>JAWPHD010000204.1:0-571789 GCA_037043455.1 Cyrtodaria siliqua | reverse complement strand
GATTGGCATGTATCCCTTTAAAAATTGGAAGACATTTAATTTCACAATCTTCAAATAATAAACTTTACTTATTTATTATTTTTTACATTCCTTCTAAAATCGCAAACAATTTTTTTCTTTTCAAAAAACCCAGTGGATGATTTACATATATTTATATTGAAAAAAGTTATGTTACATAGACACTCACAAATATTAGAACAATGAGACATACATGTGACTTTATACCAGACCTATGTAATATCTCCACTGAGTTTTCCTTTTATATTCTTGGAAAAAAGTTGTGGTATATATAAAAAAAAAAGAGGACAAGATGTTTCTATGGAGATGTGACTCTTCATTACTCAATGGGAACAGTGGGAAACGTAGTGCAACAATATATTTACCGTTGTTATTTACTAAAAGCACAGAGTAACATTTAGCGAAAAAGGATCTGATTAGTGTAAAAGGGTTTTATATGCCAACCAGGGCTTTTCACATTTTTCCAATTGATTATTTTTAATAGCGTTTATTTTTTCAGTATGATATAGGTATTTAATTTGTGGTTTAACATTTTCAAAGAATGGCAATCTCCCATCTAACTTGCACTTATATATGAAGTATTTTGCATGTAGAAGTAATTTATTTAAAACAATGTCATATTGAATGGAACCAAAAATAATAATTTTCTTAGTCCATCAAGAGCAACATTTCTGTGAAGTTTCATGAAAATCCGTCAAGCAGTTTCAGAGGAGTAGTCGAATTCCGGTTGAATTTGTATATTCTTTTCTGTGCAAGTAAACTTGAAATTATCCCAAAATGTTTTTGAATATCTGCATTCCCAAAATAAATGAGTAATGGTTTCTGAAGTATCAGTGCAAAAACTACATGAATTGTCATTTTTTATTTTCATTTTTGTCAGAAGGAGGTTTGTGGCAGTAATTCTGTGCTTCATTTTTACTTGAAACCATTGTAACTTTGTATCTTTTGTGCAAATGAAAGGTATTTTAAATAGTTTATTCCAATCTCTGTCTATATTTAAACCGTACTGACCCCATTTTGCAATAGATGTTGGCTGCACACCTGATTTATTTAAAACTTCATAAAATAATAGGGCGACAGCCCTTTTTTGTTCCAGTTATGAGAGAAACTGCTAATGGGCAAACAGGGTTTTCTAGGTTGATGGCCAGATGTGCAAAATTCAGATTTTGAAGGTACTCCCTAATTGCCGCAGTCATACCTTCATATTCTATAAAATTTGAAAGTATGCTAAACTTTTCTATAAATAGTCTAAAAGAAAGCAGATTACCATTGTTATCCATTAGATCATTAATAAATATAATACCTTTGTCATACCATCTCTTATAAAATACACTTGATCTTCCGATCTTAATGTTATTGTTGTACCATAACGGCTGTGTTAGAAATTGTTTCCATGACAGTGGTTTAACATTTAATAGAGTATCCAGACTTGTGTATACATCCTTCCAAAAGGGATTGCATATATTTTGCAATTTATTTTTTACATAATCATTACCCAGAAATAACATCTTAGTCGTAAATGGATACATATGTTTATGGATTTTTATACATTTTTTTATCTCCAACGAGGAATCTTCTAATCCATGTTAGTTTCAATGAATATATGAATTGTTTAATATTTATCATTCTTAATCCCCCATGTTCATAATCTTGGTTTACAACAGTTCTCTTTATTTTGTCTGGGTGATTATTCCATAGGAAATTAAAACACATATCTTGTAGTATTTTAATCTGACTGTCAGGTGGATTTGGTAAAGATGAAAATAAATGGTTTAATTTTGATAAAGCTAAGCTCTTTATGACAGTAATTTTTCCAATCGGTGTGAGTATTCTTTTTGACCAAGATAGTAGTAATGATTTAATTTCTTTTATTTTTCTATCGTAATATAATGCGATTAGACTATGTAGGTTCGTTGACATTATGATACCAAGGATCACAAAGTCTCCTTGATCCCAATTTAAATTTACATCCTTACAAAGTTTAGCCTTTGAGCCTTTATTTTTCCCAAACCATATAACTCTAGTTTTATCAACATTAACATTAAGACCTGATATTTCTGCATAGAATTTTAAAACAATTAGGACATATTTAAGTGATTTTTCAGTGCCATTTAATACCAAGGAAGTATCATCGGCATATTGAGAAATTACATATTCATTGTTCCCTACTTTGACTTCTGTGATGTCTTTATTTGTCCTAACCAGTATAGCTAATATTTCAACACATAAGATAAAAATATATGGGGAGAGCGGGTCTCCCTGTCGGCAGCCTCGGTGAATAGAAAACCATTCTGATAAGTGACCATTAACGGAAATGCAGGATTTTATATCAGTGTAGAAAACCTTTATCCACTTCCTTATTCCTTCTCCAAATTGAAAAAAACATAATACCTGATCAATAAATGACCATGAAAGTGTATCAAAAGCCTTTTCAAAATCTACAATAAGAAGTAGTCCAGGTATATCATTTTTTTCAGTATAATAAAACAAATCGTATATAGAACGTGTATTTTCACCTATATATCGCCCTGCCAAAAAACCAGTCTGATCATCGTTTATAAGTAGAGGTAAAACTTTTTTAAACGCTGCGCAATGCATGCTGACGCTAATTTATATGAGCAATTTAATAAAGAAATTGCTCTCCAATTTTTTAAGTATTGTTTATCTTTGTTTGTTTTTGGAATGCATGTTATAATTCCTTTATTTTTGCGTGATTGAAAGTTCTCCTTTTAATAAACCATGGTTAATAGATCTCAAGAGGAAAATTCCTATATCTTTCCAGAAAAAATTGTAAAACTCCATGGTATAACCACTAGAGCCTGGGCTCTTGAGATTTTGTGCGTTTTTTAAACAAAATAATAATTCTGATAATTCTATTGGGCCTTCTAGTGTATTTTGTAGCTCTCTAGTAAGTTTTGGTATATGACTATCTTTAAACAGTTCATTTAAATTTACATGTTTTACTGGTCTATGTGTATACAATGATTGATAAAAATTCCTAGTTTCTTTTAAAATAGCATGTTGATCTTTTAGGACTTTGCCTTCAGTAGAAATGAGAGAGGGTATACATTTACTTATAAAGTTCCTATTTTCTAAGTTGCAAAAATATTTTGTGATTTTCTCCCCTTCATCTAACCATTTTGCTTTAGATTTTATTTTTATTCCATCTAATTTTTTTTTGTCTAAGTTCAAACAGACTTTTTCTTTTACTTTCTAAAATAATTAAATCAATATCTAATTGCGCTTCTAACATCTCTATATCTTTTAATAGAGTTGCTTCTGTTTTATCTTCTTGTTTTTTAATAAAAGATGAATATGATATTGTTTTCCCACGAATCTCCATCAATAAAGTTTCAAAAAAAAGTTGATCATCAATATCTAACAACAAATCTTTACAAGGAATGTCTTTGATTTGTAGATTTAAGTTTTGATTTTGTGTTCCATATTGAAGTTTTGTATTGTCAATTACTGTTTTAATTTCATCTACATATTTTTTGTCTTTCAGAAGGGAGTTATTGAATTTCCAGTATGATCTTCCTCTTTCAAATTTTCCAAAAGTGAAAGATATAGTTATTATTGAATGGTCTGTTCTGTACCCGGGTAAAATTGTGCTGTCTTCGATGTCAGTAAATAAATGTTCTGATATTAAAAAGAAGTCTAATCTTGCCATTTTATTAGTATTTGGGCGTCTCCATGTGAACCCCTTTTTATCGAAATTTAGTTCTCGCCAGCAGTCTACTAAGTTACATTCATCAATCAGATTTTTAACATTTTCCCTAGCATTAGGGTTATTTATGTTAAAAGTATCAATTTCAGGGTTTAAAACCAGATTAAAATCTCCACCCAGAATAGTTTCGTTTCCATATCTATCAATATCTTGCTTTATGTTTGCATAAAAATCTGGTTTATCTTTATTGGGACCATAAATATTTATTAATATTGGTTTTTGGAACCGTACCATTATGCTTAAATTTTTTATTTTGTTGGAATTTTTACAAAATGCTATATTTTTCCTATTTTATGTATCTAATAATAGGCCTTTATTTAAATAAAGACAATAAAAAATAAATAAAAAATAAAAAAATTAAATAAAAAAATAAAATAAAAAAGAAATTCAAAAAAAAGAAAAAAAAGACAAGAAATAGAGCTAGACATCAACAGCAACATTCCAGTAAATTTTCAGGAAAATCCATCCAATAGTTTTAGAAGCGAAGTCATCCAAAAAAGCTGCGCATGGAAAACTACAGCAAATGCCTTTAACTGAGGTTAAGTTACCTAACCAAGGTTAAGTTTGGGGGAAATAATGCAAAATATGACCTTGATCTTGGTAATTTTTGTCGTTTAGTGATGTCCAACAATACACATGACCAAAGAAATTAAAGTTATCAGAAAAAGTTAACTGAGGTTAACTTACCTAACCAAACTAATGTTTAGGGTAAATAACGCAAAACATGACCTTGACCTTGGTATTTTTTGTCGTTCAGCGATGTCCACCAATGCCAATAATACATATGACCAAGTATCAAAGACATAAAGTGAGGCAATCACATAAAGTTAACAGAGGTTAAGTTACCTAACCACGGTTAAGTTACCTAACCAAGGTTAAGTTTGGGGAAAATAAGCAAAATATGACCTTGACCTTGGTAATTTTTGTCTTTCAGTGATGTCCACCAATGCCAACACTACATATGACCAAGTATTAAACAAAAGAAATGAGGCAATCACATATAGTTAACTGAGGTTAAGTTACCTAACCAAGGTTAAGTTTTGAGAAAATAACGCAAAAATATGACCTTGACCTTAGTAATTTTTTCATTACATGCGAAAACCCTTGACCCAAAAAAGCATCTCACAAAGTTTCAGAAAAATTCAAGCAGTTGTTGAAATTTTGTTGATATAAATGTGGCCGCCATCGCCGCTGGAATAGTGACAGCTATGTCTCGCTACACACTATCGTGGGCGAGACAATTTTTTAAAAAAAAATCGGGTTTCACAGATGTGGGGGAGGGGGTGTGGTGGGGAGCAGGGGCAAAATAGTTATATGTGTAAGAACTGACTAAAACATGTCCCAATAAAGGTGAAGTATGAATAAGATGCATAATGCTATAAGAAATCCCAAACCAAAATTATAGATATATATAACAGCTTACACGCAAACCTTGAACTACCTTGTGCCATCACAATTTGAGTTCCATCGGAGCCCAGAGATTGTAGAAGACAAAATTACTTACGCAACCCTTTACAACATACTATAAGGAAACCAATTCCCAAATTTAGTTGAGCTAGGACAAGAAATGAAGAGATATAGATCTGTAAACACAGCTTATGGCAAAAATTGATGTGAAATGAGACACATTTTAAGGGCTATCAGAATTTGGGTTTCATGGGAGCCCATGGGTTACAGAAACCAAAATTACTTATGCAGCCCTTAAGATAATGCTATAAGGAAGCCCATGGCCAAATTTGCTTGTGCTAGGATAAGAAATGTAAGAGATATAGACTTGTAAACACAGCTTACAAGCAAACCTTGATGTGCGACGCCATGATTACATAAGCTCTCTAATTCTTCGGATAGTCAAGGTAAAAAATCAATCATGGGTATCCTGTTCAGATATGGAAATCCCAACCCTCGGTATAACTACTTTAATTGGAATCTCAGCTGTATAATATACATATCGCGGAACACATGTGTCGCCTGTCTGTGCTTTGTCAGTATAACAAGGTTTATTGGACCAATATAAATGACCTTGACACACTGGCCTGAGTAAGTTCTCATGAAGAAAACAATGAGTATTTAACCCATATAATGACCTTCAGTACTAGAGTGACCTTGACATTATATTTTAGTATGGCCATGTCGATGTTGTCATGATAAGTATATATTGAAAATTTGATGAAGAAATATCAAGAAATGAAAAAGTTATAGCCAACGGTAAGTTTTCCTGAAGAAGAAAATGAGTATTTAACCCATATAATGACCTTCAGTGTGAACTTGACCTTTATATATTAGTATGGTCATGTCGATGTTGTCATGATGAGTATATATTGAAAGTTAGATGAAAAAATATCAAGAAATGAGAAAGTTATAGCCAACGTTAAGTTTTCGTGATGGACCGACAAAGTGATCCCTATGTATCGCATTTTTCTTCGTAAAGGCGACACAAAAATTAGAAGGGTATTCCACGGAACACTTGTTTCAACTGCCGGGTGCTTATTTCAGCAAGTACAATATAACTATAAGGTTTGAAGACTGGTTATGAGCTTGGTTAGGTTGCAGGTTAAAGTTTTTTGAAAGGGGGCATAACTCTGCCAAAATGCAAGTCAGAGTTATTGAACATGTATCGAAATGTTAAAAACACAGAAATATGTTTGATAGTATGAGTAGGGTATGGTTCCAGTTCTTATGTATCCCTCCCCTCTCTCTGGGACAGCTCTGTATAAGAACTGATATGGGTAGATGAGCAAATGAACAATTTAATTTTAAGTTACTGAAAGTGTTTTCAATAAAAAACAGAATTGTTTGTAAAATAAATATACATGGCAAACATTGTACAAGGTGGTGACTATTGTAAACACTGATTCTATCAGACTATGTATAGCCACTACTGGTGACTATCATAAACATCGACTCCATCAGACTATGGACAACCACTACTGGTGACTACCATAAACATCGACTCTATCAGACTATGGTCAGCCATTACTGGTGACTATCATAAACACTGACTCTATAAGACTATGAACAACCACTACTGGTGACTCATAAACATTGACTCTATCAGACTATGGACAACCACTACTGGTGACTCATAAACATTGACTCTATCAGACTATGGTCAGTCATTACTGATGACTATCATAAACATTGACTCTATAAGACTATGGACAACCACTACTGGTGACTATCATAAACATTGACTCTATCAGACTATGGACAACCATTACTGGTGACTATCATAAACATTGACTCTATAAGACTATGGACAACCACTACTGGTGACTACCATAAACATCGACTCTATCAGACTATGGTCAGTCATTACTGGGGACTATCATAAACATTGACTCTATCAGCTTATGGACAACCACTACTGGGGACTATCATAAACATTGACTCTATAAGACTATGGACAACCACTACTGGTGACTATCATAAACATTGACTCTATCAGACTATGGACAACCATTACTGGTGACTATCATAAACATTGACTCTATAAGACTATGGACAACCACTACTGGTGACTATCGTAAACATCGACTCTATCAGACTATGGTCAGCCACTACTGGTGACTATCATAAACATTGACTCTATCAGACTATGGACAACCACTATTGGTGACTATCATAAACATCGACTATCAGACTATGGACAACCACTATAAGTGACTATCTTTAACATCGACTTTATCAGACTATGGACACCACTACTGGTGACTGTCATAAACATTGACTCTACCAGACTATGGACAACCACTACTGGTGACTGTCATAAACATTGACTATCAGACTATGGACAACCACTCCTGGTGACTATCGTAAACATCGACTCTATCAGACTATGGTCAGCCACTACTGGTGACTATCATAAACATCGACTATCAGACTATGGACAACCACTACTGGTGACTGTCATAAACACTGACTCTATCAGACTATGGTCAGCCACTATTGGTGACTATCGTCAACACTGACTCTATCAGACTATGGACAACCACTACTGGTGATTATCATAAACATTGACTCTATCAGACTATGGACAACCACTACTGGTGATTATCATAAACATTGACTCTATCAGACTATGGACAGCCTCTACTGGTGACTATCATAAACATTGACTCTATCAGACTATGGACAACTACTACTGGTGACTATCGTAAACATTGACTCTATCAGACTATGGACAACCCAGGCCCTCCTCTGGGCATCGCCAATGGCGCCAATGGCGAAAGAAAAAGGAAAATGGCTCTAAATTTCAAACTTTGGCGAAAGTGTTTGGCGACATCGAAATTGCCAAAAGTTTCCAGGTAGTTTATGTGAATTTCATTGCCAAAATATGTTTTTAATGTATATGGCAGTTCATATTTTCAAAATAAATTAAAAAAGACGTAAAGATAAGCGAGTGTCATGGGTTTTCGCGGTTCCGGAAATACGAAAAAAACGGCAGGTTCTTACATCTTAAACAATCAAATGAAAGCCTCTATGTATGATTCCTGCTGTCATTAGGTTCAGCTAGTTGATTTAAACAAATATGCGATGTAGAAACTTTCCAGATATTGGGGCTTGCGAAAACATATATATATAAATAATTTTTATTAATATTGTTTGTTTTATCCATTTCATTCCTTAGTGTACCAGATATAAACCAAAATCTCTTATTTTCACATTTATAATACATTTATACATAAAACTCTAGAAGAAATATGGCTTGAGCCATTAGAGCTCCAATTTCTCCAATTTGGCTCCAACTTTTTTCATTTGGCGCAAGAAAACAATTGGCCAGAGGAGGCCCTGCAACCACTACTCGTAAACAGTGACTCTATCAAACTATGGACAACCCCTACTGGTGACTATCACAAACATCGACTCTATCAGACTATGGACAACCACTACTGGTGACTATCATAAACATTGACTCTATCAGACTATGGACAACCATTACTGATGACTATCATAAACATTGACTCTATCAGCTTATGGACAACCACTACTGGTGACTATCGTAAACATCGACTCTATCAGACTATGGACAACCACTACTGGTGACTATCGCAAACATCGACTCTATCAGATTATGGACAACCATTACTGATGACTATCATAAACATTGACTCTATCAGATTATGGACAACCACTACTGGTGACTATCGTAAACATTGATTCTATCAGACTATGGACAACCACTACTGGTGACTGTCATGAACATTGACTCTATCAGATTATGGACAACCACTACTGGTGACTATCGTAAACATCGTCTCTATCAGACTATGGAAAACCATTACTGATGACTATCATAAACATTGACTCTATCAGATTATGGACAACCACTACTGGTGACTATCGTAAACATCAACTCTATCAGACTATGGACGACAACCACTAATGGTGACTATCGTAAACATCGACTCTATCAGACTATGGAAAACCATTACTGATGACTATCATAAACATTGACTCTATCAGATTATGGACAACCACTACTGGTGACTATCGTAAACATCGACTCTATCAGACTATGGACAACCACTACTGGTGACTATCATAAACATCGACTATCAGACTATAGACAACCACTACTGGTGACTGTCACAAACATTGACTCTATCAGACTATGGATAACAACTACTGGTGACTATCACAAACATTGACTCTATCAGACTATGGACAGCCACTACTGGTGACTATGATACATATTGACTCTAACAGACTATGGACAACCATTACTGATGACTATCATAAACATTGACTCTATCAGCTTATGGACAACCACTACTGGTGACTATCGTAAACATCGACTCTATCAGACTATGGACAACCACTATTGGTGACTATCGCAAACATCGACTCTATCAGATTATGGACAACCACTACTGGTGACTATCATAAACATCAACTCTATCAGACTATGGACAACCATTACTGATGACTATCATAAACATTGACTCTATCAGATTATGGACAACCACTACTGGTGACTATCGTAAACATTGATTCTATCAGACTATGGACAACCACTACTGGTGACTGTCATAAACATTGACTCTATCAGATTATGGACAACCACTACTGGTGACTATCGTAAACATCGACTCTATCAGACTATGGAAAACCATTACTGATGACTATCATAAACATTGACTCTATCAGATTATGGACAACCACTACTGGTGACTATCGTAAACATCGACTCTATCAGACTATGGACGACAACCACTACTGGTGACTATCGTAAACATCGACTCTATCAGACTATGGAAAACCATTACTGATGACTATCATAAACATTGACTCTATCAGATTATGGACAACCACTACTGGTGACTATCGTAAACATCGACTCTATCAGACTATGGACAACCACTACTGGTGACTATCATAAACATCGACTATCAGACTATAGACAACCACTACTGGTGACTGTCACAAACATTGACTCTATCAGACTATGGATAACCACTACTGGTGACTATCACAAACATTGACTCTATCAGACTATGGACAACCACTACTGGTGACTATGATAAATATTGACTCTAACAGACTATGGGCAACCATTACTGGTGACTATCATAAACACTGACTATCAGACTATGGACAACCACTACTGGTGACTGTCACAAACATTGACTCTTATCAGACTATGAACAACAACTTCTAGTGACTGTCATAAATGTCGACTCTATCAGACTATGCACAACCATTAGTGACAAGTATCTTTTGCAAATATGGTATAGCCAGACTAGTACCTTGAATTAATCTTAATCAAGGACTGTACAAGGTGGTGACTGTCGTTAACATTGACTCTATCAGACTATGGACAACCACTACTGGTGACTATCGTAAACATCGCCTCTATCAGACTATGGACAACCACTACTGGTAACTATCACAAACATCGACTCTATAAGATTATGGACAACCACTACTGGTGACTGTCATAAACATTGACTCTATCAGACTATGGTCAGCCACTATTGGTGACTATCGTCAACACTGACTCTATCAGACTATGGACAACCACTACTGGTGATTATCATAAACATTGACTCTATCAGACTATGGACAACCACTACTGGTGATTATCATAAACATTGACTCTATCAGACTATGGACAACTACTACTGGTGACTATCGTAAACATTGACTCTATCAGACTATGGACAACCCAGGCCCTCCTCTGGGCATCGCCAATGGCGCCAATGGCGCCAATGGCGAAAGAAAAAGGAAAATGGCTCTAAATTTCAAACTTTGGCGAAAGTGTTTGGCGACATCGAAATTGCCAAAAGTTTCCAGGTAGTTTATGTGAATTTCATTGCCAAAATATGTTTTTAATGTATATGGCAGTTCATATTTTCAAAATAAATTAAAAAAGACGTAAAGATAAGCGAGTGTCATGGGTTTTCGCGGTTCCGGAAATACGAAAAAACGGCAGGTTCTTACATCTTAAACAATCAAATGAAAGCCTCTATGTATGATTCCTGCTGTCATTAGGTTCAGCTAGTTGATTTAAACAAATATGCGATGTAGAAACTTTCCAGATATTGGGGCTTGCGAAAACATATATATATAAATAATTTTTATTAATATTGTTTGTTTTATTCATTTCATTCCTTAGTGTACCAGATATAAACCAAAATCTCTTATTTTCACATTTATAATACATTTATACATAAAACTCTAGAAGAAATATGGCTTGAGCCATTAGAGCTCCAATTTCTCCAATTTGGCTCCAACTTTTTTCATTTGGCGCAAGAAAACAATTGGCCAGAGGAGGCCCTGCAACCACTACTCGTAAACAGTGACTCTATCAAACTATGGACAACCCCTACTGGTGACTATCACAAACATCGACTCTATCAGACTATGGACAACCACTACTGGTGACTATCATAAACATTGACTCTATCAGACTATGGACAACCATTACTGATGACTATCATAAACATTGACTCTATCAGCTTATGGACAACCACTACTGGTGACTATCGTAAACATCGACTCTATCAGACTATGGACAACCACTACTGGTGACTATCGCAAACATCGACTCTATCAGATTATGGACAACCATTACTGATGACTATCATAAACATTGACTCTATCAGATTATGGACAACCACTACTGGTGACTATCGTAAACATTGATTCTATCAGACTATGGACAACCACTACTGGTGACTGTCATAAACATTGACTCTATCAGATTATGGACAACCACTACTGGTGACTATCGTAAACATCGACTCTATCAGACTATGGAAAACCATTACTGATGACTATCATAAACATTGACTCTATCAGATTATGGACAACCACTACTGGTGACTATCGTAAACATCAACTCTATCAGACTATGGACGACAACCACTAATGGTGACTATCGTAAACATCGACTCTATCAGACTATGGAAAACCATTACTGATGACTATCATAAACATTGACTCTATCAGATTATGGACAACCACTACTGGTGACTATCGTAAACATCGACTCTATCAGACTATGGACAACCACTACTGGTGACTATCATAAACATCGACTATCAGACTATAGACAACCACTACTGGTGACTGTCACAAACATTGACTCTATCAGACTATGGATAACCACTACTGGTGACTATCACAAACATTGACTCTATCAGACTATGGACAGCCACTACTGGTGACTATGATACATATTGACTCTAACAGACTATGGACAACCATTACTGATGACTATCATAAACATTGACTCTATCAGCTTATGGACAACCACTACTGGTGACTATCGTAAACATCGACTCTATCAGACTATGGACAACCACTACTGGTGACTATCGCAAACATCGACTCTATCAGATTATGGACAACCACTACTGGTGACTATCATAAACATCAACTCTATCAGACTATGGACAACCATTACTGATGACTATCATAAACATTGACTCTATCAGATTATGGACAACCACTACTGGTGACTATCGTAAACATTGATTCTATCAGACTATGGACAACCACTACTGGTGACTGTCATAAACATTGACTCTATCAGATTATGGACAACCACTACTGGTGACTATCGTAAACATCGACTCTATCAGACTATGGAAAACCATTACTGATGACTATCATAAACATTGACTCTATCAGATTATGGACAACCACTACTGGTGACTATCGTAAACATCGACTCTATCAGACTATGGACGACAACCACTACTGGTGACTATCGTAAACATCGACTCTATCAGACTATGGAAAACCATTACTGATGACTATCATAAACATTGACTCTATCAGATTATGGACAACCACTACTGGTGACTATCGTAAACATCGACTCTATCAGACTATGGACAACCACTACTGGTGACTATCATAAACATCGACTATCAGACTATAGACAACCACTACTGGTGACTGTCACAAACATTGACTCTATCAGACTATGGATAACCACTACTGGTGACTATCACAAACATTGACTCTATCAGACTATGGACAACCACTACTGGTGACTATGATAAATATTGACTCTAACAGACTATGGGCAACCATTACTGGTGACTATCATAAACAATGACTATCAGACTATGGACAACCACTACTGGTGACTGTCACAAACATTGACTCTTATCAGACTATGAACAACAACTTCTAGTGACTGTCATAAATGTCGACTCTATCAGACTATGCACAACCATTAGTGACAAGTATCTTTTGCAAATATGGTATAGCCAGACTAGTACCTTGAATTAATCTTAATCAAGGACTGTACAAGGTGGTGACTGTCGTTAACATTGACTCTATCAGACTATGGACAACCACTACTGGTGACTATCGTAAACATCGCCTCTATCAGACTATGGACAACCACTACTGGTAACTATCACAAACATCGACTCTATAAGATTATGGACAACCACTACTGGTGACTGTCATAAACATTGACTCTATCAGACTATGGTCAGCCACTATTGGTGACTATCGTCAACACTGACTCTATCAGACTATGGACAACCACTACTGGTGATTATCATAAACATTGACTCTATCAGACTATGGACAACCACTACTGGTGATTATCATAAACATTGACTCTATCAGACTATGGACAACTACTACTGGTGACTATCGTAAACATTGACTCTATCAGACTATGGACAACCCAGGCTGTCCTCTGGGCATCGCCAATGGCGCCAATGGCGAAAGAAAAAGGAAAATGGCTCTAAATTTCAAACTTTGGCGAAAGTGTTTGGCGACATCGAAATTGCCAAAAGTTTCCAGGTAGTTTATGTGAATTTCATTGCCAAAATATGTTTTTAATGTATATGGCAGTTCATATTTTCAAAATAAATTAAAAAAGACGTAAAGATAAGCGAGTGTCATGGGTTTTCGCGGTTCCGGAAATACGAAAAAACGGCAGGTTCTTACATCTTAAACAATCAAATGAAAGCCTCTATGTATGATTCCTGCTGTCATTAGGTTCAGCTAGTTGATTTAAACAAATATGCGATGTAGAAACTTTCCAGATATTGGGGCTTGCGAAAACATATATATATAAATAATTTTTATTAATATTGTTTGTTTTATTCATTTCATTCCTTAGTGTACCAGATATAAACCAAAATCTCTTATTTTCACATTTATAATACATTTATACATAAAACTCTAGAAGAAATATGGCTTGAGCCATTAGAGCTCCAATTTCTCCAATTTGGCTCCAACTTTTTTCATTTGGCGCAAGAAAACAATTGGCCAGAGGAGGCCCTGCAACCACTACTCGTAAACAGTGACTCTATCAAACTATGGACAACCCCTACTGGTGACTATCACAAACATCGACTCTATCAGACTATGGACAACCACTACTGGTGACTATCATAAACATTGACTCTATCAGACTATGGACAACCATTACTGATGACTATCATAAACATTGACTCTATCAGCTTATGGACAACCACTACTGGTGACTATCGTAAACATCGACTCTATCAGACTATGGACAACCACTACTGGTGACTATCGCAAACATCGACTCTATCAGATTATGGACAACCATTACTGATGACTATCATAAACATTGACTCTATCAGATTATGGACAACCACTACTGGTGACTATCGTAAACATTGATTCTATCAGACTATGGACAACCACTACTGGTGACTGTCATAAACATTGACTCTATCAGATTATGGACAACCACTACTGGTGACTATCGTAAACATCGACTCTATCAGACTATGGAAAACCATTACTGATGACTATCATAAACATTGACTCTATCAGATTATGGACAACCACTACTGGTGACTATCGTAAACATCGACTCTATCAGACTATGGACGACAACAACTACTGGTGACTATCGTAAACATCGACTCTATCAGACTATGGAAAACCATTACTGATGACTATCATAAACATTGACTCTATCAGATTATGGACAACCACTACTGGTGACTATCGTAAACATCGACTCTATCAGACTATGGACAACCACTACTGGTGACTATCATAAACATCAACTATCAGACTATAGACAACCACTACTGGTGACTGTCACAAACATTGACTCTATCAGACTATGGATAACCACTACTGGTGACTATCACAAACATTGACTCTATCAGACTATGGACAACCACTACTGGTGACTATGATAAATATTGACTCTAACAGACTATGGGTAACCACTACTGGTGACTATCGTAAACATCGACTCTATCAGACTATGGAAAACCATTACTGATGACTATCATAAACATTGACTCTATCAGATTATGGACAACCACTACTGGTGACTATCGTAAACATCAACTCTATCAGACTATGGACGACAACCACTAATGGTGACTATCGTAAACATCGACTCTATCAGACTATGGAAAACCATTACTGATGACTATCATAAACATTGACTCTATCAGATTATGGACAACCACTACTGGTGACTATCGTAAACATCGACTCTATCAGACTATGGACAACCACTACTGGTGACTATCATAAACATCGACTATCAGACTATAGACAACCACTACTGGTGACTGTCACAAACATTGACTCTATCAGACTATGGATAACCACTACTGGTGACTATGATACATATTGACTCTAACAGACTATGGACAACCATTACTGATGACTATCATAAACATTGACTCTATCAGCTTATGGACAACCACTACTGGTGACTATCGTAATCATCGACTCTATCAGACTATGGACAACCACTACTGGTGACTATCGCAAACATCTACTCTATCAGATTATGGACAACCACTACTGGTGACTATCATAAACATCAACTCTATCAGACTATGGACAACCATTACTGATGACTATCATAAACATTGACTCTATCAGATTATGGACAACCACTACTGGTGACTATCGTAAACATTGATTCTATCAGACTATGGACAACCACTACTGGTGACTGTCATAAACATTGACTCTATCAGATTATGGACAACCACTACTGGTGACTATCGTAAACATCGACTCTATCAGACTATGGAAAACCATTACTGATGACTATCATAAACATTGACTCTATCAGATTATGGACAACCACTACTGGTGACTATCGTAAACATCGACTCTATCAGACTATGGACGACAACCACTACTGGTGACTATCGTAAACATCGACTCTATCAGACTATGGAAAACCATTACTGATGACTATCATAAACATTGACTCTATCAGATTATGGACAACCACTACTGGTGACTATCGTAAACATCGACTCTATCAGACTATGGACAACCACTACTGGTGACTATCATAAACATCGACTATCAGACTATAGACAACCACTACTGGTGACTGTCACAAACATTGACTCTATCAGACTATGGATAACCACTACTGGTGACTATGATAAATATTGACTCTAACAGACTATGGGCAACCATTACTGGTGACTATCATAAACACTGACTATCAGACTATGGACAACCACTACTGGTGACTGTCACAAACATTGACTCTTATCAGACTATGAACAACAACTTCTAGTGACTGTCATAAATGTCGACTCTATCAGACTATGCACAACCATTAGTGACAAGTATCTTTTGCAAATATGGTATAGCCAGACTAGTACCTTGAATTAATCTTAATCAAGGACTGTACAAGGTGGTGACTGTCGTTAACATTGACTCTATCAGACTATGGACAACCACTACTGGTGACTATCGTAAACATCGCCTCTATCAGACTATGGACAACCACTACTGGTAACTATCACAAACATCGACTCTATAAGATTATGGACAACCACTACTGGTGACTGTCATAAACATTGACTCTATCAGACTATGGTCAGCCACTATTGGTGATTATCATAAACATTGACTCTATCAGACTATGGACAACCACTACTGGTGATTATCATAAACATTGACTCTATCAGACTATGGAAAGCCTCTACTGGTGACTATCATAAACATCGACTCTATCAGACTATGGACAACTACTACTGGTGACTATCGTAAACATTGACTCTATCAGACTATGGACAACCCAGGCCCTCCTCTGGGCATCGCCAATGGCGCCAATGGCGAAAGAAAAAGGAAAATGGCTCTAAATTTCAAACTTTGGCGAAAGTGTTTGGCGACATCGAAATTGCCAAAAGTTTCCAGGTAGTTTATGTGAATTTCATTGCCAAAATATGTTTTTAATGTATATGGCAGTTCATATTTTCAAAATAAATTAAAAAAGACGTAAAGATAAGCGAGTGTCATGGGTTTTCGCGGTTCCGGAAATACGAAAAAACGGCAGGTTCTTACATCTTAAACAATCAAATGAAAGCCTCTATGTATGATTCCTGCTGTCATTAGGTTCAGCTAGTTGATTTAAACAAATATGCGATGTAGAAACTTTCCAGATATTGGGGCTTGCGAAAACATATATATATAAATAATTTTTATTAATATTGTTTGTTTTATTCATTTCATTCCTTAGTGTACCAGATATAAACCAAAATCTCTTATTTTCACATTTATAATACATTTATACATAAAACTCTAGAAGAAATATGGCTTGAGCCATTAGAGCTCCAATTTCTCCAATTTGGCTCCAACTTTTTTCATTTGGCGCAAGAAAACAATTGGCCAGAGGAGGCCCTGCAACCACTACTCGTAAACAGTGACTCTATCAAACTATGGACAACCCCTACTGGTGACTATCACAACATCGACTCTATCAGACTATGGACAACCACTACTGGTGACTATCATAAACATTGACTCTATCAGACTATGGACAACCATTACTGATGACTATCATAAACATTGACTCTATCAGCTTATGGACAACCACTACTGGTGACTATCGTAAACATCGACTCTATCAGACTATGGACAACCACAACTGGTGACTATCGCAAACATCGACTCTATCAGATTATGGACAACCACTACTGGTGACTATCATAAACATCAACTCTATCAGACTATGGACAACCATTACTGATGACTATCATAAACATTGACTCTATCAGATTATGGACAACCACTACTGGTGACTATCGTAAACATTGATTCTATCAGACTATGGACAACCACTACTGGTGACTGTCATAAACATTGACTCTATCAGATTATGGACAACCACTACTGGTGACTATCGTAAACATCGACTCTATCAGACTATGGAAAACCATTACTGATGACTATCATAAACATTGACTCTATCAGATTATGGACAACCACTACTGGTGACTATCGTAAACATCGACTCTATCAGACTATGGACGACAACCACTAATGGTGACTATCGTAAACATCGACTCTATCAGACTATGGAAAACCATTACTGATGACTATCATAAACATTGACTCTATCAGATTATGGACAACCACTACTGGTGACTATCGTAAACATCGACTCTATCAGACTATGGACAACCACTACTGGTGACTATCATAAACATCGACTATCAGACTATAGACAACCACTACTGGTGACTGTCACAAACATTGACTCTATCAGACTATGGACAACCACTACTGGTGACTATCACAAACATTGACTCTATCAGACTATGGACAACCACTACTGGTGACTATGATACATATTGACTCTAACAGACTATGGACAACCATTACTGATGACTATCATAAACATTGACTCTATCAGCTTATGGACAACCACTACTGGTGACTATCGTAAACATCGACTCTATCAGACTATGGACAACCACTACTGGTGACTATCGCAAACATCGACTCTATCAGATTATGGACAACCACTACTGGTGACTATCATAAACATCAACTCTATCAGACTATGGACAACCATTACTGATGACTATCCTAAACATTGACTCTATCAGATTATGGACAACCACTACTGGTGACTATCGTAAACATTGATTCTATCAGACTATGGACAACCACTACTGGTGACTGTCATAAACATTGACTCTATCAGATTATGGACAACCACTACTGGTGACTATCGTAAACATCGACTCTATCAGACTATGGACGACAACCACTACTGGTGACTATCATAAACATCGACTCTATCAGACTATGGAAAACCATTACTGATGACTATCATAAACATTGACTCTATCAGATTATGGACAACCACTACTGGTGACTATCGTAAACATCGACTCTATCAGACTATGGACAACCACTACTGGTGACTATCATAAACATCGACTATCAGACTATAGACAACCACTACTGGTGACTGTCACAAACATTGACTCTATCAGACTATGGATAACCACTACTGGTGACTATCACAAACATTGACTCTATCAGACTATGGACAACCACTACTGGTGACTATGATAAATATTGACTCTAACAGACTATGGGCAACCATTACTGGTGACTATCATAAACACTGACTATCAGACTATGGACAACCACTACTGGTGACTGTCACAAACATTGACTCTTATCAGACTATGAACAACAACTTCTAGTGACTGTCATAAATGTCGACTCTATCAGACTATGCACAACCATTAGTGACAAGTATCTTTTGCAAATATGGTATAGCCAGACTAGTACCTTGAATTAATCTTAATCAAGGACTGTACAAGGTGGTGACTGTCGTTAACATTGACTCTATCAGACTATGGACAACCACTACTGGTGACTATCGTAAACATCGCCTCTATCAGACTATGGACAACCACTACTGGTGACTATCGTAAACATCGCCTCTATCAGACTATGACAACCACTACTGGTAACTATCACAAACATCGACTCTATAAGATTATGGACAACCACTACTGGTGACTATCATAAACACTGACTCTAGCAGATTACGGACAACCACTACTGGTGACTATCATAAACACTGACTATCATAAAATGGTCAGCCATTACTATGACAAGCACTGACTCTATCAGACTATGGACAACCACTACTGGTGACTGTCATAAACACTGACTCTATCAGACTATGGACAACCACTACTGGTGATTGTCATAAACATCGACTCTATCAAACTATGGACAACCATTACTGGTGACTATCATAAACATCGACTCTATCAGACTATGGTCAACCACTACTGGTGACTGTCATAAATGTCAACTCTATCAAACTATGGACAACCATTACTGGTGACTATCATAAACATCGACTCTATCAAACTATGGACAACCATTACTGGTGACTATCATAAACATCGACTCTATCAGACTATGGTCAACCACTACTGGTGACTGTCATAAATGTCAACTCTATCAGACTATGGACAACCATGACTGACAAGTATCTTTTGCAAATATGGTATAGTCACGACAAGTACCTTGAATTAATCTTAATCATGGAATGTACAAGATGGTGACTGTCGTAAACATCAACTCTATCAGACTATGGACAACCACTACTGGTGACTATCATAAACATTGACTCTATCGGACTATGGACAACCACTACTGGTGACCATCATAAACATTGACTCTATCAGACTATGGACAACACTACTGGTGACCATCATAAACATTGACTCTATCAGACTATGGACAACACTACTGGTGACCATCATAAACATTGACTCTATCAGACTACGGACAACACTACTGGTGACCATCATAAACATTGACTCTATCAGACTATGGACAACACTACTGGTGACTATCGTAAAAATTGACTATCAGACTATGGACAACCATTACTGGTAACTATCATAAACATCGACTCTATCAGACTATGGACAACCATTACTGACAAGTATCGTTTGCAAATGTGGTATAGTCAGACTAGTACCTTGAATTAATCTTAATCATGGACTGTACAAGTCAAATACTGAGTTGACTCTGCACTACATGTATGTTTATTAAGACTAAGCTCATAAATTATTAATGATACAAAATGATTGTACACATGACTGTATACCAACAAAAACGTTTTTGCTAGTAACAAGCAAACACAAGCTAAACTTTTTTAAAAGCAAACTTTTTTTCATATTTACCAGGTTTTGGGCCTTTAGGTGGTGCAGCAGGATATTCATCAAGACGATGTCCGAGGAATGTTCCAAGATATTCTGTCTCGATCTGTGAGGAGTAGCTGTCTTCCACTGGCTGCCAAGTTCCACCATAAAACCATGTCCCACGCATAATTATACAGGAATTATCTCCTAAAATAAAAACAATTACCAACAGTTTCAATCAATAGACAGATGACATACATGTATGAATATGATATAAACTAGAAATGTGTCCATAGGACACTGATGCCCCCACTAAGGTCATTAAGTTGAGGGCCATAACTCTGTGGTTCTTGGTCCTAAATAACAATGAAAACCCAGGTGCGCATCTTCAATTGCTGGTCAACATTCCTGTATAGTTTGGCGACCGTGGGTAGTAATGGAGGAGGGCGAAAAAATGTTCAGCCCCTATTCTGACTAAGTCTAGGGCCACAACTCTGTGGTTCTTAGTCCAAAAAAAATTAATTCAGGTGCGAACCCCTATCCAGGGCTCGCACTGGGATACCCAAATGGTGCAAAAGCGCAAAATGCACATAAGAATGAAATATGGCGCAAGAAAAAACAAATTTGCGAAAGCGCAAAATAATTTTTTTCAATGACACAAGCATTATCACTGGTAGAGCGTTATTACTATAGAGGACATTCAAAGCGAGTAAAAAATTGATACCCAGTCTAACACGCGTCTTACGCATGACCGATTACTGTAAAATTCTCTGTATTGGACCACAGTGACCAGTGACTCAGTAAACATCCTGTAATCCTGTCTCAGGGCCCCAGCTGTGAAATCCCTACTTGTTTGCTAATTAGTGTTTGTTAGTTCAATAATTGCCATGGCCATTGTCCAATAATCACAACTCGAGTACACAGCCAAGCTTGCTGGATCTAATTAAAAAGGTTACTTTTTGTATAAGGGCAAGTTGATAACCTTAGAAACATCAAATCAGAACACAACACAACACGAGGGTACCTTTAAACAGGCAAAACGGCGAACGCAGCCACACCTCACAGAAAATGAACAACATGCAAACACTGGCGAACAACACATGGACGATACAGTGCACGGGATTGATGTAGACAATACAGACATGAATACCGAGGCAACTGCAAGTGGAGGCAGATAGGGGCACGGTCAAGGCCATAACATCCATAATGGATCATTAAAATATGTAGTTTGGAACATAATTGAAGGACTTCTCTCAAAATTAGAATTTAGTGATTTTAAGGAACAAATCAGTCAATTTGACGTTATAAAGGATATTGCATATTCAATAGCCCACAATTATTTAGTTTTCTTAACCTAATTCCTAGAATGCCGTTGTTCGGCGTTTGATGTCAAAGGGCGAATCATACTTGGCGAATCGTACCAAAAGTACGAATAAAGCGGTGTCGAAAACATTGAGGACGAAGTACTTCAATTTTCATTCAGAACATTTTTGTTGAAATTCGTTCACTCTTGCAACTGACTTCACACAGAAAACATTGTATCTTGTCTTTAAATTAAATTGTTAAACAATTTTCTGACCACGTGGCATGTTGGGAAGAGGTAAACCAGTTGAGCAAATATTGCGAGAGTCCGGGCATTTAAACCATATGCCTTCAAACAACTCATAAAGTTTCAATGCAAATACTTTGGCAAATACATGTGATGCTAACATGGAAGTACAAGCCATGAGGTGTGGTGGGGATGACTTGGGTATACATGTGCCATTGTCCATATGCCAAAAAATATGGTCAAACCAATATATAAACCTGTCAATTTTGTTGAAGGGAATATTGAATAACAAGAAATTTGTTCCGGTAGTACAATAACAATGAACAAAAATGGAACATTTCAAGCCCAGCCTAAGCCCGTACAAGATAAAGTAGGCAGCATTGAGAAATGGATTGATGCTTTCCTGATTTTTGTTAGCATATATACTAAGAAAAATATTGAAAAAGTAGCAGAACTTTTACAATACATGTCCATAATCAGGTAAGCAGTACAACGCAATAGCAACTCTTTTGCGTGGCGCTCATACGACAAACAGTTTAGACTGAGGCAAGCCTCTTACCCTCAATCTTGGGGCAAAAGTAACACTGATTTGTGGCTGAGGGTTATGGCAAGTACGCTCTCTCATTATGCTCTAAGTAGTAATGCTAACAAAAGACCTTTGACTCCCTGTTTTGGGTTTAATGCAGGATCTTGTGGGTGGTTTCCGTGTAAATTCGACCATGTCAGTGAAACTTGCAATGCAACTTTCCATGGAAACAAACACTGCCCTATAAATCTTGGAACTTCAACTTTCGAGTAGAATAATGGAAGGGGTTATCAGTCCCATCACACACAAAATTCTGGTGGTAACAGAGATACTAATCCTAGCCAATATCGGAGTTTTCGAAGGTCATTTAGATGAAAGGGTGGGCGTCCAGGCAGACATTTCTAATAAACAAGAAAAAAAAACCTCACTAGCCAGATCTCCAATAGATATAAATGTACTTGAGGTTGGCTGAGTATGACCATATAGATTCCAGTTACATTTTAAATGGTTGTAAAAATGGGTTTAAGTTAAATTATACCGGTCCAAGAATTCCTACTGATGCAAAAAATTTGAATTCAGCTCTGCAAAAACCTGACATAGTTAAACAAACAAGAGGCCCAAGAGGGCCTGTGGACGCTCTACTGGCTAACATGGCTCTTATAACATCAATGAAGCGAGTGACTGCCATTTCTGTTTTTTTTGAAAGTTTCGGGCTAAATGAAGGGCCATAACTAAAGAATCTGGTAAAGTTTGGTAAAGATCAGATGAAAAATGAAAACGAGGCAAACTATAGCATTTTTAACTAAATCAAGAGACATAATTCCTCTAATACGGGACCGACTGGTCCAACATAGAGCTAAAAAAAATAATAACCAAGAAAAAAAAGAAAAAATTAAAAAAAAAAAAAAAAGGAAAAAAAACTAGAAAAAAAAAAAAAAAAAAAAAAAGTAAGTCATAACATCTGGTAAAGTTTGGCAAAGATCAGATGCAAAATGAAGGCCCTATCATATGACGAGGCAAATTATAGCATTTTTAACAAAATCAAGGGCCATAACTCCGCTGTTACTGGTTCCGATCTGGCTGGTTTTCGAACTTGACCGAGCTTTCATTGACATTAACAATCTGATAAAGTTTGGTAAAGATCGGATGAATAATGCAGGCCCTATCGTCTTAACGAGGCAAAATATAGCATTTTGAACTAAATCAAGGGCCATAACTCCACTGTTACTTGTCCGATATGGCTGGTTTTCGAACTTGTTCGAGCTTTTAACAACATTAAACAATCTGATAAAGTTTGGTAAAGATCGGAAGAACAATGAAGCCCCTATCGACTTAACGAGGAAAAACATAGTATTTTTAACTAAATCAAGGGCTATAACTCTGTTGTTACTAGTCCGATATGGCTGGTTTTCTAACAATTCCGAGCTTTCATTGATATTAACAATGTGGTAAAGTTTGGTAAAGACAGGATAAAAAATGAAGGCCCTATCGTCTTAACGAGGCAAAATGTATCATTTTGAACTAAATCAAGGGCCATAACTCCACTGTTACTGGTCCGATATGAATGGTTTTCGAACTTGTCTGAGCTTTCATTGATATTAACAATCTGATAAAGTTGGGTAAAGATCGGATAAACAATGAAGCCCCTGTCGTCTTAACGAGGCAAAATATAGCATTTTTAACTAAATCAAGGGCCATAACTCCGCTGTTACTGGTCCGATATGGCTGGTTTTCGAACTTGTTCAAGCTTTCAACGACAATAATAATCTGATAAACTTTGGTAAAGATCGGATGAACAATGAAGCCCCTATCGTGTTAACTAGGCAAAATATGGCATTTTTAACTAAATCAAGGATCATAACTCCGCTGTTACTGGTCTGATCTGGCTGGTTTTCGAACTTGTCCGAGCTTTCATTGATATTAACAATCTGGTAATGTTTTGTTAAGAACGGATGAAAAATGAAGGCACTATCGTCTTAACGAGACAAAAGTTAACGACGGACGGATGACGGACAACTCGCCATAAGGGCCAGCAGAGCTAAAAACTAGGTACCGGTAGATGGACATCCAGCTGTGTATCAACCTACATCAGAATGACATAAAAATAATTTTTAATAATTTTTCAGACATTTGGATAGCAGTCAGAGCTCTAACCTTAAACAGTTACGTTTTTCATAACCTGTGACTGTCATTTAAAAAAGACCTAAAACTCGTATAGTAACCTTCTGTACAGGAGTTTTCCTACATATATGACAATTTTCTCCAGGTAGGGTGATTATTCAACTTTACAACCATGCAATAAAATTCTGTGAGCATCGATGAAAATCCAATGCGCAGTTACTTACTGTTACGCAACAAAATTCATTAGAAATCATTTTGTAGACTCCAACATGATAATTATTGAACAACTGCTGACTGGATCTGGATGAAGATTTATTTATCCTTGATAATAAGTATTTAGACATAAATAAACACATCACATTTGGCAACTGTTTCAATTCATTAGCAAATGATCTTGGTAACTGATTTAGGTTACAAATGGTTACTAGGAAAAAGTAACTGCTACTCTAAACCAAAGAGAGATAATAATTTGGCATTTTAATAACTTCCAACAGTTATAAAACGGGGTGCTGCTTATCTCCAGCTGGAGCATCTAATCTAGGTGGGCGAGTTCACTGGTATGGGAAAAGGGGGATGATCTGGCAAGACCTGTTAGCAAGAATGCAATTCTTACTTCTACATAAGCGTAAGCCATAATTATATGCTTATTATACACCTTGGGGGAAACAGCGTGGTTGAGTGTAAACTAGAAAGTACTGTCCGAAAAATCGAAAAAGATGTTGCATATTAGTCATTGTTGGGAAACACATTTATTGTTTGGTCGGATATTTTGTACAGGTCATTCTGGCGAGGGGCCAGAGTGTCTGAATTTAAAAACATAGATTTTAAGTGAAAACGAATGAACAGATCTGGCAGACTGGCAGTGTGTAAAGAAAGTACAGGAGAATTATCACTCAAGAAATAGATTTTAGAAACCCTGGATTTTATACCCCTAGAGGTGTACATTTGTCAAATGTTGGAAATGCGGTTTTTACAGATACGTTTAAAGTGCGATAAGAAACTTTTGTGAATAGTGATATAGTGCGCTTTGAGCGCAATAGATATCGCACGTTTATTAGAATTTGGTGAACAAATTTCTTCGAAAATTGTAGTGGCGAAAATTATAAAGGCGAAGGTTAGGTTTCATCAACAAATATGGTTATGTTATTTAAATAGGGTTCAGGGTTCTGCCCGAAATACTATTTCAAAGGAAGATCTAGTGCGTAGCTCCCTTGGGACCCCTAACTTTTTGAAAACATGATGAAACAGCCCATAAAAGTAATATGTCCTGTCTGGTATGGACTATGAATATGTTTGTCCTGTCTGGTAGGGACAATGATATGAACAAATAAAAAGAAGTCCTGTATGGTACGGACTCGGATATGAATAAGTATTATGATATTGAAATATCAAGGGCTATGCTGAATAAGTAAATAAGTTAAACTCGATAAAATGAACCTCCAACCTTCGTAAGTTGTCCTCTTGTGGCCAAAATATTCCAAACATGAAATAATGAATTGCTTAGCCTGTTGTAACAATGGTAAGTTCCGAAGGGAACTGATTAACAATGTATTGAACACGAGTTGTTGTCAAGTGTATTCATCCCTACATATTTATACAAGAAAGTCTTAAAATAATAGGTTTTGTGGAAACATGGGTTACCAATATAGAAACTATTAACCATATATTTGATAATTTCACATGTTATTTTTCTCAGCTAATTAAAGCTTCAAATGGAGGTGGGCGATCCATGGCAGGTATAATTGTATATATATGTAATGAATAAGTACCATTTGTAAGAAGAATACAGTGCTTGCGCTACCATACGCCATGGTCGCCATTTGCGATTATTTTATAATACTGTCTATTATTTTAAACAAATGTCGACAAGAAATGGCGATTATTTTATTTTAATATTATTTTTTTTTATTTTTTTATAAATTTTTCGTATTATGGTCTGTTTAACACCCCAAGTAATAAATGACCGCAATAAACATTACATAATCCGTTCACGCCCCCTGTGATGTCGCCACGCGCTTATCAATTATCGCTTGTAAAAGTTGTTAATTCCCTTAATTGGCACTTGGTTGTTGGATAATCGGCATTGTTGATACACGCAAACATCATGTGATTAATGGACTGAATAGCCAATCAGATATGCCGTTATTTGTTATCTTTCGGGCGATTGACCAATCAGACAATCCAACGGTAGGTACAGTTTCCTGTTTGTTTTTCTGTACACAAACTACGAAGAGATGAAATTAATTTGTGCACACACTTATATTATGAACATAGTCGCTACTTTCATCTGCATTAATAGCTATCCCATCATGATCCCGATAGGTAGCAAACTCCCATGTGTATTGTGAACTGTGAAAACACTTGCAATAAAGTAATTAAAACATTGAAACAATAAGAAGTTTGAATATTGTGCCTGGCTTCGTGTCGGCAGTTTCAATTTGTCACAACTTTGAGATCGATAATTAATGACATAAAACTACATTATCCTACTATTAGGGTTGTGTTTTCTTACCCCTTTGATAAGAAAGACCGTTTTTGGAATTCAAAACACATTAATGCATGAAAAAAGTTTGTAATTGATGGTATTTCGATTAAATGTTTGAAATTTTCGGGCCGTAAAAGTGAGGTGTCATAGTACTTCGGATGGTACATAATTTCGGATTTTTTTTTTTTTTTTTTTTTTAAATAATCGAATGAGAAAAACTGTCCTTTACAAATACATGTTGGTGGAAAGAAAAAACGATATATAGATGACAGATACATAAAGTATATTTTTATTCATTATTTAATCCATCATTCTTTTTTTTATCAATGTGTAAGGAGTTCCTGGAATCCTACTTCTAAATGAATTCTAGTCTAGGCTCCTAATTCTTTCACTTGGAGAAAGTGGTGACAAAAAGAAAAATATAGCCAGAAGAGGATAGTCTAATAAAACCTGATTGAAAATTTGGCTCTTACGACTGACCAAATTTTCTTACGCATTAAAGTTGGCTATTATTTTCTTAACTGAAAAATGTGTGGCTATTTATTTAAAATGGCCAGTGTGAGCACTGAGAATATCTCATGAATGTGAGTTTAGTACATGTATTTTTCTGCTTTTTGACAAGAGCAGTGCTTGATTTAGCAAAAGATGTGTTATTTGTTTGTACTTATCTACCTCCAAGTTGCTCACCATTGTATAAAGAAACACCATTCAAAAGTGTAGAACTTTTAGAAAATAGTATTATAAATGCTGAATGTAATCTTAATGAAGTTCATCTTTTAATTGCGGGAGACCTGAATGCCCGAACAGCTAATGAACTAGATTATATACCGTATGAATTTGATATTCCAGAATTGGAAGAATTCAACGATATGATAAATAACCATATAAATTTACATCACGTGACATACTTTCTTTTGACATGAACAGAAAAGTGCACCAATCACGAATGAGTATACATTACACACCCAATATGACTTTACTACACGTCAATATGAGCGAATATTGTTGTTTCCTGTTACATTGCAAATAAATGGTTGGGTGGTAGGTCAGGGCAAATTTATTTTAATATATCAGTTGGCGGGGACAGATTGTACATTCACCAGATATCATTAAAACAGATGTACTGGTAAGGTTAATGAACCTGAAACATTTTTAAATTTTAGTAAATAAAAATGGAGCAAACAAACAGGATGCAAAGGTGTAGCAAAAAAATTAAGGAAAACCCAAAATTAGAGAACATTAAAAGAAGAAACATGCCAGTAAAATGCGAAAACATTAGGGCCCACTGGAATGAAAGTCAAAAGGAGAGGAATCGTGAAAAAAGTAAAATTTGTATGCGAAAATTAAGAGAAAGGCAAAAACTTAAAATTAACAACCCAGATACAGCAAATATATCTGTTCTAACTCGACATGAAAATAAGAAGCAAGATCAAAAGCGTTTAAAACGTGCATGGCGAGAAGGCCTGACAGCACAGAAAAAATGTAGAATAAGAGAAAATGATGCTACGCAAAAGAGAAAACAAGAAATCCGTGGATTCACATGTTGAGTTTGCCGTTTGCCGAGATGACATTTAAGTGCATTTGTTTAAAACGGCTCTTATATCAAGGGTTGTCGACATAAAATTACCATCAGTAGTTTTTTTTAAAACATTGCAAAGACAACAGGGATAGGAAGGCCTTAGATCGCTCACCTGGTAATCATGGGCAATATGTCTGCTGTGTCTAGTCTGGCATGGGCATTTTTTAATTTGTCCCACTTTCTTCTATGAATGAAATTTCATAAAAATGGGTGGGGGAAGGGTTTATATTAACATTCTAAACAAATATGGTAAAGATCAGATACAAAATGAAGTAACTACAGATTTAACAAAGGAAAATACAAAAATACAATATAGCATTTTTCAACAAATCAAGGGCCATAACCTGTCGTTACTAACTAGATCTAGCTGGTTTTCGAACTTGTCCAAAATTTCATTGATATAAAATGCTTTGCACAACTAGACATCTTACTGAGGCTTCCTGCCAAATTTTGTAGAAATCTAACAAGCCGTTTAAGAGGAGTAGCGCCGACAAGAAATTTAAAGTAAAAATGTCAAAGTGCCATAACTCCGTCATAAATCAGCAAACTGGAACAAAAGCGCGATATGCACAACTAGACATCTTACCGATGCTTCCTGCCAAGTTTCGTCGAAATCCAACAAGGCATTTAGGAGGAGTAGCGCGGACAAGAACTCCATCAAAAATCAATGAACCGGGAAAAAAAAAATGCAATAGGCACAGCAATGCTTCCTGCTAACATGGCGTTAACACCAAAAAAAAATAAAAAAATAATGAAATAAGAAAATAAAAAAAAATAAAAAAAAATTCAAAAATTCAAACAAAAAGAAATAATTAAAACAATTTTTTTTTTTAATTAAAACAGAAAATTACTCATAATAAAAAAAGGCAAAACATCTGGTAAAGTTTGGTAAAGATCAGATGAAAAATGAAAGCCCTATCGTATTAACGAGGCTGAATATAGCATTTTTAACTAAATCAAGGGCCATAACTCCGCTGTTATTTGTCCGATCTGGCTGGTTTTCGAACTTGTGCGAGCTTTCATTGATATTAACAATCTGGTAAAGTTTGGTAAAGATCGGATGAAAAATGAAGGCCTTTGGCCAGTAGAGCTAAAAATCATCAGCTCCAAAAAGTAGGTCAAGGTCATACATGAAATCCAGGCATCCAAAAAAAAGATGCACTAACGAAGACACAACTACGTCAAAATAGAACATGTTTACTTCCAAAGATTAAGCTATAAATTAGGTTTAAAACATCTAGTGCATAATTCTAGTTCATGAGAAAGTGATGTAAATGTAACAATTAAAGTTATCTGCCTTTTGCTTGGATGGTGAAGGTCACATCCACATTTGCTTTGTCACGTTGCATTGTACCACTCAAGATACAACTATAAGCAAAGTTTGAAAGGTCTTAGTGCATACAGTTTGTGAAAAAATGACCTAAACGCCAAAGTTGAAGGTAAAAATTATAAGATTATTTGCCCTTGCTTGGAGGGTCAAGGTCACTTCCACATTTGCTTTGTCTCGTTGCGATGTACCACTCAAGATACAACTATAAGCAAAGTTTTAAATGTCTAGTGCATCCAGTTTGTGAAAAAGTGACCTAAACGCAAAAGTTGAACCTAAAAATTATTAAGTTATCTGCCCTTTGCTTGGAGGGTCAAGGCCACTTCCACATTTGCTTTGTCACGTTGCGATATACCACCCATGATACAACTATAAGCAAAGTTTGAAGGTCTAGTGCATACAGTTTGTGAGAAAATGACCTAAACGCAAAACTTGAACCTAAAAATAAGTAAGTTATCTGCCCTTTGCTTGGACGGTCAAGGTCACTTCCACATTTGCTTTGTCACGTTGCGATATACCACTCATGATACAACTATAAGCAAAGTTTGAAGGTCTAGTGCATACAGTTTGTGAGAAAATGACCTAAACGCAAAACTTGAATGTCGACGCCGCCGACGGGTCGCCTCCGCCGCCGCCGACGGGTCGCCGTCGGCGGAAAAGCAACACCTATGTCTCTTTTTTTCTTCGAAAAGGTGAGACAAAAACGAGCACCCAGAGCGACAGTTGTAATAAACTTTGATGAGGTAAAAGTAAATGAAGCGCCAACATCATCAACAGGCAAGCCAATGACGACGGATGCTGTAAGAAAGGCTGTTTACAGAGCAAAATCTGCACATCCGAAAACACCCGAACAATACACAAACATTGTTAAAGGCTTAATGTCAAATGTAAACCCAACAGAAGGGCTGCACTTGAGGCGGAAGGAGTAAGTTCCCCATCAGCCAAAAAGAATCTGAATGCAATAATGAGTACACTTAAAGAAGTACACGATGATATGAAAGGTAGAACAACTATACAAAGGAAGCGAAGAAAAGATTTTATCAAACATTTTGCGCAAAATATTAAAGGCAAGGAAATAACCCAAGATGTTTTGCTCAGCTACAGGAATAAAGAGGAAGTATTTCACAGAAGGGTGTATAGATGACAACCCATTAAAACGGAGAAAAGTTTCTGTCCCACTAATGACCGAACATAATGTAACTGAGTATTTCAATGTGAGGTGAATTCCACAACAATTCCAGACAAGAAAAGCATGAAAAAAGACCTTTAACAGAGGCACGTGCTTCAGACGTCACTTAAAAGGGCATGGTCAAATTGGAATGATGAACACCAGACACAAAAAATGTGAGTACTGTGAAAATGTAAAATTGAAACTGACATCAAAATTCATTTAACAAACTAGTAGAACAAAGAGGCAGATTAGATCTGAAAATAAACGACATATACGAAGCATGCAGTTGATGAAACAATGTGTTAGAAGGAGAATGAAGAAAGATATCATAAAGTGTCTTGCATCGACAGAAAGTGTGATAAGTGTGGAACAAACTTACTAAAAGAAAAATAGGACCAATTGCTAATGATGAAGTGTCTGTTGTCAAGTGGAATGCATGGGATGTCGTAAAATCTGTGAACCCAAAGACAGGAAAAGAAATAACTAAAAGACAAGAAGTTGTGAAGTCTGGCCGCTATGAACATTTTTGAAATTTAGATGTGATTTCCTGCATTCTGGCTCATTCCCAGTAGTGAAAGTAGAAGTTGTAAAACCATCCGAAATAAAGCGTGTCCGAATTTACGTCAACTTTTTGCGCTTACAGTTTTACAATTGCTTGCACCACTCCAGAACATAGTTAATCGCGTCAAATCATTATAGATCGGGGGATAATGGTCAGATATGACTAGAAGTTGATGAATTATTATAAAAATGGCCATGTTGCGATTTTCTTTGACACCGCTGCGTCCGCGAAGCAAATTTACCAACATAACAATCTCGTTGATTTTCGAATAATTTGATATTTTCTCATTTTATATGTTTTAATCGCGAATAAATGGATCTGAACAAATTTACTGGAGATTTTAAATTAAATATAAATAAATATATTTTTATTACGAACCGAAATGGTGAAATTGGATTACCCGAATTCGGTGCAACATTTTGTTCCATTTGTCAATTTTTCATGCGATTTTTGAGATTTTTATGCGAGAATATCGCAGAATCGCGGCCTAGAATGATCCCTGCATACACATGCTCGAACTGAATTCCCCTGGTGACTTTGAGATGTTGAATTACTTCTGTTGTATATTTGTGTACAGCGTGACTGTCGTGCAATAAATCGTTGCTGATGATGTCCACACACTGGTCTAAGACGACATTGTCTTTTGGACACCTGTACATTGCGATGCATTGATGATTTTGACAAAGTTATGGCCATTAATTGTCATGTCTTTACCTTAAAGTTTTTGTGCAGTAGATTTATAACTTCAAAACTACTCAAGCTATTGCATTAAAACGTTATACTAATGTCTGCACCTTATCCAATAATCCCCATAACTCTTCCTTGCATTTTGACAAAGTTATGGCTCTTTGATTGTCATGTCTTTACCTTAAAGTTTTTGTGCAATAGATTTATAACTTCAAAACTACTCAAGCTATTGCATTAAAATTTAAACCATTGGTTCATATCAAATTCTGTACCTTCATGAAAAAACAAAATACGTCTACCATCGAGTGAAGGATTTCCATATAAGACCAAAAAAAAAAAATACCTGTGTTTCCGGTGGCCAGTCCGACCCTATTATTAAGTGGCCGACCCTAAAAACTTTTTATAAATTTTTTTTAAAAAAAATATAAAATATAATAAAAAAAAAAAAAATATAAATTGTTCTGAACAATCATTTATCACAATATATTCATAATTTTGCATTGCAGAGATGTTGAGATTTTATTTTATATTCAGTAGGTGATAAAACGTGTGTTACTCGGTTTTTATCCTTAGGTTCCATAGTAAAATATAAATCTTTGGCAGAGTAAAAAGATGATAATTTTCAAGATTCTGATTATAAAAGATACATATATTGAATCAGTTTGCATGAATGTGCTTGAAATATACAGGGTTTTAAAAGAATCTCACTGTAGATACCTTAATTTTAACAGTAAACTTGGTTGCACATCAAGGATAAAGACCGAGTTTATCACCTACCAGAATGTATTGGTTAGTTCTTATTTCTGGTCACTGATTGGTCAGTTCTTTTGATGATGCTCTATCAAAATTATGAATTGAGGTAAACTGACATCACAGAGAAATATTCAGTTGTATTATCAACTTGAATGGGGTTTATGAGATAATTACATGTAGAATCTTACAATATCTTGCTCCAAAAAAAAAAATAAATGCATACCGACCGACTCTATTTTTTTACAGCATGCAATAGAAAACACATCTATTTATTTTTTTGGCCTAATCGAACACAGCAGTTAAATAATCTGTTTATTACATTTTAAATCAGTTTGTGCATGATTTTAACCTATTTTTATCGCTTTATTGAATGTTATCAGTGGATGACGTCGACCTCAGCACCACTTTATTGACGTCATAACTCAGCGTCACAGTTATTTATTTTTGTGTTCCGAGTTAGTTAATAATATTTAGCAATTATGAATATTCTCAGGGTTCTCAATAGACGCGTAGACACACGTTTTGACGCATGGAATTTCAATTTGACCCATTTCTGACGCATCTCATTTACGACCTGTGCGTTTTTATGACGCGCGTGTATTTGCTTCCAAGCATCAAACCTATTTACATCACAGCTGCATAAACAGTGATTGACACATTGCCTGACGACCTTGATCGCCTCTCGACCAATCAAATTCGCTGCTGTCGCATCTTGGGGGAAATAACCTGTCTGTAAATGGTGTCGCTGTGTAATCTAATCGCTGCTGTTGTGTTGATAATTTAATGATTATCTTTGAAGTTTATGATGCTTTGCGCGGGTGAAGACTAATATGACTTGATTGGATTAACTGTTTAATTGATTGCTACCGGCTTCTGATTGATTAGGGGGTTAATTAAATTGAATTGCGATAAAACAGAAGCTAGCGGTCAAACGTGTGAACAGGTTGAATCGGCAAAAATAAAATTGACTTTATTTGTGTTTGTTGTTTGTTTATTTGTGTTGTTGTTCGTTAATTTTGTTTTACGCACGTTTTAAAGAATAAAGAAATATAGTTTTAATGAGGATAGTTTAAATATTTATAAATCGGCGAAATGTACATAAAAAGAGCGTTTTTTAACCTGGGTTGGCATTCAGTCAAAACTTACCGGACATTACGCATTGTGATATTTTGCGATTACGGACATTGTTTGTGCTATCGAGTAACGGACTTTATTAATTCATGTACAATGTATGTTAAATTCACAAATAAATGGCGCAAAGAAGTATATTTTCGTCTATTATATAATATTATAGAGTGTACTATACTACAGAATTATTTTTTGAAATAAATGAAATTAATAAAATGAGAATAGATTTCTTGAGAATTAAACATACATTAAAGATACACTGTCCTTTTGTTTTCTTGTTTAATGTTCCAAATATACATACATACAATTGGTGCAAACACAGATTGTGTTATAATAACACCAATAACTTATAATATTAACAAATGTGGACCCCAATTTATAAAACATCCTTACATAACTTTGGAATCTTTGACATAATGACACATTATTGTAAAAAAGAATAGTAGTTTTTTAAGTTCAAATGTATATATATTCTTGCACACCTTTCTTTGTAATACAATATTTACAGAATTCACTACAATTAAAGTTATTAAAGGATGTTTTATAAAACGGCGTTTCGATTTGTTCGATTTATATTTGACTCTTGCTTTTTCAATTTTGACCCTTGAGATTTTTGAGTCAAGGGTCATATGACTCTTCATTTTTAAAGTCTATTGAGAACCCTGATTCTTTCACTGAGAAATCCCAATCTTTCACCGATAAAAATGTAATAAAAAGCTTTTTTTTGTTAAAACCAAATTCATAACCCAATTAAAAACTACGGCAAACACTATTTCAATATACATAGATCTATTATTACTTGCAATCATCGATAGGTAAGTTTAAAGTGCAAAAAAAGTTTACCCTCATACAAAAATGAACAGATTATGCAGGAGTAGTGAAGCAGTCATCTAGCGAACAAGTGTTTGGCGTACTTCTGAGGGAGACCAATCCCTGTCATTTTCATCCCAGGGTAAGAGCATTTATTTAAGAGTTTTGATGTGATTTATTTGAGATATGTTTTTAAACTAGTATGGTCTGTGCGATCTGAAATGATCCACATGGTATTTGGCCAAACGCAACGAGACGTCACGGTTTGCATCTATAAACGTCCGACATGTATGTGAAAAAATCACCCCAGACCTCAAATAAATGAGACTAATAAATACCTGACCAGTACACGGGCTTGCACATGCAGTTTGGCACATCTACTTCATACAATCCTCCTCTTACTAGTATCAGATCTAGGTCTGCTGTTTCAGCTTCAGTGAGATCATCCAAACCATTCAGCTGAACCCTGTAGCGGCACTCTATTCGCAGGGAATCATACCCAATAAACGGTGTCCATTTTTTGTCGCCCTCTTTTTTGTAAAACCACCTAACTTCCTCTGGCTGAAGATGGTCAACATATTCCTTTTTCGGGTACAAAAATTTCCTTGATCGTGGTGGGGTCCCTAGACTATAACTGGCCACTGATGCAGTGTCATCGCTGTCAATTTCATCAAAGGAGTCCGATGTAACCAGAGAATCTAAAGATGGATACAGACGGCCAGTTTGCGGACTTGAAGTTCGTATGTTGAAATCTGAATTTATACCATCACCAGGAGAAGAGAAGTTCATTTTGGCACGCCTTTGTCAACTGCTTGTGATTCACATGCTCATTGATTTTGCTGGTATTTGTTGCGGACACAGTTTGACAGCTGTTTTGATATCGATTTGAACTTTGAACTTTATCGCGTGCAACACCGGACGGTGCTTCTGTTTTTCTTCGAATGAAACATTTTACTTATAAAAAATTATACATATCAATCTAATATGCCTAAGGAAAATTTAAGGATAGATTCATTAGCTTACAACCATCTAAAAAGTATTATACACATAAGAAAATGTCATCAATTGAAGATAATACGAACACAAAGTCCTGAATATAAGCGTCTACATCACTCTGGGATCATCTCATCACCGAAGCGCTCAGGTGAAAATGAAGGGTAAATTTTTTTTGATGAAATTTATTACGAGTAGAATAATATGTTCTAGGTACTACCTGTGTGACGGGAAAAAACACTACCAGTCTTTGATTGCAGTAAGCAAGCACACAAAACCGTAGAAACTCAAGATACTGTAAATTGCAAAGTAAAGATAGGTCCCGGTTCGTTTCGCACACTTTCCCGTTCGCGCATCGGTCGTTTCGCCCATCATTTTGATGAACGCCCATTATTTATCAGGTATTGTATTTGATTGCGAATTGAATAAGAGTTTTATTAAACTGTGAATAATACATTAAGGGAGACTCATAATGATATTTTGTTGTTGTTGTTATTGAATGTTGAATGTTTGTTTATACTATTATATTTTATAGTATTACTTTACTTACAGGACTTAGTGGATCAACTTTTTACTCTGTTATTAAGGCAGTGTTCCCACTGACTTTTTTATTTGGGGTTACATGTACCCCCTACTGTTAAATTTTAGGGGTACACTACAAATTTAGGGGGTACACTATGAATTTTTAAGATTTTTAAACCTTTCAACATACTTTATTTGCTACGGAAGGCATTACAATACACAGCACAGTGTAATATTCAAGTTGACAATCCAATACCAGTCAACACGTTTGCGCATCTATAAATAGTACACGGGAGAGACGAAACACGATTTGAATTAATTATTTGATCTTCATTTATTCTATTATTAAGTTTTTATTTTAATTTTAAATATACTTACTAAATCTGAGAAATAAATAAGTCAAAACCACCAGAATGAGATGTCGATGTTTTCTCTACTTTTATTTAGGTAGCGCGTGCGCTTATGACATCATAACCAATCATCGTGGTATGCACTAGAGGGATAGGGCAATTGACGCAATTACTCGGGATAATGTTTTCGTAAACAAAGTGTTTTAGTTTCATTTTGATTTTTCAAAGAATATTTGGACAAAGTGGACGAGAATTTGGAAATCTACCGACGGTCATGCTTTCTTATTATCAGACTTGTATTATTTCTGTACGTACATGCACGTACGAGGTCAGTTTTCTGTGCGTAATTTTTTGTTTTCATGCGTGATTCACGCACATATAATGGGAACACTGTTGAGGAATATGCATCATGAGTAGATCTAAATTGTTGAAGTGTTTTTTAACTGTACTTACCATTATATGAATTACATAGATCAATTGTTATAATGGGTTTAATCATTACTAATGTAAACTAATTATATATTATCTGTTAAATTACTCATAACTGTTATCATACTCATAACTGTATTGGCGAAAAATATGTATATATTCAGGCTAATTTTTTTTTATATATTTTAGCCTGAATAAAACTGATTGATTGATTACATTGTAGGATTGTATAACATATTGTAGTGTTGTCTTTTTTTTGCGTGTGTTTTATTAATTTAGCACCCTGTTTCGTCAGCTAACATATTTTATTCATAAATGAATGAATAAAAATATGGTTGCTTCTGGTTAGTACCAACGAGGAGGTGTAACTAGGACTTGGTAGTAGAATTTCATCTACCACCCTACCGCCCATGCACTGACCATATACAGAACAAATATTACATTACGCAAGGATGAAAAATCCAGGAACACAATGCAGTTCAGAAGTTTTGTTTATGTTTTTGTTCGTTATTTTGTCAATTTAAACATTATATTAAATAATGAATAAAGCCGTGAATTAAAGAAAATTACTGACGTTTTCAAATTCTTGCGTAATGTTTACAGTATATTCCAACATTTTTGAAATATCAAAAAAAAATCTCTCTTTCTTTTTATTTATTTTAGTGCAATAATTGTGCACATCTTTTGACACATCATTTTATATATTTGTTTTGTTGTGTGTTTTCGTAGTGCATTTATGCACATCTTTTGACACTTTTTTTTCATTCAATATACAAGACAGATGAGAGATATTACATGGCGCAAGTATTATATCCAGAGGACGATATACTGAAGTTGTTATTAAAAATATATTTTAAATGTACATGGTTTGTTTTTATTATTAGAACTGTAATAACTTTTTTTATAATTAAGGAATTTCGATTTAAAACTTGTGTCATGTTTACAGGTAATTTCATAATTCACATAAACACATTCTTATCAACAGTTGCTTTGACATATCTCAAGTGGCGTTTATCTACTCAGCTTCCACTGGTGGTGCTGCGTCTTTGGTGCGTACAAGCGAGCGCAACCACGCAGCAGCTGGGCCGTTGTGATGTCGCGGTCCATGTACTGTGTCCACAACTCTTGAACTCCTTTTTCGACCTTAGTGTACCGGGTCCTAGTGTCAACTGTCAGTAGGTTGTCGCCGACAAGCCTCGTCTGCATCTGGGCGATCTCTGCCTCTTTCCGTAGAAAGTCAGTCGGTAGAAAGTCAGTCCGGTTGGACCAGCTCTGTAATTCAGCCTGTAATGCCAACCTTCTACATTGTTGTTTGTTCGAACACTACAACCGAAGATGGACCAGGACGGAACATCAAACGCAGCGTGCGTCATCCACTGTCGCTCGATGTAGTCTGTCAGCTTCTTCAGTGGCTCTGTGTTGGCTCGTTCTTGCAGTGCTTCGAATGTTTGCCGAATGTGCTGAGCTGGTAGGAACGGTAGAGCGAGTAGCTGGTGAACGAATCCATGAACACTTGATCGTTGACCGTACATCAGTTTCAATCCACAGTCAACCACGTGCCTCCACACGGCCTGTGTCAAGTGGAAGACACACCCCTTGATCGAAATCCCTGGGAAAACCTGCATGACAGCTGAGTTGACAGTTGAGGTCTGACAAGTTCATTGTGAAGTCACCAAAACAAGTACCATCCTCAGTACTCTCCGTCGTACCATCCATGTAGACATCATCTGCTTCTACCGGGTTCTGAAAGTAAAAAGAACTTAAAACATAAATAAACATAATGATAATATTAATAATAATAAACATAATCAACATCATCAGCTTATTCAGGGTTCTAAAAGTAAAATGAACTTAATAATAATAATAATTATAATTATAAATAAAAAGTAATACCTCGACCATGGACTCTTTCGATGGTATCTTTAAAACACACTGCTTACAAACGAATACCACTCGATCCGCAGCTTCAGAGCTTCCCAAATCTGTTGTAGAGAAATGCCTGAAAAGGAGAGCACGTACAAAACATACGTTAATATTACAATTATACGAGGGCCGTTCAAATATTACGTGGACATTATTAATAGTTAATACACTTTTATAAATCAAGTAAATTAAATTATATGGCAATATTTAAACATCTATATATGTTAAGTGGAATGTATTTCTTTGTTCTAGATAATAGCCACAGATATGATATGTTGTTTCCATTGTGAACATATACATGAATCGCATGTGCGTTTATTTGTTGTGCATTATATCAAATATTATTTCTACGTATATAAAAATAACTACTACTACTTTCATATAAATGCAAAAATTAGCTAAGATGAACTTTGTAACATCTATTATTTATAGAGTGTGTGTTTGTAAGAAATATGTAAAAAATAAGTAAATTGTTTCCATTGCGAAAATATACATGAATCACACGTGCGTTTATTTGTTGTGCATCCTATCAAATATTATTTCTACGTATATAATAACTACTGCTACTTCGTATATATGCAAAAATTAGCTAAGATGAACTTTGTACCATCTATTATTTATAGAGTGTGTGTTAGTAAGAAATATGTGAAAAATAAGTAAATTGTTTCCATTGCGAAAATATACATGAATCACACGTGCGTTTATTTGTTGTGCATTATATCAAATATTATTTCTACGTATATAATAACTACTGCTACTTTATATATATGCAAAAATTAGCTAAGATGAACTTTGTAACATCTATTATTTATAGAGTGTGTGTTAGTAAGAAATATGTGAAAAATAAGTAAATTGTTTCCATTGCGAAAATATACATGAATCACACGTGCGTTTATTTGTTGTGCATTATATCAAATATTATTTCTACGTATATAATAACTACTGCTACTTCATATATATGCAAAAATTAGCTAAGATGAACTTTGTAACATCTATTATTTATAGAGTGTGTGTTAGTAAGAAATATGTGAAAAATAAGTAAATTGTTTCCATTGCGAAAATATACATGAATCACACGTGCGTTTATTTGTTGTGCATTATATCAAATATTATTTCTACGTATATAATAACTACTGCTACTTCATATATATGCAAAAATTAGCTAAGATGAACTTTGTAACATCTATTATTTATAGAGTGTGTGTTAGTAAGAAATATGTGAAAAATAAGTAAATTGTTTCCATTGCGAAAATATACATGAATCACACGTGCATTTATTTGTTGTGCATTATATCAAATATTATTTCTACGTATATAATAACTACTGCTACTTCATATATATGCAAAAATTAGCTAAGATGAACTTTGTAACATCTATTATTTATAGTGTGTGTGTTAGTAAGAGATATGTGAAAAATAATTAAATTGTTTCCATTGCGAAAATATACATGAATCACACGTGCGTTTATTTGTTGTGCATTATATCAAATATTATTTCTATGTATATAATAACTACTGCTACTTCATATATATGCAAAAATTAGCTAAGATGAACTTTGTAACATCTATTATTTATAGAGTGTGTGTTAGTAAGAAATATGTAAAAAAAATAAGTAACTTGTTTCCATTGCGGAAATATAAAAAAATAAGTGAATTGTTTCCATGTTGTATGCCGATCAATTTGTTCTTTGATCTATACCAGCTTAAAGGTATCCCGCTAATTCATCATAAATACTTGCATTCCGGTTGATTGTACGTGTTAAGAAAACAAGCTATAATCACATGTGTTGCCGGGCACACTTCTTGAATAAACACCGAATGTTTATTTTCTAATCTGTTAAATGCTTATTATAATCAATTAGTATGAAATCACCAGGGTTTCTTTAACAATCGATCTAACCGATATTTTAAAATATTAATTGGCATAAAACAAAGTTACATTATAATTATGGCTTATTTTATTTCTTTATTTAAAGTCAAAGTGAACGACAAACAGTATTTATCAGTAAATATATGTGCAAAATATTTATAAAATAAATAAAAGAAACACCCGGCAAAATTGCTTTATTAAAAATTAGCACGTCCCGTTAGTTTTGCTATACAACTTGCATTTGTTCAATCTTAAATATTAAAAGTGAAAACAATAAATTTTTATTGAATTATATGCAAGCAGTTTTAAAGTAAAAATGATCCTAGATTAATACATTGAGATTGCAATTTGAATGGTTGATAAAATCTTCAAGATTATCATGTGTCCCTTTAACATGTAATCTCTAGACTTGTATGCTGTTTGATACGGCAGATATATTTGAAATACGGGTAAAGGTAATAGGGAATATAAACAATAAACACAATTGTATTCTAATTATTTGTAAATCTTTTTTTATTCGGTCAAAGTGAATGACAAACATTAATTATTAACTATTTGGGTCGATGAAAGTTTATGCTTTTTCCTTTGAGAGGCTTGCATGTAGTCATCATCTGAAATAGAAATTATTGATTTTATAACATATAAAGATTTAATCCGCAATTAATATTGCAATTTCATGTTCTTCTAAATAAAAAAATAATTATCTGTCATTCATTCAAAGTGTTTTTTTACATAGAAAACGCAAGTTCATATATTATTTTAAACACAAAATTCAATACTTGATTCATTAAAAATGTTTTTCTAATCCTAAAAACCAATAGTTCTAACTCCCAATAAGTATTTTCAGAAATAATTATTCCTCACTATATATATATAAGGTGGGCGAAACGTCTATCTCTGTGATGAGCGAAACGACTATCCGCGGAACAACCAATGTGTGAAACGACCCGTCATCGGCAGATACATGGTTTGAGATTAGGGAGGAGCCTGGATACCGAGCACAGTAAAGAGTTTTAGAAATGTCAGTCAGATAGTGTATGAATACATAACTTTACCCTAACCCTAACTATCACCCTAACCCTCACCCTACTTTCGCAGTATCTCTTTACTACGGTATATAAAAACCTCTGGAATCTAATGTTTCCGGATTAGGGAGGAGCCTGGGATGGTAACTGGTCAACTCGTACTTAAGTCAACTCGTTCTCATTTTGGTCAACTCGTACTCATTTATACTTTCAACTGGTCAACTCGTACTCACTATTTATTTGGTATGTTTAGGTAATTAAATTTGTATTTTTAGATCATCTAAGCCGAAGGCTCAAGGTGGTCTATTGGGATCACTCTTCGTCCGTTGTCCGTCCGTCGTTAACTTTTGCCTCAAATGACTTCTCCTCAGAAACTGCTTGGCCAATTTTGACCAAACTTCACTTGCATGATCCTTAGATGAATGCTTTTTAGATTTGTTAAAATTAAGTCAGTGCAACATCCAAGATGGCCACCATTACCATATAATGATCGATATGATTGAAACCTTAAAAAATCTTCTCAAGAACCGCTGGAAAAAAACTTTTAAAATGATCACCAACGCCTAGACTATCAAGTTTGCTCAAATGAAGTCCCCAGTATCAAAAATGACCTTGCCCTGGGGATCCAAAGTTTGTGTATTCATAATATTGAGATTTTGCCTGTTTTTCATAGACTTAAAAAGGGGGGAAAAAAGAAAAAATCTTCTTCTATGAAACCACAAGGCACAGAGCTTTCGTGTATTACCTGTAGCATCAGCTTATTGTCCTCTACTAAGTTTGTTCAAATGGTGACCTTGGGGTCTAATTTGGCACTGCCCCGAGGGTCACAGTTTTACATAGTCTTACCGTATATAGGAAAAAAATTAAAATCTTCTCTGAAACTACAAGTCAGTGGTTTAATATTTTGCATTTACTATAAGATTATGGTGCTTTACCAAGCTTGTTCAAATGGTGACCCTAGGGTCACATTTGGCCCCGCCTCTGGGGTCAGTTTTACATAGACTTGTATAGGAAAAAATCAAAAAATCTTCTTCTCTGAATCTACAAGAGCCAGATGTTTAATATTTTGAATTTACTATAAGATTATGGTCCTTTACCAAGTTTGTTCAAATGATGACCCTGGGCTCACATTTGGCACTGCCCCGGGGGTCACAGTTTACATAGACATATATAGGGAAAAACATAAAAAAATCTTCTCTGAAACTGCAAGAGCCAGAGGTTTAATATTTTGCATTTACTATAAGATTATGGTCCTTTACGAAGTTTGTTCAAATGGTGACCCTGGGGTCAAATTTGGCCCCGCCCCGAGGTCACAGTTTTACATAGGCTACTTCTCTGGGACTTCAAGAGCCAGAGGTTTAGTATTTTGCATTTACATGTTTTACATAGACTTGTATAGGGAAAAAATTAATAAATCTTCTTCTCTGAAGCCACAAGGCACACCGCTCTCATATATTAAATGTAGCCCTGGGGTCACATTTGGCCCTGTCCCTTGTGTTACACTCTAGCACCTTCATTTTGTATGAGCACCAAACTTTATCAGTGTCTTTATATCAATGTTGTTAACACAACAGATGTTGTTAACACAACAGAGGCAACATTTCTTGAACAATCTTAACCAAACTTGCACATGACCATAAGATTTCGAAGAAGTTTGATAATGTGCCAGTACTCAGTTGATCGATTTAGGGCTATCTTGGCTCTCCCGTTTACGTATGATGTTGTTATGTTTAATATGCATATAAGATAAATAATACATATTTTTAAATATAGAAATACACTAAAAGAAAATAGCCTTTTTAAATGTCAAGGTTTATATGTTGAAGAAACTTTTTTTAAAGTGAACAAAAAATATTTTTGACAGTTTATTTTTTAATATCAAATTCATAATTTTGATAATGTGCAATTAACACATAAGGACATAATTAGTTCCTTCAGTGACATAACAATATGTGCAATAGCAGAAATATATCTCTGGCTTTTTAAATTGGTCAAACTAATTGAAACAGCACGTAAAAGGGGCCAGCAACTCCTTATCTGTGGTATCACTATAACAGTTCCTGCCATATACGATGATTAGAATTTATTTAGTAGTTTTAACACTCATCTGTGTAGAACTTTTATGAAAAAAACAATTGAGGTAGAAAGTATTGCGTATTACGAAACCCTCCCTTTTGTGCATGTTGAAGTATGGTAATCTATTATTTTCTATTATTATCAAACATTGCATAAATAATTTAAATTTGCGGTTTAAAAAAGTGTGAAAATCAATTCACGCGCTGAAATTTCCATTTAAAAAAGTTATTCACATGCTTTAAATCTTAAATTTTAATAACCTCAGAATTTTGTGTTAATAAGTTTTAGCTGGCCAGTATTTTTTAGAACAAAAAAAGCTGAGTCAGTTTGAAAAAACGTTAACACAACAGAATTGTTCTTTTCTTCCGAATCTATTCATCAGTTGTCTTTTCTTATCTTCTACTCATCGGGTAGAGTCAATGTTGATCCGTCGAGAGCTGATCTAAATTAATGAAAGAAGCGCTGCTCCTGTCATTAAATGATTTGTGTGATATATACATTACGACCGACAGTATGTGGTAACAAGACTCACTGATTAAAGAAGTTTCGCCATTCACACTTATTGTACAAAAACTGAATGCTTGTTAATCCCGTATCAACAAGTTTGCTAATACAATCAACTAATGATTAGATTTGTATGTATACCCTAATTGTTAGTTTATAAAAATACATGAATTATTAAAAACATTAAATGTTGTAATATAAAATTGAACATAAGTATCTAGATATATTTTAAAAACAATATATAAATATGTTGACATATAACATGCATTTCATAAAATTTCACACTGTTTCTGATTTACAAACATATGAAATCGACAATACAGTTCATATTTAAAGAGACACGCGGCAATTTTGAAGTATTTAAAAAGCAATGAAATTAGAACTTTAACTATTAATTTTAATAAAGGAACTACAATTTGAAGTTGTGTTGTTGTTTCCAATTCATATACATTTTATACAAAGAGAGGAAGAGAGAGAGAGAGCGAAAGAGAAATGAGAGAGAGTGGGTGGGGGTGAGAGGTACAGATTCTGTTTAATCTTTTTCTCTGTATCCCAGTAATGTTCATTAACCATTAATCTGGCATTACATAATCGTGTGTTCTTTCGTTTAATTCTATAAGGCTAAATAAAATTATACCTGAGTTTACTGTAATCCGACCGACCCTCTGAAAACACCCCCGACTCCTTCGGATTGTAAATTTTTTTTTTTTTTTTTTTTGAAAATATAATTATGTTCCGCGATCACGGCCGACTCATGTGCTCATTGTCCTGCTGTTGGAACTGACCCTCTTCCGGACTTGCGAAAAATAAATTAAACTGTTTTACCCTTTGCAATAATTGCAAGTGATTGGGAAAAGAGCCAGTTGTTGCCAAGGCCTTTTAGGAAACAATAAAACATACACAGTTTCATATTGTTATCTATTGTAGTTTTTAAAATACCACATTTTCCCATTCATCAAAGCTCATCGCCACCTTAAATGCAACTTCGACAAAAAATAAAATAAAATGCCTACCTACCTACCCTGTTTTTTTCAGCAATGTTACAGTAAACACAGGTATAATTTTATTTGGCCTATTATCCATCTGATCAAATTGAATTACAACTATTTGCGTTGAAGATAGCATTTATCACAAACAAGAAAACGAGAAAAAATACACATCGTTAATGTGTCTTGTCCCTGGGACTGGATGGAGCAAGGATTTCTAAAAAAAAAAATTCTTTGGAAGAGGGTGTGAGTGGAGCTGCAACTTTTAAAAACAATAAAAAGAAATTGACAACTAAACCTCAACCACCCCCACCCCACAAACAAATAAATAAAATACACGCCTTAAATTTCCATTGTCAGGTACATCGAAATTTAAATACTGATTGCCTTGAATACATTCCAGATTGTTTTCTTCTTCTTCTTCTTCTTCCAATACAAGGAAGATTTTCTTAGAATGTATGTAGTCCTGGATAAAACTGATAAATGCCGGTTAAAACAGTCAACCTTCATCGTTGCTATGCAGGACTTTTTTTCCTTCATAAACAGGGGTCGATATTCGGCCTCACAATTATTTTTTTTGCTTAACATTATTTCACCCTTTTCCAACATTATTATGTTTGGGATACATTTCTAGAAGACAGTCTATTTAAAAATGTACCTCTTTTGCATATTTGCACACCCAAATCTTCAATTTCTGTCTAATACACTGTTCCCCCCTATATCTCGAAATCGCATTATTTTTCCCCTTTATCTCGAAAATCATGCTTTTTTTCCCTATTGAAGGGCCTGGGCCTCTTCCACTTTTTCCAAAAAAAAAATCCTGCTATGTACAATATAAACTATTTAAAATGGTAAGAAGCTAGTAGGAAAGGAAGTGTGCCGGACTTACATAGTCTTTCAGTGTAGGCAACTTGTCTCCCTGAGAAATTTGCAGGGTCATACAGTTCCAGACTTCTGGTATTTGAGGGAGTAATTTTACATGTAGGCCTAACATAATTCGGTCAGTTATGCTGTGGTCAAATGAAACACATGTCGAATTTGAGGAAACTGTGTTTAGGATATAAGTGTGGTCATTTAGGAGAATGCAAGACAATTTGACATTAGATACGATGTACAGAGATGGTGCTGGATAGAAGGGATCGTCATCTAGATCTAAATTATGATATACGTATGTATATATATAAATGTGAGACAAATTATCAACCAAACAGTGCTTGAACTAACAAATATCGAGCGCTTTCGGCTGTAATCGCCTTCCTCAGGATACATACATAAAGTTACAAAATCAAACACATAAATTGCACGAAAAAAATGTTTAAAAGCAGAAACATAAACCAATCAATACTATAAGCGTGCGCTTAATGCGCCCATGCCAGTAATGGTATAACACAGCCACAAGATGGCAACAGTGTGTATGCACGACACAAACGTTGCTATACGTTTAAAGTTTGTTCACATGAAAAAAAAAACTGATTCCGAAGACACACTAGCAGATTGAACAATTTACCTGGGAGTGTACGAGCGGTCAGGTGGTCAAAAGGTCAGACTGCTATTGTTATAGTTTTCGGAAATAAACGGCTTCTGATTCAATGCTTAAGTAAAAGTACACTGACATTTTGAAAAGACTGACATTTTTTAAGGGTGTAATATCTAGGAGAAACAGAAATATCTATAGAAATACTAGTCTTTTTAAACCAATAATGTGTGTGTTATGATGTGTACAAGTTGTTGCAAATGTTAAAGAGAATATCTGGTCAAACTAACTACATGCATACACCAATAGCTGTGGCTGTACATCCAACGATGAGTGTATAGTTTCGTATTCGACAGAAGTGTAAAGTTTCTGAAAACCCGACAAACGCACAAAGTCGATCTTCTTAATAAAGTAAGTTGTATGTTTTAATTATTAGATAAAAAATAGGAATGAAATAGATAAATGCTGTAAAGTTAATTGCTAGTAGTTAATTACTGGTGTGTACGCAATGACATACAAGTATAAAGTATCGTATTTAACGGGAGTGTATAGTTTCGGGTTGACCGCTATTATTAGAGTTCGTAGAAATAAACGGCTTCTGATTCAATGATTATGTAAAGATACACTGACATTTTAAAATGTATAATATGGAGGAGAAACAAATCAGTAAATGGAGAGAAATATATTATATAGTTCTGATACACCTTTATTGTATGCATAATGTGTTATGGTGTGTACACGTTATAGCCAAGGTCAAAAAAGAATATCTAGTCAAACTAAATGCATGCACTCACCGATAAAGGTGTACATTAAACGATGAGTGTATAGTATCATATAGTATCATATTCCACAGGAGGGTATAGTCTCTTAAAAAACGACAGTTGGGTGAACACGCGAAAAGCCAATCTTCCTGGTAAAGTAAGTTGTTTTTAGAAAAATAAATCAATGCTGCAAAGTTAATTATTGGTATTCACTCAATGAGAAAAAGAATTATAAAGCATCATATTTAACAGTAGAGTATAGTTTCGCGAAATAAACTTGATGGTATATATGTGTTTAGGCCTTAAGTTATTCTCCCTTGTTGATTCCAAATGTTTGAAGAGTATTGAGTCGTCGGATCCATTGGGTGTTGTGATCAATACAGTTGTATCTTTAAAAGATAGACCTTCAGTGCAAATGTGTTCTGCCATTGGTTAGCGAGCAATTCATCGCATGTTTATATCTGACCTTTAGAGGTTCATGCGTCGGTTTAAAGGCATACCAGTTTCGCCGACATACTGCTTTTTGCATTTGCTGCATGTTGAACTTACACAACATTCTTTGATTTGCAATTAGTGTGGCATTTGATGGCGACCTTTGCTCCACTAGTAGACTGGTAGAAATATTCGGCGTGTGACATAAGCTTGCATGTCAGACATCTAGACGTGCCACGTGGGCATGATTGGCCAATCTCGTCATCAGCTGGGTTAGGTTGGAGTTTGGCCTGTACTGGAATGTCACGAAGACTTTTAGGTCTCCTGTATGCATTGATTGGTTTTTGTGGAAAAACCTGTTTGAGACGATCCGACTACACAATCGTGGGCCAGTGTTTTCGTTATAATTTTGCTTATGTTGGGCAGACTTGGGTGATAGGTCACCACGAATGGTGTGCTTGTGTCAGTCTGTTTGAGTTTTTATTTTAAAAGTTCCGTTCTGTTTTGTTTCCCTGCTTTTTCGACAGCCATCTGTACTGCATTTGTACAGTAGCCTCTATTTAGCAAATGTGTGGAAAGTTCCTTGACTCGCATTTCGAAAGTGCTGTCGTCTACATATGCGTTAGACTCTCAGGGCTAAACTATAGGGGATATTTTTGCAAATATGTGTGGGGTGGCAGCTTCTGGGGAGGAGGTATTGGTGCATGTCAGTGGGCTTGGTATATAGATCGACTATGATGTTACCGTTCTCTAAGTGAGCCGCTGTATCCAAGAACACATGTTTGTTGTTTGATATCTCGGCTGTGAATTTTACAGTGGGATGAAATTTGTTGGCTCTCTCTATAAAATCAATAAGTGAATCATGACCATGACACCATTTCATGTCTATGTCGTCAATGAATCAACCACGAGAATAGTGTTAATGGTACAGATTGTAAAAGTTTTGATTCTAACCTACCCGTGAATATATTTGCGAAAGATGGTGCCTTTTTCTTACCCATCGCAGTGCCATTGACTTGTAGGTAGTGTTTTCCTATAAGTTCAAAGTTGTTGCAATTAAGTATCAAGGTGAGTAGTTTCATTAGATAATGTAGTGGTTCTGTTAAGGCCCTACTGTCCCATGCCTCCTGACATGCAAGAATGCCGTCATCATGTGGGATGTTTGTAAAGTGACATCCATAGATACAAGGAGTGTTTCCAAAGGGAGTGAGCCTTGTGATTCAATATTGCACAGATAATCTGTAGTCTTGCAAATACGATGGTATGTTTCGCACATGCGGTCGGAGGTGGAAGTCTATGAACTCTGAGATTCTTTCAGTCAGATGTCCATTGGTGGACACGATGGGATCATTTAGCTGTCGTTCAGCCTGGGAGATATACGCATCTCTGTCCATTACCATTACTGAAGAACCTTCATCTGCAGGTTAAATTACTATATCTTGTCTTTTGCTCGACAAAGTGAGGGCTTGTTTTTCAGCTCTGGACAGATTGTTGTGGTGGGTTACCTTAGGTTGGAAGGACGAAATATCTGATTCTACACTATGGATAAAGGTCTCAAGATTCTTGGCCTATGTGGGTGGTTGCCAATCACTTTTACAACTAAATTTATCATAATGTTTAGTATTAGAGTTTGTACTGTCAGTCGCGGGCATGCTATCATGCAGTAGAGAATTGGAATTAGTTTATTTTCTATGTGAACTATAAGTCGGCAATGTTGTGTCTGCTCTAAAGTTGCCACCGGATCGTCGTATCCAGTTCTAATCCTCGATAGATTCAGCAGTTGCCTTTGGTACAGCCTGTCCCCGGTTTCTCCTACATAAACAAACTCCGCACTTTTGTGACAATAAATGGCATAAACCACATTTGTTTATTTACAGTTGATACTGTTCTTACCGTATATGTTTTTCTATTATGCGCGTGGTTTACATCCACGTGGTTTGTTGAAAAACTGATTGCTGTGTTTTTTGTGCACCAGAAGGTTTGTATCTCTTCCGTAAGCCAGGATGGATGGTTCTGGAAATAATTTTTCATTCTGTCAGAAATATCCAGAGTTGGTAGATGTTTTCTTAATATACATCAGGTAGTGCTCTGGAAAACGTAATTACCAAAGGAACACGTGAACCTGCTCGTTTCTCTCCATTATACGCTCTTTGTTTTGCATCTATTTTCTTAAGTTCGTTTTCAAAATCTTCCATCATAACTCCTTTTCTGAAGTTGCTCAATAGTCTTCCTATGCATGTTGTAGTTGAATTCATTAGAACAAATCCGGTTGACCAGAATCCCAAGGCCATATGGTATAGCTTGCTTTGATGATTCTGGGTGCAATGACTGGCTATGAAGATACAGGTGCTTATCCGTGGGTTTCGTATAGAGGTCAGTCTTGATTGTGTTTTCTTTTGAATTGAAGTTAGAATGTCAAGAAATTCTAGCTGATCAGCTGTGTAGCGGAGTTCAATTTGTATTCTAGGATGAATACTATTTGCTAACTTGTGGAACAAGAAAAGGATATCTTCTCCATGCATCCACAGTCCCCAAACATCATCTACATAGCGAAAGTATGCACACGGTACCTTATCTGTAGATTCCATCAGTTTGTACCAAGGTATGGGGATGCATAATTACTACCCAGGTGTGATCCAATCGCTGTTCCTTCCTGCTGAATATAGTGTTTGTCCGGAAAAGAGATACTGTTGTTTTGCAACACCATGTCCATCATTCTTAACACTTCCTCAGTGGGAATGCTCACATCTACTCTGATGTTTAAGGCTTGTTCTACAGATACCCATGTTTCCTCCCTCGGTACACTAGGATATGGTGCTTTGACATCAAAACAAAACATAAGAGCATTTCATGGGACAGTATTGTTGCTTACTTTATTTAAAAAGTCAGTGGTATCCTTGATGTAACTTGGAAGCGATGTTACTTGCGTATTTATTTATTTTTTCCACCACTTCAGCCATTTTCTCTGTCGGGTGATTCCTGCCATTCACGATAGTCCTCAGTGGCATGTTGGTTGTGCTGCCTTTTCGAAGAAAAATGCGATACATAGGGATCACTTTGTCGTCCGTCCGTCCGTCAGTCAGTCCGTCAGTCACGAAAACTTAATGTTGGCCATAACTTTTCATTTCTTGATATTTCTTCATCAAACTTTCAATATATACTCTTCATGACAACATCGACATGATCATACTAAAATATAAAGATCAAGGTTACACTGAAGGTCATTATATGGGTTAAATACTCATTTTTTTATTAAAGAAAACTTAGTCCGGCCAGTTTGTCAAGGTCATTTATCTGGGTCAAAACAACCTTGTTATACTGACAAAGCGCTGACATGAGACACGTGTTCCACGGAACACCCGTCTAGTATGAAGTTTTGGATTACCCTGAAGCTTTCCAGATGTCCCATCAGATGTCATAAGATATGATTTCATATCATTTGTGATTGATCCTCTTCTGTGCATCTCATTAACAAGCTTTTTTACCTTGTTTTCAGTTGTTTGTGTTTTGTCTTCCTTGATCTCGTTATGTGTCACTATTACCCATATCTTTCTCAAGTTTCTCAACATAAGCTGTTGAATTCATTACCACAATTCCTGAACCCTTATCTGCGGGCCTTATAACTATACTTTGATCATTTAACAGGTCTCTCATTGCAACCTCTTCATGTTGTGTAATGTTCATTCTGAATCGTCTTTTTAAACCAGAAATTGTATTTTGAAATTGTAACATGATTCAAGCTTCTGTTTTTTTCAGGAAACGCTTTGAAATTGTGAGTCAGGTGAATTTGAACTGAAACTCCATTTACCAGTTATACCACAACAATAGGTTAACAAAGTAAGTAGATCCAGGATGAGGTAAACATTTATGTATATAGCTCGCCTAAGCCACAGGCTCAGATGAGCTATTGTGACCACTCTTCATCAGTCTGTTGGCATCCGTGAACTTTTGCATAAACAAATCTACGTGTACCTTAGAAATCACTAGTCCGATTTAAACCTAAGAGTATTGTCTTTCAAATTTGCTTAATTTAGGTCAATATGACATCCAAGATGGTCACCATTACTAAAAGAGCCCAAACCTTAAACAAGACGAGATAGTATGGTATCAGTTGAATGTACATGATTACCTGAATAGTATATTGTCAGCTCGACTGATCAGAGATCAGCAGAGCTTATGCTGTGGTGCGTCGTCCGTCCGTCTGTCCATCCGTCTGTCCGTCTGTCTGTCCCTAAACTTTTATTTGTAGCGACTACTCCTCTGAAACTACTGGATTCATGAAACTTTACAGAAATGTTGCCCATGAAGTCTAGTTGATCCTAGCAAAAATTCATGTTGATGTGAAATCCAAGATGGCCGCCAAAGCTAAAAATAGATTTTTAAAATACAAGTTTGTAGCGACTACTTCTTGAAAACTATAAGTGATATTGATATGGGACTTTTTCTCAAATGATCAGCATGACATGATGTTGGTCCTTGTCAAAAATCGTTTTGATTCTACATTAAACATGGCTGCCAGTGGCCATCTTTGTTTACATAGAGTTATATATTAAAAACTTGTAGCGACTACTCCTCTGAAACTACCTGGCGGATTTTTATGAAACTTTACAGGAATGTTGCTCTTGATGTCTTATTGATCCTAGCAAAATTTCAGGTCGGCCAGAAATTCAAGATGGCCGCCACAGCTAAAAATAGATTTTTAAAAAATAAGTTTGTAGCGACTACTACTTGAAAACTATAAGTGATATTGATATGGGACTTTTTCTCAAATGATCAGCATAACATGGTGTTGATCCTAGTCGAATATTATTTTGATTCGAAGTTAAACATGGCTGCCAGTGGCCATCTTTGTTTACATAGAGTTATATAGTAAAAACTTGTAGCGACTACTCCTCTGAAACTTCTTGACGGATGTTCATGAGGCATGACAGGAATGTTGCTCTTGATGTCTAGTTGATCCTAGAAAAATTTCAGGCTGGCCGGAAATTCAAGATGGCCGCCACGGCTAAAAATAGATTTAAAATAAATAAATTTGTAGCGACTACTTCTTGAAAACTGTAAGTGACATTGATATGGGACGTTTTCTAAAATCATCAGCATGACATGATGTTGGTCCTTGTCGAAATTTATTTCGATGCGACTTTAAACATGGCCGCTAGCGGCCATCTTTGTTTACATGGATTTATATTGTAAAAACTTGTAACGACTACTCCTAAAAATACTTGACAAATTTTTATAAAACTTCACAGGAATGTTGCTCTTGATGTCTAATTGATCCCAGAATTTTTTCAGGTCGGCCAGAAATTCAAGATGGCCACCACGGCTAAACATAGATTTTTAAAAACAACTTTGTAGCGACTACTTCTTGAAAACTGTAAGTGATATTGATCGGGGGCTTTTTCTGAAATGATCAGCATGACAAGATGTTGATCCTTGTCGAAAACATTTTGATTCGACATTAAACATGGCTGCCAATGGCCATCTTTGTTTACCTAGAGTTATATAGTAAAAACCAACTTGTAGCGACTACTCCTCTGAAACTACATGACAGATTTTTAGGAAACTTGACAGGAATGCTGATCAGGCTATCAAAATCTATCAGTAGAGCTTCAAGGTCATTGACCTCTTGTATTGTTCCTCACCATGATAAAATGGAGGGGCATAAAGTGTTACCCTTGTCCATACATTCGTTAGCCAAACAAGCCAAAAAAACTCGTAAAACCTAAGTTGGTACCACATAACTTTCGGGATCTCAAATTTGTAAATAGACATATATTTGGGAAAACGTTTCATATCTTATCAAGATTTCTCCGTTAAAAAGCATTATACCCAGGCCTATACCTTCATGTCCCTTGTATAAAACAATAACCTGCCTTCGTATAGAAATGATACTCTAAACAATATCTCCTCATAAACTGATGGCATTCATATTCACGGCGGTCCGTTTTAAGGATAAGACCGTGAAACCTGTACGTTATGGAGAGAGACAGTGCAAACATCGTCTTCTAGAAAGTAAGCACAGTGTTTTTCGAGATATGTACCAGGTTTATCTGTTTATTTTAGGCAAACTGTTTCCATTTTCAAAAAAAGCTTCACGTGTGTCCACGGCAAAATTTGTTTACATCTTACCTGTAGCGTTGATATATATATGCCATCTGTCTGTGGTCTGTTCACATTTTGGTAAGGAGATGAGCACGGTAGCGATTTATGGTCGCGAAAACTAGTGTTGTTTTGTGATATTTGTCATCTTTTTGAATTCGAACTTGTTTTATAACCAGCAGTGAATACTTGCAGGCAAATATATGTTTGATAATTCATTTATGCATGTTTAATTATTTGAGTATTCGATTGTTTGTTCTAAACACTAATTTATTTGTTTTTTATGTCTGTTCGCGATCGGTCAAGTCGCTAATATGTCCGTTTTGAATATGGATCATATCAGGTTTTGTTACGTTTACAATCGACTATTGTTTGGGGCGCTTGTTTCAGCCAGTAATCTACTACCTAAATAAGTTGTATATCAGTGAAACAGACATTTTTAGTGGTAAATAAAAATACCTTATTTTTCAAAATCGGTTGAGAAATAAAAAATTCCTGTGCGAAAGCTGTTTTTGATGGGTCATTTTCAATGCAAAATTTTGCTGCATGAAAAATTTGAAAAAAATGGTTTTAAATTCTTGGATATTAGTAAATTAAGACACCCTGAAAGTTTTATAGCAAAATATGAAGGATTACTGAAGTTATTTGAAATTTCCTAATTTTCTGCTGTCCCACAAACAAGGAATTTACATAGGAAAAGCCCCTTCAAAAATTCATTTTGGCTGTAAAATATTTATTTCTCAAACGATTTTCAAAAATAAGGTAGTTTTATTTACCACTAAAAATGCCAGTTCTAATGATATATAACTGAATTAGGTATTATTTAAATTGCTCAAGTTACTTCAGAAAAACCTTTGGCTGAAACAAGCGCCCCAAACAATAGTGCATTTTGAATGTACACGCATTTATTTATCCTCGCTGTATTGCACTGGGCATTTTAGCGGGGCGACGTCTCTTTTAATAAACACTGAAAATGGGTTGCCTTGGAAGCAACAAACACAAACAAGAGATACAAGTAGCAGACTCGGATTTATTGAGTCTGTTCAAGTCTCATCCGATGGATTCTGGTGCATTCTAAATGTATGTAGTCTTGGTAGTTTCATGAGGAGAATATTAGCATTTCTGTCATTGTGTCATACCGTTCTGATGTTACTTCCAGTGTTTTAGAACCAGTTCAATGATTCTCATGAAATTTAAAAATAATTGTTCATATGGATTAGAATATGTGTCTAGTATGCATACTTTCAATGTTAACTTCAACTTCGGGGTAATAGGTCAAATGTGATGCTTCAAATGTCTGACGGGTTTTAATGTGAGAACGTGAGTGCTTGCGAATCACACATATAGTTCACCCTAACATAGTTTCCCAGGTAGCATACAAAGGCAACCCAAATAAACGTATAATGAAAAAGGCACCTAGAGCTCACCTTGCCACCCACCACCCACTATAAAATTCTCAATAAAACTAACTTTGAATATTAAGACTAATTGAATTGAATTGAATGTTGTTTAACGGCTCATCAACACAGTATAGGTTATTTAGAGCTGCCCCAGAGAGAGGGGAAGGATACATAGGAATCCGGGAACCTGCCCTACTCTTATTATCGAATAGATTCCTATGGTTCTTTTACGTGCTCAGAGGATAGACCGATACATGGGACCATCCGGTTTACATCCCCATCCGACCGACGAGGCTAAGGGAAAGTGTCTTGCCCAAGAACACACTGACGTGGCACCACGGAGTATTGAACCGGGTCCTCTGGTTACAAATCCGCGCTACTGTCTGCGCCACGCCAGCCCTCATATTAAGACTAAAACTCCCCACTAATTCTACTAAGGCCAGCTTTATATACCAACATGGAGCATTCTAGATTAAAGAATTTTCTGTAACTCATCTACACAATAATTTAGAAATAACTAGAATATTACATAAACACTGGATGTCAATCAAACTGTCTGGTCTAAAAAATATCCAACTATTTAGGCCAGAGTTTTTAGTTAGTTTTACGGGAGATTTTGAAAAAAAATGCAGTAGGAGGAGGATAAATAAAAATAAAAATGGGAAAAAGAGGAGTCAATAAAAAAAAAATATTAAAAATAGTATACATGTATTTCAGATTTTTTTTATTTTCGTAAAACAGGTTTTTCTCGTAACATTACTATTAAACGTATTGCTTCATTTTTATCTCAAATTCACAAAGCGTTCTTGAAAATACCTTCCACTCTTGAGAATTGGTATGATTGACTGACTGTCAGTCAGATTAATAAGTTTTTGAGTATGTATTTTACAGAAATTATCACAAATTTGCTATTAAACACACTTCAAATCGAAACAAAATAGGTGTAGGAGGTAGGAGCCAGGGATTTGGGAATGTGGGGCGTGGGCGCCATAAAACTATAATCTAATTATGTACTAAAATAAACTTAACACCATAAAACATGTCACAATTTCAATAAAACACAATATACTTACTTTTGGGCATTGCGCTTACAGTGAAGGCGTATATAGATACACGTTTGTGTACATGGATGAGTACATAAAACAGATGCGTAGGCGTAGGAGCTAGGGATTTGGGGATGGGGTGGGTCGGTAGTGCAGGGCGTTGGCACCACAATAATTGTATAGTGGGTGGCGGGTTAGGGCGCCTTTTTCATTATACGTTTATTTGGGTTGCCTTCGTATGCTGTGTTAGGGTGTGTTTAGGGTAAACTATGTGTGACAGAATAAGCTTATTTCAAATAAGTCATGTCGTAAGAGGCGACGTAAGATGTTTCGAGATCCATTCAATATATATTTTTAATCTCGATGTAAATGGAGGTTTAACAGGAATGTATATTTTTCTTTCAGCGCTGTATTTTATTTTTTTGTATCAGAGTGCCGTAAACCCAAGTTCAATTCCGTTCAATAATCTATTTTTAAATGGCGATGAGTTACACGCGCCAAAGTTCGCTAGTACTTTTTAGCTCGACTATTCGAAGAATAAGAGAGCTTATGTAATCACCCCGGGGTCGGCGTCGGCGTTGGCGTCGGCGTCCCACATCAAGGTTTGCGTGCATGTAAGCTGTGTTTACAAGTTATATATATCTTACATTTCTTATCCTAGCACAACCAGATTTGGTCATGGGCTTCCTTACAGCATTATCTTAAGGGCTGCGTAAGCAATTTTGGTTCCTGTAACCCATGGGCTCCCATGGAACCCAAATTATGATAGCCCATAAAATGTATCCCATTTCACATCGAATTTTGCGTGTAAGCTGTGTTTACAAGTCTATACCTCTTACAATTCCTACCCTAGCACAATCATATTTGGCCATTAGCTTCCTTATAGCATTGTCTTAAGGGCTGCTTAAATAATTTTGGTTCCTGTAACCCCTGGGCTTCCATGGAACCCAAATTCTGATAGCCCTTAAAATGTGTCTGTTTCACATCAAATTTTGCATGTAAGCTGTGTTTACAGGTCTATATCTCTTGCGTTTTTTGTCCTAGCTGAACTAAATTTTGGAATTGGTTTCCTTAAAGTATGTTGTAAAGGGTTGGGTAATAAATTTTGTCTTCTGCAAATTCTGGGCTCCCATGGAACCCAAATATTGATGGCCCGTAACATGTGCAATAAAGGCAGTTCTAGGTTTGCATGTAAGCATGTATATATCTATAAAGGTTTGGGATTTCTTATAGCATTATGCATCTTATTCATACTTCACTCATATTGGGGCATGGGCTCCCTCCTCCACGCCCCCCACCCCCAGGCCCCACTCACTCCCCCCCCCCCCCCACACCCCTCCACAGCTTTTTTTTTTTTTACATATTTCTGTGTTGTTTTGGGCGATTCTTACACATATATGTTGCCCCCTCCCCCCACCACCCCAACCCCCCCTCCCCCCCCCCACCCAACTCGCCCCCAACCAACTTGAAACTTTTTTTTTTTTACAAATTTCTGAGTTGCTTTTGTCAATTCTTACACATATATGTTGCACCCTCCCCCCCCCCCCCCCCCCCCCACACACACCTCACACCAACGGTCCTACCCACCGCCTCTCACCCCCCTCAACCCCACCAACTTGATTTTTTTTTTTTTTTACAAATTTCTGGGTTGCTTTTGTTCAATTCTTACACATAGCTTCTTACACATAGCTTCTTACACATATATGTTGCTCCCCCTCACCCACAACCCCCCCCCCCCCCACCCCACCCACCCCACTCGAAACTCCAATTTTTTTTTTATATATTTTTTTTACATATTTCTGTGTTGTTTTGGTCAGTTCTTACACATAGCTTCTTACACATATATGTTGCTCCCCCCTCCCCACCCCCACCTTCCCCCCCCCCCCCAATGTTACCCCACCTCCCCTCCCCCACCCAACACCACGCTCGAAATAGAATATTTTTATTTTTATGTTTATTGTTTTTTACATATATCTGTATTGTTTTGGTAAATTCTAACACATAGTTTCTTACACATATATGTTGCCCCCCCCCCCCCCCCCCCCCCCCCCCAACATATTTTTTTGTTGTTTTGATGAATTATTACATAGCTTCTTGCACATATATATTGCCCTAACCACCCCTACAACCCCCACCCAAACCCCACCTCTCCCTACCCCCACCCCCACTCAAAACTTGATTTTTTTAAATATATTTCTCTTTAGTTTCGATCAGTTCTTACACATAGCTATGTTGCGCCCTCAACCCCATCCCACATTGTTTTAGCCTTGTTTTCTGGTGGTATATACTAGCTATATAATTTATTCTCTGAAAAATCGAATAGTTGAGCTGCGCTGTTCTCCGACAGCTCTTGTTATATTAAGCAAGGCTTTTTTTTAGTAATATCCACTCCCAGCACCACCTCCCAGCACCACCTCCCAGCACCATCTCTCGGCCCCAACCACTCTCCCAGCACCACCTCCCGGCCCTAACCCCACCTCCCACTCCCAGCACCACCTCCCACTCCCAGCACCACCTCCCACTCCCAGCACCACCTCCCACTCCCAGCACCACCTCCCACTCCCAGCACCACCTCCCGGTCCTAACCCCACCTCCCACTCCCAGCACCACCTCCCACTCCCAGCACCACCTCCCGGCCCCAACCCCACCTCCCACTCCCAGCACCACCTCCCGGCCCCAACCCCTCTACCGAAATACAAAGGGCGACTCATCACAATACTACAAGATACACAACAACATAAAATCGTATTTGCTGTCCACAGTTGTTATAAGTTGGCTAGTGTATGATCATCTCTAACTTGCGTGTTTGTCTGCATTATCTATATTACATGATACTACATGTGTTTGTCTGCATTATCTATATTACATGATACTACATGTGTTTGTCTGCATTATCTATATTACATGATACTACATGCGTTTGTCTGCATTATCTATATTACATTTGTTTGTCTGCATTATCTATATTACATGATACTACATGTGTTTGACTGCATTATCTATATTACATGATACTACATGTGTTTGTCTGCATTATCTATATTACCTGATATTACATGTGTTCGTCTGCCTTATCTATATTAAATGATACTACATGTATTTGTATTTGCGTTATCTACATGATACTACATGTGTTTGTCTGCGTTATCTATATTACCTGATATTACATGTGTTCGTCTGCATTATCTATATTACAATGATACTATATGTGTTTGTCTGCATTATCTATATTACGTGATACTACATGTGTTTGTCTGCATTATCTATATTACATGATACTACATGTGTTTGTCTGCATTATCTGTATTACGTGATATTACATGTGTTTGTCTGCATTATCTATATTACGTGATACTACATGTGTTTGTCTGCATTATCTATATTACATGATACTATATGTGTTTGTCTGCATTATCTATATTACATGATACTACATGTGTTTGTCTGCATTATCTGTATTACGTGATATTACATGTGTTTGTCTGCATTATCTATATATCGTGATACTACATGTGTTTGTCTGCATTATCTATATTACAATGATACTATATGTGTTTGTCTGCATTATCTATATTACATGGTACTACATGTGTTTGTCTGCATTATCTATATTACATGTGTTTGTCTGCATTATCTATATTACATGATACTACATGTGTCTGTCTGCATTATCTATATTACATGATACTACATGTGTCTGTCTGCATTATCTATATTACATGGTACTACATGGGTTTGTCTGCATTATCTGCATGATACTACATGTGTTTGTCTGCATTATCTATATTACACGATACTACATGTGTTTGTCTGCATTATCTATATTACATGATACTACATGTGTTTGTCTGCATTATCTGTATTACATGATACTACATGTGTTTGTTTACATTATCTATATTACATGATACTACATGTGTCTGTCTGCATTATCTATATTACATGATACTACATGTGTCTGTCTGCATTATCTATATTACATGGTACTACATGTGTTTGTCTGCGTTATCTACATGATACTACATGTGTTTGTCTACATTATCTATATTACATGATACTACATGTGTCTGTCTGCATTATCTATATTACATGATACTACATGTGTCTGCATTATCTGTATTACATGATACTACATGTGTTTGTTTACATTATCTATATTACATGATACTACATGTGTCTGTCTGCATTATCTATATTACATGGTACTACATGTGTTTGTCTGCATTATCTACATGATACTACATGTGTTTGTCTGCATTATCTATATTACACAATACTACATGTGTTTGTCTACATTATCTATATTACATGATACTACATGTGTCTGTCTGCATTATCTGTATTACATGATACTACATGTGTTTGTTTGCGTTATCTATATTACATGGTACTACATTTGTTTGTCTGCATTATCTACATGATACTACATGTGTTTGTCTGCATTATCTATATTACACGATATACTACATGTGTTTGTCTGCATTATCTATATTACATGATACTACATGTGTCTGTCTGCATTATCTATATTACATGATACTACATGTGTCTGTCTGCATTATCTATATTACATGATACTACATGTGTCTGTCTGCATTATCTATATTACATGATACTACATGTGTCTGCATTATCTGTATTACATGATACTACATGTGTTTGTCTGCATTATCTATATTACATGATACTACATGTGTCTGCATTATCTGTATTACATGGTACTACATGTGTTTGTCTGCATTATCTATATTACTTGATACTACATGTGTTTGTTTGCATTATTTATATTACATGATACTACATGTGTTTGTCTGCATTATCTATATTACATGATACTACATGTGTCTGTCTGCATTATCTATATTACATGATACTACATGTGTCTGCATTATCTGTATTACATGATACTACATGTGTTTGTCTGCATTATCTATATTACTTGATACTACATGTGTTTGTTTGCATTATTTATATTACATGATACTACATGTGTTTGTCTGCATTATCTATATTACATGATACTACATGTGTCTGTCTGCATTATCTATATTACATGATACTACATGTGTCTGTCTGCATTATCTATATTACATGATACTACATGTGTCTGCATTATCTGTATTACATGATACTACATGTGTTTGTTTGCATTATCTATATTACTTGATACTACATGTGTTTGTTTGCATTATTTATATTACATGATACTACATGTGTTTGTCTGCATTATCTATATTACACGATACTACATGTGTTTGTCTGCATTATCTATATTACATGATACTACATGTGTATGTCTACATTATCTATATTACATGATACTACATGTGTCTGCATTATCTGTATTACATAATACTACATGTGTTTGTCTGCATTATCTATATTACATGATACTGCATGTGTTTGTCTGCATTATCTATATTACATGATACTACATGCGTACTACTAAAATGATCAGTATGACATGATGTTGATCCTTGTCGAAAATTATTTTGATTTGACGTTAAACATGGCTGCCAGTGGCCGTCTTTGTTTACATACAGTTATATAATGAAAATATGTAGCGATTACTCCTCTGAAACTACTTGACGGATTTTCATGAAACTTCAAACGATTGTTGCTCTTGATATCTAGTTGATCCTGGCAAAACTTCTGGTCAGCCGAAAATTCGAGATGGCCGCCACGGCTTAAAATAGATTTTTAAAAAACAAATTTGTAGCGTCTACTTCTTGAAAACCATAAGTGATATTGATATGGGACTTTTTCTAAAATGATCAGCATGACATGATGCTGGTCCTTGTTGAAAATTATTTTGATTCGAGATTAAACATGGCTGCTGCGGCCATCTTTGTTTACATAGAGTTATGTAGTAAAAACTTGTAGCGACTACTCCTCTGAAACTACTTGACAGTTTTTCATGAAACTTCACAGGAATGCTAATATAGCTTTCAAAAACCTATCAGTAGAGCTTCAAGGTCATTGACCTCTTGTTTAATTTGGTAATGTACACTGGAAACCCCAGGGGTCGTGGATTCAAATCTCACTGGAGGCATATTTTTTTTATTTTTTTTATATACACTTAACAAAATTGCTAAGTATCAACTTTTATATCTTAACTAATTTTCTTATTTTAAATATATTTTAGAATAGATATATGATAAGTATTTTGTTTTGACCCATAGTTTGTAAAATATTTATATTTTGTTTAAATTGTTACATCTTTTGAGAGTTACCCTCCCTTTATATGTAAACATGAAATGTACTGATAAAACACATCGCTTAAAGATATAAAATTCTTAATATGGATAATCTTAAATTACCTCCCTTTATATTGAATATTGTTTGAAACTCAAGTAACTGTAATTCAGCGTTAACATTAAATATTTCGAAAATTTCTTTTGCAAACGCATTTGTAGTGGTAATGCTAGTAAAACATGATGTCAAAATAATTTTAACTGTGGGAACATCGAAAGCTTCACTAATTCGAAGTACTTAATAAAATTCTATATACCCAGTTGTATAAGTGTTATAACTTATTACTAAGAAAACACATTGACTTAAAAGTTTTAAAATATGTTCATGCAATCAGAGCAGACGATTTACACTCATTATTTTGCAGTTTAACTCTATCTCTAATCAAGCTCAGAATACACAAAACAATGAGAATATTATTGACATATTCTTAGGTTGATACTTAGCAATTTGGTTTAGTATATGTTTTTTTCTCGCAAGAAACCTTGGTTGGTGGGTTGAATTTTTCTTTAATTGGGAGCTTATTGGATCAGTTTTACATAGAGTTATAGTGAAGAACTTCAAAAAGCTTCTTTTCTGAAACTACAAGAACTAAAGGTTTTTATATTTTTTATTTGTTATCAACTTATGGATTCTCTACCAAGTTTGTTCAAATGCTGACCCTGGGGTCAACTTTGGCCCCGCCTCAGGGGTCACAGTTGTACATAGACTGATATAGGAAAAAACTTAGAAAATCTTCTTTTCTGAAACTACAAGAGGTAAAGGTTTAATATTTGTACTGACGTTTTTGAAAAAAAGAATGTATATTAAAATCCGTTAAATTTGTCTGTCCGTCCGTCCGTGCATCCGTCCGTCCGTTACCGCATCTCCTCCTAAACCGCTGAACAGAATTCAACCAAACTAAGGTTTTGACTTCACCATATGACGACGGCATGCAAGAGCAGCATTATTTCTGGCTCCGAGCCCAGGGGCCCACAGTGGGTGTCCAAAGGTCAAATACACTAAAACTTCAATTACACTGTTTATTATTTCGCAAACTCTGACGTCTGCCAGGGAGCCCAGAGTGGGGGTTGTGTGTGTGGGAGGGAGGGATTTGGAGTATTTTTTATGCCCCTGAAGGGCGGCATATAGTAGTCGCACCGTCCGGCAGTCCGGTTGTCCGGCCGAATGTTCGTCCGTCCAATCGTGTCCGGTCAATAACTCTGACATTCCTTGACAGATTTTCAAATAACTTGGCACAAGTGCTCACCACAACAAGACAACATGTCGATCGCTCACAAAATCCAGGTCCATGCCTCCAAGGTCAAGATCACACTTAGAGGTCAAAGGTCAAAACCACTTCGGAGACATTTGTCACTTACAGTGACATTTTTTATTAGTTTTTAGCTCTACTGGCCAAGGGCCAGCAGAGCTTATGGGATGGCTAGTTGTTTGTCGTCCATCCGTCGTCTGTCTTGTTAAGACCATAGGGCCTTCATTTTTCATCTGATCTTTACCAAACTTTACCAGATTGTTAATATCAATGAAAGCTCGGACAAGTTCGAAAACCAGCCAGATCTGACCACTAACAGCGGAGTTATGGCCCTTGATTTAGTTAAAAATGCTATATTTTGCCTCGTTAAGACGATAGGGCCTTCATTTTTCATCCGATCTTTACCAGATTGCTAATGTCGATGAAAGCTCAGAAAAGTTTGTAAAAAAGCCTCTTGGGCCTTTATACCATGGTGCGGTGTCCGTCATTCGTCAGTCCGTAAACCTTTTTTATAGCGATTACTCCTCTGAAACCACTGGATGGATTTTTATGAAACTTTACAGAAATGTTACCCATGAAATCTAGTTGATCCTAGAAAAAATTCATGTTGATATGAATTCGAAGATGGCCACCAAAGCTAAAAATAGATTTAAAAAAAAAGTTTGTAGCAACTACTTCTTGAAAACTATAAGTGATATTGATATGGGGCTTTTTCTAAAATGATCAGCATGACATGATGATGGTCCTTGTCGAATATCATTTTGATTCGACGTTAAACATGGCTGCCAGTGGTCATCTTTGTTTACATAGAGTTATGTAGTAAAAACTTGAAGCGACTACTCCTCTGAAAGTGCTTGATGGATTTTCATGAAACTTCACAGGAATGTTGCTCTTGGTGTCAAGTTGATTTAAAAAAAAAAAAATTGTAGCGACTACTTCCTGAAAACTATGTTTTATTGATATGGGACTTTTTCTAAAATGATCAGCATGACATGATGTTGGTCCTTGTCGAAACTCATTTTGATTCAACATTAAACATGGCTGCATCTTTGTTTACATAGAGTTATATAGTAAAAACTTGTAGCGACTACTCCTTTTGATTCGACATTGAACATGCCTGCCAGTGGCCATCTTTGTTTACATATAGTTATGTAGTAAAAACTTGTCGCTACTTCTCCTCTGAAACTACTTGACGGATTTTCATGAAACTTCACAGGAATGTTGCTCTTGGTGTCTAGTTGATCCTAGCAAAATTTCAGGTCGGCCAGAAATTCAAGATGACCGCCACGGCTAAAAATAGATTTTAAAAAACAATTTTGTAGCGACTACTTCTTGAAAACTATAAGTGATATTGATATGGGACTTTTTCTGAAATGATCAGCATGACATGACGTTGGTCCTTGTTGAAAATTATTTTGATTCGATAAACATGGTTGCCAGCGGTCATCTTTGTTTACATAGAGTTATATATAGAAACTTGTAACGACTAAGTACTTTGAAACTTTTTGACAGATTTTCATGAAACTTCACAGGAATGCTGATCTAGCTATCAGAACCTTCCAGTAGAGCTTCAAGGTCATTGACCTCTTGTTGTCCGTTGTCCGTCGTCCGTCCGACGCCGCTAACTTTTGCCTTGTGAACACTCTAGGGCCTTCATTATTAATCCGATTTTTACGAAACTAAAAATTGACAATGAAAGCTCGGAAAAATTTCAGTTATGGCCCTTGTTTTGCTGAAAAAATACAATATTAAGCCTTGTGACTACTCTAGCACCTTCATTTATTATTTGATCTTTACCAAACTTGCACAGATTGTTAATATCAATGAAAGCTCGGACAAGTTCGAAAACCAGCCAAAGGATCAATAACACTGGAGTTATGGCCCTTGTTTTTCTGAAAAATGGTATTTTCTGCCTTGTGAACGCTCTAGGGCCTTCAATATGAATCGGATCTTTACGAAACTTTGCCAATATCTTTATATCAATGAAAGCTCGGACAAGTTCGAAAACCATCCAGATTGGACTATTTACATCGGCCCTTGATTTTCTGAAATATGCTATATCTTGGCCTCATTAAGACGAAAGGGCCTTCATTTGGCCGGATTTCATTGAAACTTTTCAGGGATGATCAGTACCAAGTCTAGTTGTACATAGTCATTGTGTTCCAGTTGAATGATTTTGGCAGAGTTATAGCCCTTTAAAGCTTTTAATACACAAACTTTGTTCTGACTAGTTCTCCTGAACCCCTTGCCAGATTTCAGCGAATCTTGGCGGGGATGATCAGTACTAAGCCTAGTTGCACCTATCATTGCCATGTTCTGGTTGAATGAATTTTGGCAGAGTTATGAGCCCTTAAAGGTTTTAATACACTAACCTTGTCTAGACTAGTTCTCCTAAACCTCTGGCTGGATTTCAACGAAACTTTGCATGAATGATCGGTACCAAGCCTAATAGCGTATATCTTCACCATGTTCCGGTTGAATGATTTTTGAAAGACATATGGCCCCTTATACATAAACTTTATATTGAGCCAGTAGAGCGTTCACAGGCCCTCTTGGGCCTCTTGTTTTAATTATATCTGAAATGAACATTTTGATGAAAGGATAACAGTGTATATACTGTGGGGCTGGGTGTGTTGTTTTGGGGAGTGGGGGTTGGGGGTTGGGGGTAGGGTTGGGGAGAGAGAGGTAAATTCGGTCAAATATCTATTTTTCTTTCTCAATAAAATGTATTGGGTTTTGGGAATATCAGTATAATTTGCTCCAGGGTCCCCATGGGACTCTGGGATAGGGGTCAAAGGTTCAAATACACAAATACCCTAAACGTTTTTTATTCATTTACAGTGTCATATTATAGTACTATTTATGCTTTTCTGACATATATTATATATGTCAGAAAAGCATAAATAGTACTATCTCTGATCTGAGTTTCACAGAAAGATCCAAACAATTACATGTAAAATGGATACATGGTTAAAGGGAAGTGACCCGTGTGAAGAAAACGTTGGTATTTTGTGATGGCGCGCCGTCGAATTCGTTCTAGTTTGTATTTTTATTATCAGCTTATGTTCCTCTGCAAAGTTAGAATTTGCAGCAACTCTGCAGTTCAGGGTGAGAAGGTCCTAGGCCCATTCTCCATATTTTATCTCGACGTACATGGAGGATGAGCCTGGCATGTTCATGCCTGTTAGGCGCCATATAACCCTTCATGTTTTGGTGCGCCTTAAAACCCAATTCCATTCAAATTCCACTGCAAAGTTTGTTCAAATGGTGACCCTGGAGTCTTATTTGGCCCCACCCCAGGGGTTACAGTTTTACATAGACATATATACAATGAAAAACTTTAAAAATCTTCTTCTCTGAAACTTCAAGAGTCTAAGGTTTAATATTTTGTCTTTACACTCAGCTTATAGTCCTCTACCAAGTTTGTTTGAATGGTTACCCTGGGGTCAAATTTGGCCCCACCCCAGGGGTCACATGTTTTACATAGAGTTACGTAGGGAAAGACTTAAAAAATCTTCTTCTCTAAAGCTACAAGAGCCAGAGGTTTAATATTTTGTATTTACCATCAGCTTATGGTTCTCTACCAGGTGACCCTGGAGTTTACATAGACTTATATAGGGATAAACTTAATAAATCTTCTTCTGAAATTACAAGAGCCAACGGTTTTATATTTTGTATTTACACTTAGCTTACCAAGTTTGTTCAATTGTTGACCCTGGGGTCAAATTTGGCCCCGCCCCTGGGTCACATGTCAAATTTGGTTTGAACGTTTATATTAACGGAAGTTTGATTTGTTTTAAAGCTAGCCAAACTTGAGCCAAATACATCCCTCTCCCTATAATATCTTGGTAAATGAAGACACTTTATAAAAAAATAGTTTGATACTGCCATAGCCGACACAATCCTTCTATTCACCCGGACGTCTTCCCTGAGGACATGACCGCTGAACAAATGTTGATTTCTACATGCGATTGCCTGTGTTTTAATGCATTCCAGGGCCAGATTTTCACGAGGCGCATAGCTAAGGGCCTGGTCAAATCTGGTCCCATCCCGGTTTTACACAGTTTTACATAGAGTTAGATAGGAAAATATTTTAAAAATCATCTCTGAAACTACAAGAGATAGAGATGTAAAGTTTTGCATGCATGTACCATAACCTTACGATCCTTTACATAATTGCCCTAGGCAGTCAAAATTTAACCCCACACCAGGGGTCACATGTTTTTCATATAAACTCACAAGGTATAGAGCTCACATATATTGCATAAAGCATATGCATATCATCCTCTAGTGATTTTGTTTAATGGTGTCACTGGGATCAAATCTGGCTCTGCCCCCAGGGGTCACAGTTTTACAAAGAGTTTACAGGAACATCTTTAAAAGATCTTCTCTGATACTACAAGAGCTAGACATCTAATATTTTGCATGTACCATAAGATTATAGTCCTCTACTTAGTTGATTCAAATGGCGACCCTATGTTGAACTTTGGTCCCATGTTTTAATGAACAATCTTCTCTGAAATCACAAGGTATAGAGCTCTCATATAAGTTTGTTTAAATGGAAAGTCTTCTTATGAACTACTTTTGTTACTGTTGCAAGTGTCATTTGGCACTCTTGGTAATTTAATCCATTTACACACAATGACAGCCATAGAGCATCCAAACTTCATTCTCTCATCTACAAATATGTGTTATTGCTTCTGCTCTGAAACCTTAAATCATCTTTCCAGTGTTAGAAGTACACCTTTTGCTTTAGTATGATTTCTGTTTCTGTATAAAGCAGCCATTTGTTTATATGGTATTTTATATTTTTCAGTTGCTCAACATAAATCTTCAAAATGTGGCCATTGATAATGGCCTGGGCAAGGACAAATGTGGTTTATATAACATTTCCTATAGCCCTGACTGTGGGATTTGTAGGGTACAATTTGGAATCATATTTCCCAAGAGAAACACCATGGAAAGAGAAAACCATTCAAGAAGAGAGAGATGAACGAAAGCTGAAAGAAATGGATGGTAAAAATGTGAGCGACAATGATATTAAAAAGTACAATCATGGAATACCTAAAACTGTCCTTGACAGAAATGACTTCAAACCAAAAGCTTCAAGTTGATAGTACATCCAGTCATAAATGAAAAGTTGCAAATGTGGAATTTTAAACAGAGTGATTGTATGTGTTTAGGATAAAAGTTTATTATTTTTATCAAATTTGATTTTTATGTTTGTAGAACAAATTATTAGAGTTCTGTTAAAATGAATGATTTTGAATAAGCATGTATTGAGGTTTGATTTGTCAGACATGAATGTTGTTAAAACATAGGTACTCTTATTTTACATCGAAGAGAGACACATAAAGAGTGCATTGACAAAGGCTCTTAGCAGGTCAGCAAGCTAGCAGTAAGTTCTATTAAAACATAAACAACTTAATTTTTGATAATAAAGAATAAATACTTATGTGGTTTGACTTGTTATGTAGAAATTCATATCTGAATAAAGAGTAGAATATCTGACGTTTACTCCACTGAAACAATCAGAACTTGTAAAATACTTAAGTTTGACCCTACATGTTTACATCAGTCTGATTTATTGTTTCGTATCTGATTTACCATCTGAAAACTAGGTAAAGTTGGCAACAAATAGTTTATTGTATGTATCAGTGGTCGAAATTAGCACTAGCCCGAAGGTTGAAAACTAGGTAAAGTTGGCAACAAATAGTGTATTGTATGTATCAGTGGTCGAAATTAGCACTAGCCCGAAGGTTGAAAACTAGGTAAAGTTGGCAACAAATAGTGTATTGTATGTATCAGTGGTCGAAATTAGCACTAGCTCGAAGGTTGAAAACTAGGTAAAGTTGGCAACAAATAGTTTATTGTATGTATCAGTGGCCGAAATTAGCACTAGCCCGAAGGTTGAAAACTAGGTAAAGTTGGCAACAAATGGTGTATTGTATGTATCAGTGATCGAAATTAGCACTAGCCCGAAGGTTGAATAATTCGGGCTAGTAAAAATCTAGAATTTTTATATAGTCGGGCTTATGAAAATTGTAATAGTCCAAATGATTATATTATAATTCGGGCTAGTGAACAAAAATCCTAATTTCTTTGCCTGATCTATCATAAAAATGTTTACACTTCATTATTTCTGACATTTATATGAAATTGCATTATTTCTGACATTTATATGAAATTGCATTATTTCTGACATTTATATGAAATTGCATTATTTCTGAGAAGTGTATGCTCATAAAACTCCATTTCAGATGGTAAAACAACTCACATACAGCCTCAGATTGAAGAATGGTTATCTCTTAAATATACTGGTACCACAATGTTTCAACACTAATCATCCCTGTTCATTTAAAAGCATATATTTAATAGAACGCTGGCATGGCTTAGTGGACTTGACACCGGAGGACCTGGGTTCAAGCCTCACGTACAGGTCCCATTGAGTTTCGTCAGTGTGTTCTTGGGCAAGACACTTTTCTGTAGCCTTGTCCATCAGATTGGGACGTAAACTGGGCAGTACCGTCTTATCTTCTGAGTACTTTATAGAACCATAGGGATGTATTTGTTAGTAAAAGTAGGGCAGGTTCCCGGATGTCTTTGTTTTCTTCCCCTCTCAAAAGCGCCTCTTAATAACCTAAACATCATGTTGATGAGTAGTTAACAACATTTTAATGTATACCTGAATACTATTAAAGTGTATATTGAGGTTCTTACACGTACATGAGTGTCTGTTTAATATGTATATGGAGGTTCTTACATGTACATGAGAGTCTGTTTAATATGTATATGGAGGTTCTTACACGTACATGAGTGTCCGTTTAATATGTATATGGGGTTTCTTACATGTACATGAGGTCTGTTTAATATGTATATGGGGGTTCTTACATGTACATGAGTGTCTGTTTAATATTACATTAATTTATTAATCAAGCTGGATAAGGTTATACTTATGATGTGAGGCGGTGCCGAGCATCATGATAAAGTTATAATTATGATGTGAGACGGTGCTGAGCATCATGATAAGGTTATAATTATGATGTGAGGCGGTGCTGAGCATCATGATAAGGTTATAATTATGATGTGAGGCGGTGCTGAGCATCATGATAAGGTTATAATTATGATGTGAGGCGGTGCTGAGCATCATGATAAGGTTATAATTATGATGTGAGGCGGTGCTGAGCATCATGATAAGGTTATAATTATGATGTGAGGCGGTGCTGAGCATCATGATAATGTTATAATTATGATGTGAGGCTGTGCTGAGCATCATGATAAGGTTATAACTATGATGTGAGGCGGTGCTGAGCATCATAAGGTTATAATTATGATGTGAGACGGTGCTGAGCATCATGATAAGGTTATAATTATGATGTGAGGCGATGCTGAGCATCGTGATAAGGTTATAATTATGATGTGAGACGGTGCTGAGCATCATGATAAGGTTATAATTATGATGTGAGACGGTGCTGAGCATCATGATAAGGTTATAATTATGATGTGAGACGGTACTGAGCATCATGATAAGGTTATAATTATGATGAAGTGGTGCTGAGCATCATGATAAGGTTATAATTATGATGTGAGACGGTGCTGTGCATCATATCAGTTTTATCCAACAAGTTAAATAAATTCAAAATTAAACAGGCACAAATATGAGATTCCTTTTATCACATAACGTATGTAATATTAATGCAGCTGCCTATATATATATCGTTGTTTTTTGATCCCGTCATATGTTGCTTTGGTCTTCTCCGTACCTTACCTAGCAATGGAACTGCATCGTAAATTTCTGTACGTGCCTTACCTAGCAATGGAACTGCATCATCAATTTCTGTACGTACCTTACCTAGCAATGGAACTACATCGTCATTTTCTGTAATCGAGTGTTTTTAACGGTTACAGAAATTGATGAAGCAATTCAGATTGCACATAGAGATGAACAAAATGGGCCAAGCGATTATTCGGCCATAATTTGTATATTTATTACACTAGTGTATTATGGTATTTATGTCATGGCTGTATAATACTCCCACTCCACAAGTTATGTGATAACTCTGAATACCAGTGAAATGTATACGTGAATATCAAAGAAATGTATACTTGAATAACAATGTCATGTATACCTGAATACCAACAAAATGCATACTTGAATATCAATGAAATGTATACCTGAATATCAAAGAAATGTATACCTGAATACCAGTGGAATGTATACTTGAATACCAATCAAATGTATACTTGAATACCAATGAAATGGATACCTGAATGCCAAAAAAATGTATACCTGAATACCGATGAAAGATATACCTGAAAACGAATGGAATGTATACTTCAATACCAACGAAATGTGTACCTGAATACCAATAAAATGTATATCTGAATATCAATGAAATGTGTACCTAAATATCAATGAAATGTATACCTGAATATCAATGAAATGTGTATCTCAATACCAACGAAATGTGTTCCTGAATATTAACGAAATGCGTATACCTGAATACCAATGAAATAAATACATGAATACCCATGAAATGTATTCCTGAATAGCAATGAAATGTATACAAGAATACCAATGAAATATATACCTCAATACCAATGAAATGTGTACCTGGATACCAACGAAATGTATACCTGAATACCAATGAAATATATACCTGAATACCAATGAAATGTATTCCTGAATACCAATGACATGTATACTTGAATACCAACAAAATGTGTACCTAAAGTATACTTGAATACCAAAGAAATGTACACCTGAATACCAACAAAATGTATACATGAATACCAATGAAATGTGTACCTGAATTCAATTTCATATTCACGATTGAAGAACTTGTCGAAGATTGTATTATTATACACATTCTGCATACAAATATGTTAAAATTGGATGTAAAATGGAAAGACTATGGTGATAAAAAGGCCAACTTATGTAAAGTTTGCCAATTCAAAGGCAGATAACCCACTTTAATGTCGTCGGATATGCATGCTTGAAGAACTTGTGCAAGATCTGATTATTCAATACACATTCTGTGAAAGTTTGGTTTGGACTGGGTATAAAATGAAAGTGTTATGGTGGTAACAATGTCAAAACATACTTTTTTTCTTCTGCAGAATCAAGGGCAGATAACTCACTTTGATACCATCGGATATATGTGGTTAAAAAATGTCCAAGATTTTATTATTATCTTATTATTATACACATTCTGTAAAAGTTTTGTTTCAGATCAATTGGATAATAAATTATTTTCATAGTAGCCTGACAATACCATAGTATCCTGACAATACATAGTATCCCGACAATACCATAGTGTCACAACAATACCATAGTATCCTGACAATACCATAGTATCCCAACAATACCATAGTGTCCTGACAATACCATAGTATCCTGACAATACCATAGTGTCCCGACAATACCATAATACCCTGACAATACCATAGTATCCCGACAATACCATAGTGTCCTGAGGACAAAATACCATAGTATCCTGACTATACCATAGTGTCCTGACAATTCAATAGTACCCTGACAATTCAATAGTACCCTGACAATTCAATAGTACCCGACAATACCATAGTGTCCTGACAATACCATAGTATCCCGACAATACCATAGTGTCTTGACAATACCATAATATCCTGACAATACCATAGTATCCTGACAATACCATAATGTCCTGACAATACCATAGCGCCCTGACAATACCATAGTACCCTGACAATACCATAGTGTCCTGACAATACCATAGTGTCCTGAAAATACTTTAGTGTCCTGACAATACCATAGAAACCTGACAATACCATAGTATCCTGAAAATACCATAGTATCCCGACAATACCATAGTGTCCCTACAATACCGTAGTGTCCTGACAATACCATAATGTCCTGACAATACCATAGCATCCTGACAATACCATAGTGTCCTGACAATGTCCTGACAATACCATAGTGTCCTGACAATACCATAGTATCCTGACAATACCATAGTGTCCTGACAACACCATAGTGTTCCAACAATACCATAGTGTCCTGACAATACCATAGTATACCGACAACACCATAGTATCCTGACAATCCAACAATACCATAGTATCCTGACAACCCAACAAGACCATAGTATCCTGACAATACCATAGTGTCCTGACAGTACCATAGTATCCTGACAATACCACATTGTCCTGACAATACCTTAGTGCCCTGACAATACCATAGTGTACTGACAATACAATAGTACCCTGACAATACCATAGTCTCCTGACAATATCATAGTATCCCAACAATACTAACAACAATACCATAGTGCCCTGACAATACCATAGTGTACTGACAATATCATAGTACCCTGACAAAACCATAGTCTCCTGACAATATCATAGTATCCCAACAATACCATAGTGTCCTCAGGACACAATACCATAGTATCCTGATAATACCATAGTGTCCCGACAATACCATAGTATCCCAACAATACCATAGTATCCCAACAATACCATAGTATCCCAACATTACTATAGTGTCCTGACAAAACCATAGTATCCTGACAACCCAACAATACCATAGTATCCTGACAATACCATAGTATCCTGACAATACCATAGTGTCCTGACAATACCATAGTATCCTGACAATACCCTAGTATCCCGAAAATACCTTAAGTGTCCCGACAATACCATAGTGTCCCGACAATACCAATACCATAGTGTCCCGACAATACCATAGTGTCCTGACAATACCATAGTATCCCGACAATACAATATTATCTTGACAACCCAACAGTACCATACCATAGTATCCTGACAATACCATAGTGTCCTGACAAGACCATAGTGTCCTGACAATACCATAATACCCTGTCAATACCTTAGTATCCTGACGAAACCGTTGTGTCCCGACAATACCATAATATCCCGACAATACCATAGTGTCCAGACAATACCATAGTGTCCCGACAATACCATAGTATCCCGACAACACCATAGTGTCCCGACAATACCATAGTGTCCTGACAGTACCATAGTATCCCGACAGTACCATAGTGTCCCGACAATACCATAGTGTCCCGACAACACCATAGTGTCCTGACAACACCATAGTATATCGACAACACCATAGTATCCTGACAATACCATAGTGCCCTGACAATACCATTGTGTACTGACAATACCATAGTACCCTGACAATACCATAGTCTCCTGACAATATCATAATATCCCGACAAGACTGACAACAATACCATAGTGCCCTGACAATACCATAGTGTACTGACAATACCATAGTACCCTGACAATACCATAGTCTCCTGACAATACCATAGTATCCCGACAATACCATAGTGTCCACATAGTGTCCTCAGGACACAATACCATAGTATCCTGATAATACCATAGTGTCCCGACAATACCATAGTATCCTGACAATACTATAGTGTCCCGACAATACCATAGTATCCTGACAACCCAACAATACTATAGTATCCTGACAATACCATATTATCTTGACATTACCATAGCGTCCTGACAATACCATAGTATCCTGACAATACCATAGTATCCTGAAAATACCTTAGTGTCCCGACAATACCATAGTGTCCCGACAATACCATAGTGTCCTGACAATACCATAGTGTCCCAACAATACCATATTATCCTGACAGCCCATCAGTACCATAGTATCCTGACAATACCATAGTATCCTGACAATACCATAGTATCCTGACAATACCATAGTATCCTGAAAATACCTTAGTGTCCCGACAATACCATAGTGTCCCGACAATACCATAGTGTCCTGACAATACCATAGTGTCCCAACAATACCATATTATCCTGACAGCCCATCAGTACCATAGTATCCTGACAATACCATAGTATCCTGACAATACCATAGTGTCCTGACAACACCATAGTATCCTGACAACACCATAGTATCCTGATAACACCATAGTGTCCTGACAATACCATAGTATCCTGTCAACACCTTAGTGTCCTGACAATACCGTTGTGTCCCGACAATACCATAGTATCCTGACAATACCATAGTGTCCCGACAATACCATAGTGTCCCGACAATACCATAGTATCCCGACAATACCATAATGTCCCGACAAAACTATGACAATACCATAGTGTCCTGACAATACCATAGTATCCTGACAATTCCATAGTCCTGACAATAACATAGTATACTGACACATAGTGTCCTGACAATACCATAGTGTCCCTACAATACCATAGTGTCCCGACAATACCATAGTACCCTGACAATACCATAGTATCCCGACAATACTATAGTGTCCCTACAATACCATAGTGTCCCGACAATACCATAGTATCCTGACAACCCAACAATACCATGGTATCCCGACAATACCATAGTATCTTGACAATACCATAGTATCTTGACAATACCATAGTATCCCGACAATACCATGGTATCCCGACAATACCATAGTATCTTGACAATACCATAGTATCTTGACAATACCATAGTATCCCGACAATACCATACTATCCTGACAATACGATAATATTCTGACAATATCATAGTACCAAATTATGAATTTTTCCATAAACCTGGATATTGGCTGGGCAAGTTTTGACATTTTCAAGTCGTGAGAAAAAAATAATTAAATCATAGTTTATTTGAAAACATAACTGTTTCATTTTTAGCAGTCTAGGAGATATGGATATAATGTAGGATTTGAGATGGTAACATACCAAATTTTAAGCAAAAAAAATTGTTTTCATATTTTTCCGTCATTTGTGATCATTTTTTGTTTTCAACAAAATAGTGGGTATGGTAGCTCTGAGTAGAATTTATCCTTTTGCTATAGAATAAAAAAGATTTTTGTTTTTCAGCAGTAGAATACATATATAAAAGTAGATACGGAGCTAATTTTATATTCAATCTCTATGTCAAAATTGTGTATACAGTATTTTACAATGAGAATGTCAAAATAACTCCAAAATGTGTGTAATTTAAAGAATTTTCAATAAAAAAATCATAAGAAGCCCGATGTCCTATGTATTTTTTTCCCCTTGTTTTGAAAGAAATGTCATAGGACCTTGTCATATACAAGTTTTAAAAAAAGTTGAGCATTAGAACATTTTATTACTTTTTTTTATCTTGAATTATCATTTTATTAAGAAATAAAATGGGTGGGGTCCATATATGTTTTCTTCTTTAAGTAAAAAATAAATGAGGATTACAATTGTTTGTGTATGTTTTGAAAGATATGTATATATGTTATCGAAAATTAATCATTGTTTTTCAATAAATTTAATGTTATGAGAAAAAATTGTGAAAATGTTCAATGTTTGAAATTTTGGATTTAGAAATAAGTGTCTTCTTCAAAGACGTCCAGTGGGAAAAAAAATGATGACCCACCCTTTTGTTGATAATTTTATATCTAAATAATACCAAAGCTTTAAATATCAATTAAAAAAATATCTCAGCATTACGTTCTTTCCCAGACATCCTCTTTAAAGAACTCATCCGATATCTATGTAAGATCGGATAAAAAAAACATGGACAATAGTGCCCACAAGGCAAAATTATGCAATATTTGTCTATTTAAGGGCAGGTAACTCCACTATTAACGAATACATATGGCTGGTTCAAGAACTCTTCCGAGATCTTATGTATATATAACTACTGTGTAAGTTTAAGATCAGATGGCAAGTGGAAGGGCTCAAAATTATGCATGTTTGTTAATTCAAGGACGATCGAATCTGGCTGGTTCAAGAACTCGTCCGAGACCGACGACGGACAACTTGTCATCCCATAAGCTCGCCTGGCTTTCGGTCAGTCCGGGGTTAAATGATGATGATGATGATGATAAAGTTTTTCTTTACCCTCGCTGTATTGCACTAAGCATTTCAGCGAACTTTTCAATAGAGCTGTAGAGTCCAAGTAGCCTGGCCATCTCGTCCAAAGTAGATTTCAGGAGGACAGATGTCAAGAAGATTAGAGTTTAAGATTCCTATCAGAGATGATTATGTATCCATGGTAGATTCGAGTTCTAGTTGAGATTATTATTATTATACCTACCTCATATGTGTAATGATGATGAGTTATTATACCTATCGCATATGGTTGTGTAATGATGATGAGTTATTATATACCTACCTCATATGTGTAATGATGATGAGTTATTATACCTATCGCATATGGTTGTGTAATGATGATGAGTTATTATATACCTACCTCATATGTGTAATGATGATGAGTTATTATACCTATCGCATATGGTTGTGTAATGATGATGAAAATGTGTGCCAAGTTTCAAAGCTTTCCAAAAGTTGGTTTTAGAATATGACTGCACATTTAAAAAAAAAAAACGCACCAAAAACCTATGTAGAAAAGGAAGATAATTCTGGTAAAATGTATAGCAGTGTTATGGAGGTTGGGAAAGGATGTTGTGCTGAGATTATTTTTTTTTAATTAGACATTTAAAGTTTCTTTGTTATCATTTAGATACAAACTTATCAACAAAATGGTAGGCCATCACACTTCCCCCCGCCCCCCACCCCTCACCTCATCCCCCACCCCTCACCTCATCCCCCACCCACCCACCTTTGAAGAAGACAGATATTTCTAACTCCAAAATTTCGCCCCGTGTGGGCAAAGAGGAAGGGTAGGCAGCGGGGTAGAATCCCCCCAAATTCATGTTCATTTTATAATTTTTTGTTCATGTTCATTAAAGGTCTTCATCATGATCCCTGCATTGTTTCAGGTGCCATCTCGCTCACATCAAAAGAGCAGTGGCGGAAAACAATAAACGTGGCTCCAGCGTAAATGGAGTTTCTATGATAGAATTTGCAGCAACTCTGCAGTTCAGGGTGAGAAGGTTCTAGGCCCATTTTCCATATTTTATCTTGATGTACATGGAGGATGAGCCTGGCATGTTCATGCCTGTTAGGCGCCATATAACCTTTCATGTGTTGGTGCGCCTTAAAACCCAGTTCAATTCAATTCATAACATTACATTTCTTAAAAAAAAAACTATTAATTTTCGTTACATATATACATATTTTTCAAAACATACACAAACAATTGTAATCCTCATATATGGACCGTACCCCACCCATTTTTTTAATAAAAAATAATTCAAGATAAAAAAAAGTAGGTTCTAATGCTCAACCTTTTTAAAATGTATATGACAAGGTTCTGTATGACATTTCTTTCAAAACATGTAAAAAATATATAGGTAAAGAAGCTTCTAATGATCTTTTAATTAAAAATTCTTTAAAATACACACATTTTGGAGTAATTTTGACATTTTCACAACATAGCGATCGTTTTTGCTCAAAAATTGATATGTTACCGTCTTAAATAATATCCATCGCTACTAGAATGCAAAAAAATGAAACAATTATGTTGTCAAATGAAACTATGATTTAAAAAAATAAAACTCTTGGACTTGAAAATGTCAAAACTTGCCCTACCAACATCATTAAGGTGCTTGTCGCATATGGATTTGATAGGTACGCCATGATTAAACGTTGATCTTATTTGCCAGTAGGGCTTATGCCATGGTATTTTGTCCGTCGTCCGTCCGCCGTCTGTTAACCTTTTGATGTCAACATTCTAGCACCTTCATTTTTCATCCGATCTTTATCAAACTTAACAAGTATTATTATCAATGAAAGCTCGGACGAGTTCGAAAATCAGTCACATCCGACCAGTTACACTGCAGTTATTATTGCCCTTGAATTAACGAAAATTGCTATATTTTGTCTTGTCAACACTCTAGCGCCTCTATTTTTCATCCGATCTTTACCAAACTTTACCAGATTATTAATAGTAATAAAAGCTCAGACAAGTTCGAAAACCAGCCAGATTGGACCAGTAACGCCGGAGTTATTGCCCTTGAATTATTGAAAAATCTTAACAGTTTAATTTCAACACTCTAGCATCTTCATTTTTCATCCGATCTTGACCTAACTTTACCAAATTATTAATATCAATGAAAGCTTGGACGAGTTCGAAAACCAGCCATATCGGACTAGTGACGCCGGAGTTATTACCCTTAAATTAACGAATATTGCTTTATTTTATCTTGTCAACACTCTAGCACATCCATTTTTAGCTCGCCTTCACAAAGTGGTGGAGAGGTATTGCTATACGCCGGGTGTCGGCGTCAGCCCCCCTCCCCCCCCCCCCCCCCCCCCACGTTAAAGTTTTTGCAATAACTTTTTGTAATGCATATATTTCATCAACTATGCAAATTACGCTGCTCATATTGGCCATACAGCTTCTTTATACATTAACATTGATATGCTGAAGATAAATTGGGTAACAAATATTAATATATCTATTTTTTTGGGTAAAAGATATTTATTTATTTCATTTTTTTTCGTCGTTTGTGGACACACGTTTTACACCAATATCCACGTTAAAGTTTTGGTTTTTTTTGTAATGCATATATTTCATAAACTATGCATAGCAAACTGTTGATATTTAACATACACCTTCTATGATACTTCAGCATTGATATGCTGATGATAACCTAGCAAACAAATATAATTATTTATACAACATTTCATTGTTTCTGGACTTACACTTTTCACCATTGTCACAAATTGTTTACATTTTTTTTATTTGTTTTTCTATCTCTAAATATTTACATATTAAATATACACTAAATCAAATTGCTAAGTACCAACCTAAGAATATGTCAATAATATTCTCATTGTTTTGTGTATTTTGAACTTGATTAGAGATACGGTTAAACTGCAAAATAACGAGTGTAAATCGTCTGCTCTGATTGCATGAACATATTTTAAAACTTTTAAGTCAATGTGTTTTCTTAGAAATAAGTTATAACACTTATACAACTGGGTATATAGGATTTTAATAAGTACTTGGAATTAAAATATGCCAGTTAAAATTATTCTGACATCATGTTTTACTAGTATTATCACTACAAATGCGTTTGCAAAAGAAATTTTCGAAATATTTAATGTTAACGCTGAATTACAGTTACTTGAATTTCAAACAGTATTCAATTTAAAGGGAGGTAATTTAAGATTATCCATATTTCATTTTTTTATAGACGGAAAATCTGCGATAAATGGGGCAAATTTTTATGTTTTTTTCTATAACTTCATACCAATTTTAAGAATTTTATATCTTTAAGCGATCTTTGACTCATGTGTTTTATTAGTACATTTCATAATTTCATATAAAGGGAGGGTAACTCTCAGAAGATGTAACAATTTAAACAAAAAATAAATGTTTTACAAACTATGGGTCAAAACAAAATACTTATCATATATCTATTCTAAAATATATTTAAAATAAGAAAATTAGTTAAGATACAAAAGTTGATACTTAGAAATTTTGTTCAGTGTATATATGTCATTGTCTCAATATAGCTGTGTGTGGTTGAATGCTTAAATGTGACCCACTCATATGAGCTATAATTGTATGTATGTATGCGTCTATATGTTAATTGTGCCTCCAGAGGAGTGGGTTATGATGTAGAGATACAGTTCATCAGCGTGTGTTGCAGCTATCCTTTTTAGCAAGTGAATACATACGCTTGATTTCTGTGTATCTCGTCATAGCTAGGCGTCCTGCCATAGATCGTCCGAAGGTTGTCTGTCCTTGGTAGTTCACAAATATTTCTCCCTATATATATATTATATATATACACTTTACGACAATAACCGAAACAAATACCCACATAACCTTACAACATAGGGGTTCAAAGGTAAACATTGTTTTTCTTGGTCAGTGGACAATAATCACTTTATTATTTAGTGTGTGTGTGTGCGTGCGTGCTTGCGGTCACCTGGATCTCTGCTACATCATAACAACTCCTCTTAAAAATCAGTCATGACAACTACTAAACATTTCAGGCCATTCAAACAAGTATGTAAGTATGTATAATTTTTACAACAATTACTGTTGTATTAACATGTATAATACTTTCACCTGTTCAAGTAACACAACTAGCAATGACAGGGCAATGACATATATCTTATGTGCACACTACATCTTCGGTGGCAAGGGAAAAGTTACAATTAACAATTTGTTATTTCAGTTCTTTTACAGCTATCTAGTTTCTCGGCATACGTATAATATCACCCTTAATGGTTAATCATTGTACTGATACACAATTGTTTATGTATGCAGCAATCAGGCAAGTAACTCCACTTTCTCTTATTTATTTCACATAACAGACAAACAATTAATTAATTTCAATGTAACATATTTCATCTTCATCTTCTGTATATATTCAGAAAAAATCACGCATTTAGAAAACATAAGTTTATTAGTCTACCGGTGAAACCGGAGGGGACTTATATAGGTTTCCTATCCATCCTTCCATCCGTCCGTCTGTCCGTATGTCCATCCCGCCTAATGGTTTTCCGGACTTTTTTTCTCATAAAGGTTTACAGATCAAGTTCGACTCCCGGCTGATTATCTCATTTTTTGAAGGAGTTGTGGCCCCATGAAATTACATATTTTAATATAAATGGTTTTCCAGACTTTTTTTTAACATGCTTCAAAATATTGAGTTGCAAATTGGTATGTGACTTTCTCATAATGGGTCACAGATCAAGTTTGAGTCCCGGTATATTATCTCTTTCTTTGACGGAGTTATGGCCCCCTTGAATTTATAGATTTTTACTATAAATGGTTTTCCGTCCTTTTTTTTTAAAACCTTTTTCAAGATATTGAGTTGGAAATTGCTAAGGGACTTTCTCATATGGCATTACAGATCAAGATTGACTCCCGGCTGATTATCTCCTTTTTTGGCCGAGTTATGGCCCTTTGAAATAACAGATTTTTAGCTCTACTGATCAGAGATCAGCAGAGCTTATGCCGTGGTGCGGCGTCCGTCGTCCGTCTGTCCGTCTGTCTGTCTGTCCGTCCGTCTGTCCGTTAACTTTTTTTTTGTAGCGACTACTCCTCTGAAACTACTGAATAGATTTTCATGAAACTTTACAGAAATGTTGCCCATGAAGTCTAGTTGATCCTAGCAAAAATTCATGTTGATGTAAAATCCAAGATGGCCGCCAAAGCTAAAAATAGATTTTTTAAATTCAAGTTTGTAGCGACTACTTCTTGAAAACTCTAAGTGATATTGATATGGGACTTTTTCTAAAATGATCAGCATGACATGATGTTGGTCCTTGTCGAAAATCGTTTTGATTTGACGTTAAACATGGCTTCCAGCGGCCATCTTTGTTTACATAGAGTTATATAATGAAAACTTGTAGCGACTACTCCTCTGAAACTACTTGACGGATTTTCATGAAACTTCACAGGAATGTTGCTCTTGATGTCTAATTGATCCTAGCAAAATTTCAGGAAGGCTGGAAATTCAAGATGGCCGCCACGGCTAAAAATAGATTTTTAAAAAATAAGTTTGTAGCGACTACTTCTTGAAAACTATAAGAGATATTGATATGGGACTTTTTCTAAAATGATCAGCATGACATGATGTTGGTCCATGTCGAAAATCATTTTGATTCGACGTTAAACATGGCTGCCAGCGGCCATCTTTGTTTACATAGAGTTATATAATGAAAACTTGTAGCGACTACTCGCTCTGAAACTACTTGACGGATTTTCATGAAACTTCACAGGAATGTTGCTCTTGATGTCTAATTGATCCTAGCAAAATTTCAGGTTGGCCGGAAATTCAAGATGGCCGCCACGGCTAAAAATAGATTTTTAAAAAATAAGTTTGTAGCGACTACTTCTTGAAATCTATAAGAGATATTGATATGGGACTTTTTCTAAAATTATCAGCATGACATGATGGTTATCCGAGTCGAACATTATTTTGATTCGACGTTAAACGTGGCTGCCAGTGGCCATCTTTGTTTACATAGAGTTATATAATGATAACTTGTAGCGACTACTCCTCTGAAAATACTTGACGGATTTTCATGAAACTTCACACGAATGTTGCTCTTGATGTCTAATTGATCCTTGCAATATTTCAGGTCGGCCGGAAATTCAAGATGGCCGCCATGGCTAAAAATAGATTTTCAAAATACAAGTTTGTAGCGACTACTTCTTGAAAACTATAAGTGATATTGATATGGGACTTTTTCTAAAATGATCAGCATGACATGATGGTTATTCAAGTCGAACATTATTTTGATTCGACGTTAAACATGGCTGCCAGTGGCCATGTATGTTTACATAAGAGTTATATAATGATAACTTGTAGCGACTACTCCTCTGAAACTACTTGACGGATTTTCATGAAACTTCACACGAATGTTGCTCTTGATGTCTAATTGATCTTAGCAAAATTTCAGGTCGGCCGGAAATTCAAGATGGCCACCATGGCTAAAAATAGATTTTTAAAAAATAAGTTTGTAGCGACTACTTCTTGAAAACTATAAGAGATATTGATATGGGACTTTTTCTAAAATGATCAGCATGACATGATGGTTATCCGAGTCAAACATTATTTTGATTCAATGTTAAACATGGCTGTCAGTGGCCATCTTTGTTTACATAGAGTTATATAATGAAAACTTGTAGCGACTACTCCTCTGAAACTACTTGACGGATTTTCATGAAACTTCACAGGAATGTTGCTCTTGATGTCTAATTGATCCTAGCAAAATTTCAGGTCGGCCGGAAATTCAAGATGGCCACCAAGGCTAAAAATAGATTTTCAAAAAACCAGTTTGTAGCGACTACTTCCTGAAATCAAAATCAATCAGTAGAGCTTCAAGGTCATTGACCTCTTGTTAATATTGTTTTCCATACTTTTTTTAACCATGCTTCAAGACATTGGTATGTGACTTTCTCATGAAGGGTTACAGATCAAGTTCCAGTCCCGGCTGATTATCCCCTTTTTTGGCAGTGTTATAGCCTTAGAAACTTAGAAACTTTGTTAATATAAATGGTATTCGGACCTTTTTTTTTACATGCTTCGAAATATTGAGGTTAAATTTGGTATGTCCCTTTCTCATAAAAGCTTATATATCAAGTTTGTATTCCGGCTGATTATCCCCCTTTTTCGCTCGACTATTCGAAGAATAATAGAGCTTAGGTAATGACTCCGGCGTCGCGTCCCATATCAAGGTTTGCGTGTAAGCTGTGTTTACAAGTCTATATCTCTTACATTTCTTATCCTAGCACAACCAAATTTGGCCATGGGCTTCCTTATAGCATTATCTTAAGAACTGCATAAGCAATTATGGTTCCTGTAACCCATGGGCTCCCATGGAACCCAAATTATGATAGCCCTTAAAATGTGTCCCATTTCACATCAAATTTTGCGTGTAAGCTGTGTTTACAAGTCTATATCTCTTACATTTCTTACCCTAGCACAACCAAATTTGGCCATTAACTTCCTTATAGCATTATCTTAAGGGCTGCTTAAGTTATTTTGGTTCCTGTAACCCCTGGGCTCCCATGGAACCCAAATCCTGATAGCCCTTAAAATGTGTCTGTTTCACATCAAATTTTGCGTGACACCTATGTTTACAAGTCTATATCTCTTACATTTCTTGTCCTAGCTGAACTAAATTTGGGAATTGGTTTCCATATAGTATGTTGGGTAAGTAATTTTGTCTTTTGCAAATTCTGGGCTCCCATGGAACCCAAATTGTGATGGCCCATAAAATGTGCAATAAAGACAGATCTAGGTTTGCATGTAAGCATGTATATATCTATAATTTTGGATTTCTTACAGCATGATGCATCTTATTCATACTTTACCCATATTGGGGAATGGGCTCCCTCCTCCCCCCGCCCCCACTCCCTCCACCACCCCCTCCACCCCAATTTTTAGCTCGACTGATCAGAGATCAGCAGAGCTTATGCCGTGGTGCGGCGTCCGTCGTCCGTCCGTCCGTCTGTCCGTAAACTTTTATTTGTAGCGACTACTCCTCTGAAACTACTGGATGGATATTCATGAAACTTTACAGAAATGTTGCCCATGAAGTCTAGTTGATCCTAGCAAAAATTCATGTTGATGTGAAATCCAAGATGGCCGCCAAAGCTAAAAATAGATTTTTAAAGTACAAGTTTGTAGCGACTACTTCTTGAAAACTATAAGTGATATTGATATGGGACTTTTTCTAAATTGATCAGCATGACATGATGTTGGTGCTTGTCAAAAATCATTTTGATTCGATGTTAAACATGGCTGCCAGTGGCCATCTTTGTTTACATAGAGTTATATAGTAAAAACTTGTAGCGACTACTCCTCTGAAACTACTTGGCAGATTTTCATGAAACTTTACAGGAATGTTGCTCTTGATGTCTAATTGATCCTAGCAAAATTTCAGGTCGGCCAGAAATTCAAGATGGCCACCACAGCTAAAAATAGATTTTTAAAAAATAAATTTGTAGCGACTACTTCTTGATAAGTGATATGGGACTTTTTCTAAAATGATCAGCATGACATGATGTTGATCCTAGTCGAACATTATTTTGATTCGACGTTAAACATGGCTGCCAGTGGCCATCTTTGTTTACATAGAGTTATATAGTAAAAACTTGTAGCAACTACTCCTCTGAAACTACTTGACAGATGTTCATGAAACTTCACAGGAATGTTGCTCTTGATGTCTAGATGATCCTAGAAAAATTTCAGGCTGGCCAGAAATTCAAGATGGCTACCACGGCTAAAAATCTATTTAAAATAAATAAATTTGTAGCGGCTACTTCTTGAAAACTGTAAGTGATATTGATATGGGACGTTTTCTAAAATAATCAGCATGACATGATGTTGATCCTTGTCAAAAAAAATTCGATGCGACTTTAAACATGGCCGCTAGCGACCATCTTTGTTTACACAGATTTATATAGTAAAAACTTGTAGCGGCTGGAAATTCAAGATGGCCACCACGGCTAAAAATGGATTTTTAAAAACAAGTTTGTAGCAACTACTTCTTGAAAACTGTAAGTGATATTGATATGTCGAAAAAAAAATTGATTCGACATTAAACATGGCTGCCAGTGGCCATCTTTGTTTACCTAGAGTTATAGTAAACACTTCAACTTAACTTGTAGCGACTACTCCTCTGAAACTACTTGACAGATTTTTATGAAACTTCACAGATCTGCTGATCTAGCTATCAAAATCTGTCAGTAGAGCTTCAAGGTCATTGACCTCTTTTTTTTCTTTTTTTTTTTTACATATTTCTCTGTTGTTTTAGTCAATTCTTACACATATATGTTGCCCCCTTACCCCCCCCACCCACCGCCTCTAACCCCCCTCCCCTGCCCCCACCCCACTTGAAACTATCAGAAGAGCTTCAAGGTCATTGACCTCTTTTTTTTTTTACATATCTCTGTGTTGTTTTAGTCAATTCTTACACATAGCTTCTTACACATATATATGTTGCCCCCAACCCTACCCGCCTCTAACCCCCTCCTCCCCCCCCCCCCCCGCCTCCCCACTCGAAACTGTTTTTGGGGGGGGGGGGTTACATTTTTTTATTTTTTTTTACATATTTCTAGGTTGTTTTTCTCAATTCTTACACATAGCTATGTTGCCCCCTCCCCTGAACGCCCCCATCCCCCCCACACCGCCAACACACGACTCGAAACTGGAATATTTTTACATATTTCTGTGTTGGTTTGGTCAGTTCTTATATAGCTTCTTACACATATATGTTTCCCTCCCCCCACACACCCCCCCCCCCGCCCGCCTCTCCCCCATCCCCACTCAAAACTCGTTTTTTGTTTTTTTTTTCATATTTCTGTGTTATTTTGGTCAATTCTTACACATAGCTATGTTGACCCCACCCCCCACCCACCCACCCACCGAAACTGGAATATTTTTATTTTTTTACATATTTTTGTGTTGTTTTGGTCAATTCTTACACATAACTTCTTACACATATATGTTCCCCCTCCCCACCCCCCCCCCCCCCCCCCCCCCACCCACCCTCACACCCTGCCTCTAAAACACTATAAATATTTCTTTCAAGCATAAGCATTATACAAAATAGTAATCAATTTTATGCTGTACTAGTCCGTACTTTAATACTTTTTCAGGTTAACAGGAACCTCTTCATATCTTTTGGGGAACAAAGGGGACCATTCATATATTGGCAACCAGTTCAGCTGCAACAAGTGCGGGAAATCATACATATCAAAAGGAAATCTACAAAAACATGCATTGTGGTACTGCTTTCACCAGGAAACAAAAATTAGTCAATCATAAATGTTTTAAACAATCGTTTCCATGCCAAAAGTGCAAAAGAATCTTCACCAGCGAAAATACATTGAAGAACCATAAATGCCTATTCTGTGTATCTTGCTAAAGGAAATTCAGCTCATTCCAGAGAAAGCAAACCCATTCCTGTGTTACACCTCATGCTAAAACACCGGATGAAAGACACATAGAAAAAAAGGACCAGCACACAGAATTGCTTCATTTACCAGAGCAACATAAAACTATTGTACACGTATCACCTACTCCAGCAACTAACCAACAAAAAAATTGTAACATTGTTCAGACGTCTAGGACTTTTTACAAATTTAGACCAATATATTTGAAATGGCAAATGTCTAAATGTTTGCTGTTAAATATTCCACTTATTCATTATCCTCCAATATACCTATTGAAAAACCGGCTGTGATACAAACAATTATTGGAGATGGTAACTGCTTTTTTAGAGCTTTGTCATACAGCCAAAGTGGTGCAACATTTACAGCAAAATGAAAGTGTATTTTCGCACCATCTTCCACACAGAAACGACGTATTTGAATATCTAAATAATTCCAAAATGCAGCAAACGGGAACCTGGGCAACATATGTGGACATTATTGTAGCTGCTCATCTATTACATACTGATACTGGACACAGAAATGGTTGAAGTATAGTGGAAAAAAATTGTTCAACCAAATTTAAATGTCAGTGAAAAGTCTATCTACATTAACCACTCTCATGGTAACCATTATGAAGTGGTTAATTATACAGAAGACGTAAAGGGCTACCCACTTACTGATTCAACCCTCAATGACAAACCACTGATGGCACAGCTGTATAGACAGGCTAAACTGTCATTACATACCACAGGAAAAGGTTCAGACCAATATGTGACACAACAAAAAGAAAACGCAAAACAGTTGATGAGAGAAAAGTGTAAACTACATATACAAACAAAACGCAAGTCAGACACATATAGGTTACATGAACAATTACGTAAAGTGCAAACAACAAACAAAGAAAAGCAGAAAAACGTGAATCAAAAGAGTATAGATTACATGAAATTGAGATGAAAAATAAATCTTTGAACAAAGAAACCTATAATTTACATAGACAAGAGAAACGAACATCACTGTAGTTTAAATTAAAGGAAATTGAGATGAAAAAGAAAACTTTGAACAAAGAAAAGCAGAATTTACATAAACAAGAGCAACGAACATCACAAGAGTTTAAATTAAAGGAAATTGAGATGAAAAAGAAAACTTTGAACAAAGGAAAGCAGAATTTACATAAACAAGAGAAACGAACATCACAAGAGTTTAAATTAAAGGAAATTGAGAAGAAAAAGATAACTTTCAACAAAAAAAAGCAGAATTTACATAAACAATAGAAACGAAAATCACAAGAGTTTAAATTAAAGGAAATTGAGATGAAAAAGAAAACTTTGAACAAAGAAAAGCAGAATTTACATAAACAAGAGAAAAGACGATCACAAGAATTAAAATTAAAGGAAATTGAGATTAAAAAGAAAACTCTGAACAAAGAAAAGCAGAATTTACATAAACAAGATAAACGAAGATGGCAAAAGTACAGATTAAAGGAAATTGAGATAATAAAAAAATGAGTTATGACATTGAACACATGATAGAAAGATTTCACAGTTATGTTGCTGTTGAACCTGAATTTGTGTGCACCTTCCTTGATCAGCTGTCGTACCGTACTAGTGTAAGACTGATAGGTTGTAATTTGTCGAAAGACAATGTGCTATGGAACAAATGTGTTACTGGTATTTTAAGTTTTGGAGGTAAATAATGGATGTGCAACACATGCTATAGATCACTACAGTCAGGCAAGTTGCCAGCGCTAGCGAAAGGTAATGGACTGTTTTTCCTATTATACCTGATGTTTTAAATCTTACTAATTTAGAAGAAAGACTAGTGGCACCACGCATACCATTTATGCAGTTACACGAACTACTAAGAGGAGGACAAATTAGTTTACATGGAAATGTAGTCAATGTGAACACAACTGTGAGTATTCTGCCAAGAAAATCAGATGATGCTGCTACAATACCTTTGAAATTGAAAAGGAAGTTAACATACACTCATCATTATCAGTATTAGACTGTAAGACCAAACAGGGTTGTAGATGCTGTAAATTGGTTGGTAGAAAACAGTAAGTTGTACAGAGATGAAGGTTTTCATGTTGACAATAATTGGTAATATCCAGACAGTCCAGATGAACACACAGCTTGTACAGTTACAGATATAGATACGGATTTGGAGGAAAAAGAGAGTAAAGATGTACCAAAAGATGACGTTGGTGACTGGGATGAGACAACTGAAGAGGATACTAATGTAGGGAATATGGATAAAATGATGCAAACTATCATGGAAGAAGCACGTCAAATCATATCGGTATCCCCAGGTGAAGGAGGAAGACCTTTAAGCATCTTTCTAGACAAAAATGCAGAAGAACTGTCGTTCCCAACACTATACTGTGGACAAGCCCGTGCAGATAAAAGAGACTTGATGTTCCCATATCATATGGTGATTTGTCCAAATCAGAATCGACGAGTTGCTTCTCATATACCAAATCTATTTTTTAAAGTAAAGAAGTTACAGATCAAGCACATTTTAGACAAAGCAAATATTTGCCTTAGAAAAAACAAAAGGTAAGCAACCAATTACTGCAGGACATTTAAAATTACAGGAAAATATTAACAAGCTTGTCCGTAGAGATGAAGGATACAAAGTGTTCAAAGAACTTCGGGGATCCCCTGCATATTGGGAACATGTAAAGAAAGACTTATTTGCCCTTATCAGACAATTAGGTATACTAATTAGGTATAGTTTGCCTCATTTTCATCAGCTGAAACAAAATGGGAACATTTACTCCAAATTCTTGGCAAAACAGTAGAGAATAAGACTTATACCAGGGAAGAAACCTCACAGTTCACATGGCAGCACAAAAAAAGTTCTCATTCAGAAAGACCCTGTCACTTGTTCCAGACATTTCGATTTTCAAGTCCAAAAGTTCATTTCAACCATTCTTAAAGTTGAACATAATCCAGTTGTATATGTAGTGGACTTCTTCTACAAAGTTGAATTTCAAATGAGGGGTTCTCCCCCATATCCACATGCTCATATGGACACGGAATGCTCCTCAGCTAGACACTCATGAAGAGGCGGATATTGCTGCATTTGTTGATGAACATGTGACCTGCAACAATAACAGAAGTATGGAGGACCTCGTAAGAAGGCAACTTCATGCTCCCTCAAGAACATGCAAGAAGAAGAAACATGTTGAATGCCGTTTTGGGTTTCCTTTGCCACCATTACCAACCACTCAGCTTTTAGAACCCCTTCCAGGAGATTTGCCCTCTGATGAATTGAAAAAGTACAAGGAACTGTGAAAACCTGTTCAAAATGAACTCAATCAAGTGAAACTAGGTGAGAGAGCAAATATGGACTTACAGTACATTCTGGACCCCTATGCATGTGCCATGTACATCGTCTGATACATTGCAAAGGCACAAAGGGGCATGAGTAGTTTGTTATATAATGCTTGCCAGGAAGCAAAAAAAGGAAATCAAGATCTTAGGCGACAAGTTCAGATGATTGGACATAAGTTTTTAACACATGTTGAAATTTCTGCCCAGGAAGCTGTTTAACATTACAGATTCCATTTCATAAAGCATCAAGTGATGTTATCTATATCAACACTTCCCCCACCACAGGAAATAACTGTAATGCTGAAGAACTTTCGTATCATTGCTCAACTGACATAAGCACAACTAGCATTATGGAGCACTATTCACGTAGACCAAAGGATCTGGAAGACACTTGTTTGGCAGACTTTGTGTCCTGGTATAGAAGGGTTCCAAACAAACTTGCTTCAAATGCGCAGTACGAAAAACATGATGACAATGAAAACTGTAACAGTGAGTGGAACCTAGCAGCAACACAGTAGAAGACCGATGTTATAAACTGGATGGATGTTATACGCTGAAAAGAAGAACTAAACAGGTAGTGATACGCTATGTACGATATAGCTATGAAAAGGACAAAGAAAATCACTGTAGAGAGACTTTGATGCTATTTCGTCCATGGAGAGAAGAAAGTGAAATACAGGGGAAATGTCAGACATATCAAGAAAAGTACCAAGAACTTTTACAATGTGACACAGACTTCGAGCTGAAATTGGATGAATACAGCCATTCAGCAGCAGCTATAGATGAAGCTATAAATGATTTGGATAATTCAGATCTAGAAGACAACTGGGATGAAATAGCACCAAACACACAACACATTGAAAGACAAGATGAGGATACTGGTACTAAACCGTCGGATATATACCCCTCCTATGCACCTCAAGACCAATTAGACATGGCATTTTCAGACTTGGCACACAATTTGGGTGTTTCTGAGCAGGTAGCAGTAGGAACGCCAGCCCTGTGGCGTAGGAATATTTATCAAACAAGGTCACGTGATAAAATCGATAACAAAATGACATTATCGGGAAAATTGTCACTGGTCAGATTTATTCACCTCTTATTTATAAACTCTGATTATGACAAAACACAATCACAGATCGTTGTTAAAATAATAATATTCACAAACTACATTGGTCGAACATAATTGGTGTACACTTTGTCTAATTCCCATTAATAGTTAAAGGTACTTTTCAAAGGGATGAATTTAGGTTGTTTTAAGGTTTAAATTGCCAAAAATGCGCTTTTAAATCAAAATCGATTTATTTCGTCATTTTAGAAGCGAGAAACAAATACATGTACGCGTAGATAAATCTTTTCTCTGTCCATGTGCAAATGCCAAAAATGCGCTTTTACATCAAAATCGATTTATTTCGTCATTTTAGAAGCGAGAAACAAATGCATGTACGCGTAGATAAATCTTTCCTCTGTCCATGTGCAAATTTTTAATGAAATCGGAGACAGTACTTTTTTCCCCCCAAAATTAACTAACATTATTTCAATACATATATTTGCAATGTATGTATCCTTGCATTCCAGATTAAATTTCTGATCTATACATGCTTTTGGTTTTATGCCGGAGTGCTCAAAATAGGTTTTAACAAACCAAATTGCAACGGTACGTCGGGAAAGGAAATGAGGATGGTGAAAATATATGTTGCAGTGCTAATTTTCTGAATCCGAAAAAATAGCGAAAAAATGAAGTTTTAACAGCGAGAATGATTTTTTTTTCATGAAAGTGTTCATTGACATGTCTTCTATTAAAAACCAAAATTTAAAGTCAATCAGAAAAAAGTACTTTTTTTCCCCCAAAATTAACAAAGTACACCCTATTCGCTAAAATATGAACAATCGCCTTTCGAAGTTAATGTACACGCGGGATATAAAACCATGAAATTATGAAATCCTTTTTAAGAGATAAATTGATTTCAACATTGTTCTGTATTTAATAAATTATTAGAGTAGAATGTTCACAGTTTTTCTCAAGGACACCATTACGGTAGGATCCCTGCAACCCCGCCCCTCATCCCACCCCCACCACCCTTCATACCGTATTGATTAAGTTGTATATAGCTGCGAATGGGCAGTTCTAATCAAATTCGATTTATTTCATCATTTTAGAAGCGAGAGAAAAAAACAAAAGCATGCACGCGTAAATACATCTTTCCTCTGTAGATATGTAAAATATAAAAAAAAATCGGAGGAAAGTACTTTTTCCCTCCGAAAATTAACGAAGTACACCGTAATCGCTTAAATACGCCGATTCGACGTTCCAAATCGATGTTCGCACGGAATAAAATTGTGGAATTATGAATTCATTTATAAAGATAAATCGATTTCAGCATTGTTCAGTAGTTATATTATTGATGTAGTATGTTCACATTATTTATGAGACCAACATTACGGTAGTATCCCTCCAACCCCGTCGACTTCCCCCTCAGCATGGTGTTCTGTAAAGTCACATAAATAATCTTTTATGGAGCATAATGTTCTGTATAGTCACATAACCCGTACACACAATACGTTGTGTATTGCTGAGAATGCGCCTTTCATTCCAGTCGATTTATTTCGTCATTCTAGAAGCGAGAATAAAAACAAAATCATATAGATACATCTCTCCTCTGTATATATGTAGAATTTCAATACACGGAGACAAGTACTAATTAAGTAACTGGACCGTCCGACCCAAAGACGGCAACATTCATATTCATTTAGAAAGACGACCGGCTACAGAAACAATTAAATAATTCCGTTATGTAAACACATATATTTAAAATGTATGTGTCCATGTATTTTACACTACATTTTTGATCTATATATGCTTTGGGTTTATGTCAGATTGCCCAATTTATTTTAACAAACAATGTTGCAACGGTATATCGGAAAATGAAATCATGATGGCGGCAACATACGTTGCAGAGTTAATTTTCGAAATCTGAAAAAGCGATAAACTAAAGAAAGACGTATATTCTTTTAACTGTTCTTTTAAAACTGAGGGGGCGACTCGATTTTTAAAGAAAGCAAGATTGGCGTGTGTCCTTTTAACCAAGTAAATAAATGACTGACGAGTAACAGACATGCTACTGTCAGTAACAAACATGATTTTGTGTAGACTCGAAGATTGCATAAGATAAACATGTGGACATGACATTGTGTCAATGGAGCACTTGCCAGATTTGTGGTGTTGTGAAACACTGCACGCGTGAATCCAAAAAGTGCGGGTCTGTTATATTTATAGGGCATATACACATAAAGTTTTATATATATATTTATATATATTATTCTTTTATATTTATGTTTATGGTCCCAGAACGCAGTCATACTCACTACTATATTGCAAGTAAAAATTGAGTATACATGTGCGGTGCGTTACGATCTGTAGTATTTGAAAACAGACATATTAAACATTTCCCTGAAAATAAATTACGATGATAAATACTATATTCATAGAATTATTTTGTCCTGAAAAAAAAATACATGTTTGTTTTCAGCAGTTGAAATCTACTATATTCTGCGGATATTGCTACTTTGAAAATTTGAATACGTCTGTTTTCATTAAATAGCATGTTTTGTTATTTCTTTTTAATTTATGATTTAAAAAAAAAAAGGATGATCGGAATGTCTTACACACTGTTGAATCCTGTAATTTAACAACACGTGGTTTGGTTCACAGGCGACAGTATCGGTGAACAAAACCACTTGTTTTACTGGATTCAACATTGTGCAAGAAAATATTCATATATTATACCATTAATATTATAACATGTGTGTTGTAACATATGCTTATCCTTGGATATCCTTGGATAGTGGATGTCAGCAAGGAACTTGACCTTTGACCTATCATTCTCTCACCAAATGCACTCAAACCATGAATTTTGATGAGATTTGCTTCTGGGGAAATGGACAGTGCAGACAAGGTTTTTCATAATCATTATTGGGTCAGGGAGCCCTTGACCTTCAATATTTGATATGCACATACTGATGCTTCGTACAAAGTTTCATCAAACTCCAACAAGTAGCGCAGACAAGATTTGTGACGGACGAACGGAAAGGCCAAATATAATCTGTCTCACCTACCACTTTGTGGTGGAAGACATAATGATCAAGACAATATTTTAGTTCATATGTAAACTTTATTAAGCAAATAATTGAGCGAACATAAACGTCAGCATTGACTCTGGCCACTGGTGTACATGGAGTCTTCTTCCACATGACGTGCAGCCTGAAAGAGAAAAAAAAGTAAATATAAGTCGAGCAGAGTATTCAATATGAATCAGGTGTTGCGAGGGCATGTTTAGGGGAATGGGACAGTTTTAATTTAACGCCTCATCAACACGTTGTTTAGGTTATTTCGAGCCGCCCCAAAGAGAGGAGGAAAGATACATAGGCATCCAGGAACCCTGCCCTACGCTTACTACCGATTAGATACCTATGGTTCTTTTAACGTGCTTGGAGGACAGACTCCGATACACAGAACAACCCGGTTTACGTTCCCAAGGCTAGCAGGACACATCGAAGTAACCCAGTGGCGCCAGCAAGACTTGAATCCGTGTTCACTGCTATATGCTATAAACGTCCCATGACCAAAACTGAGTAATTGGCACATCCAATAAAGGGTCGATACGTATTATATTGTGTATCATACGAGTATATGATTGATCTGACATGATTACAGAACAATTTTAATGTATTTTTCACCCTACAGTACAGCAAGAATCTATTATAAGGAAAGTTAAATCTGACAGAGGGTGCAATGCTCTAAAAGCCAATCCTTACTAAAACGGGAATAAAAAAAACTCCTGACAAAAACTCTAAAATAGTTAAATTTTACACGTTTTGTTCATAGGACAGTTTACTTTAATGACTTAGCAAGGTCATTTTTCATGGGGAGAAAACATTAATATACAATTATTTATTTTCTCTCTCAAAACCTGGTGATGCCGCTAGTTTTAGAAATAAAACACGATTACATATGGCAGTTGAGGAGACACTTTTGTAGATGTTTGGTCTGTTCTGATGTGAAAATGTGTAAAACAGACACAAGATTGGAAATTTGCTCTGTGTCCCTTTAATAAATTGGAGACCCATCACATAGAACATAATCATATTGTAATTTGTTGATGTTAAAGAGACAGACGGCAATCTTGAAGTATTTATCAAGCATTAACATTAGCATTTCCATTTGTTAACCTGGTAACATTTTAAATCTAAACCTGCTTGCATTAAAAATTAAATAAAAGTGTCAGTTTTCATTTTGTCTTCGTTATTCTATCAAATACTTAACAATAATATAGGTGCACTGTTATCAACATTAAGTACTGTGTAAAACAATTTCTTCTGAACTATTCTAATAAATAATATTAATAATTGCACAAATGCAAATTATGCAGAAAAACTGACCGAACTCCAGAAGTTTTAAACAAATAAAGACTGCCTGGTGTCCCTTTAACACAACTTGTTTTCGCATGTATCCAGAACATGTAGTTTACACGAGCTCATACGACAATAACGCTGCATTATAACTGAAAACATTTGTTACTCTAACTTTGGACAGCACCGTGCAAGATAACACGTGTGGTAATGCAAGCTCCATTTAAAGAACTACACAAGTGCAAACAAGTTTTGAAAAGGCTCCCACCTCCATATGATCCAATGGCATTTAATACGGCTTGACATTCTGAAGTCGTCGGTACCAATTCACTTAGAACAGAACAGAACAGAACATATTCTTTATTTATGACTTAAACAAATGTTTCTCGTCATATAAATACATATTACATTTGTTAATATGTGACAGGTCAATGCAATTTTTACATTAAACAATGAAAAAGTACAAACACACAACCATGCATACTATACACTCATACAACTCACCCATTCACTCTGACGCCCGAAATGTCTCACACATTCACTCTGGATCACGTATTTATGTTATAAGGATTAAACTATTCCTATTACATAGTTTCATGTAAACTTTTAAGTTTTAATAGTTTACATGTCATGTCCAATGAGGATGAACATACTTTTTTACTCATTATACATTGCAGTATTGCGAATAATAAATGCTTCCCTAACAAACCTAGATAATCTAAAAAGCTCATGCTGGCTTGAAGATTGCATCAGCTGAATAAATTTAAAAACACTTGAATGTCTGTAATAATATTGTTTAACATATAATTTACGTAATTGTTCGAACAAAGGACAAATTAAAATAAAATGATATTCATCTTCTAAGTCTGTACTATTACACAATGTACAATATCTCTGATTTTTATCAGTTCTATTTTGTGAATATCTGCCAGTTTCAATTCTAAGTCTGTGGGAGGATAATCTTATCCTCGACATGGCAGTTCTTAATTTCAACGGCAATATATCTAAATACACTTCATATGAGAATGAGGTTTTAAAATGTCTATACAAGCATAAAACTCGATTATTTTCAACATCAGTGTTCCATTTTTGAACAAAACAATCTATTAAATTTTGTTTAATCAACAAATGAAAAGATTTCATATCAATACAAGTTGGGTCATTCCAAACATAATTATAGCCTGCCATTCACATACAACGTGTCGTAGCTAATCCAAGATGTTTTGCCACTGTTTTTCGCCTCTTTCATCAACGGTTCCAGTTTCCGCCGTTTTACTGCGATTTCTCTGGGGAATTGTTCCGTAATATAAAATTCTGTGCCGCCTAAGTTCCTCCTCTGGTTACGAACCATTTCCCTGTCTTTAAACAACGTAAATTTTGCTACGATTCTCCGGTTGGGAAACAACTCACTTTTCTGGCCCATTCTATGGATACGCTCAAATTTAATCGAGTCAGCTATGTCCTGAGCAACCTTAAGTTTGTCACACAAAAATTGACGCACTTTTCTTTCGGTAATTTCCGGCACTTCTCGTGGATCTTCGGGAATGTTAGCAAAAATGAGATTGTTTCTCATTGATTGGGATTGCACATACAAAAGATCTCCCTTTAAAGTGGCATTGTCTTTTTCCATTTGTGTTATTTTGTCCTGCGCTAGGCCAAGAGCAAACTCAATGGATTCTCTACTTTATTTATTTTGTCGCTTGTTTTATTACATTGCTCATGCATAAATGTCCACATCTTCTTAATTTCAACATCAAAAGTATCTACCTTTTTTTCAAGAACATCCAGTGTCTTCAGTCTCCTATCTATCTCGCCTATCCTATTGTTCATTTGCTTAAGATAGTCCAGTATATCGGCATTAGAGGGGGCGGATGTTGAGAGTGGGGGAGGCGTTTTTTCCACATTAAATTTCGGTACATCACCACCTGCAGCAACGTCACTGTATGACGGAGAATCAAACACTTTCGGAAATGATTGACTTTCATCCATTTTGCTAGCTGTTGACATTATATCATGCGCTGTACTATCATGCAAAACGAAGTTGGCCTCTTTAAGGATTTCACTAAGAGATGTGTCACTTACGTGCAACGCCTCAGGCGATCCGCCATGTTTTGCTGATTTGCTTTGTGTCTGATCTGTCCCATTGTCACTACTTTTTTTCCTCTCTTCCTTCGATTTTTTTCTCCCCATTTGATCCTAAACATAGTCCATAGTTTCACATTTATCACAATTTATCACAATGTAAAATTTCACGAGTTTCATATCCAAACCTCGTACAAAATTGTAAATTTTCACAGAGCGCCATAAAAACACGTCTTCACACATTCACCTGTCACACCTGAGCTTCACGATTCACATTTGAGGCCTCTGAAAAACAACATCAGTCCAATGTCAATGATCAAACAGACATAGTTTATCCTTTGTTTATCCTTTGTTATATACTGAGCAACTCTTCTAGCTAGACTATTTTTATTTTGCAATATTTTTTTTATTTTAAGTCATACACAGTTAAAATGTATTACTCATACATTTGACCATTCACTCTGTATATGTGTAAAGAAAAACCGGGTCGATAGCTGTCACATTACCTCACACGAAATGCACGTGCGTTTTGTGAAAATTTGCTTTTTTGAATTGTCTCGTGCTAATTTTTTATTTTTATAATCGAATTGTTATAGCCAAACGATATCCACACAATAAAAACACAATATTTTAAAAATGCGAAGACTAAATATTGAAGAAAGAGCGCGAGCAATAGGCATGGTCCAGGCTGGGATGTCTCACTATCAGGTATTGTAATTATTTGACTTACTTTTACGTAGTACTGTTTGTGACTTTCGAATTGCCCGCTCGATTTGGAACAAATGAAATTGTGATTTTAAATTTCAATCAATTTTGTTGAAATTACGAAATAAAATGTGAAACATGTTAATGTTGTTGTCTGTACAATTTCAGATAATTTCACTCACTAATAAAGATTATAGAGCCGATTATATACGTAGTCTAGTCAGAAGAGTTGCTCAGTATACATAATGTAACATATTTAAAAAAGAAAAGAAAAAAAGAAGAACTAAACTGAACAAAGCATGAATACTACTTCTGCTCAATTACACGGTTAATGTAATAAAAACATCTCTCATCATTCATTATACATGTAAAATATAATGTAGCCTTAATTGGAGATCCATTAAAAACACTGTTCCACTTTCACAGCATATTTCCAGCCCATGGAATAGTCATTTCTTTTGAGACACACTGGATGCAAGTGTAGTAGCTCCACCTCCTTAAAAGCTTTTAAGTGAAGTATACTTTCTCGAAATACGGCCTTTATTTTTCGCAACAGAAAGTATCTAGTAAATGTAAATAAATGTAAATTCAAAATCACTTCATTGTCTCAAAACTCTGCTGTACATAAATATGAATCTGACCGAGATTTCAATCATATGCCAATGGCAGTTTACATTGTTTCAATGGTAGTTGTATCGGGTTATGTATTCACGAATGTGCGAGAAAATGGGATAACGTAACGATATAGAGACAACGCTAACAATTTACATTCATGCATCTGATGGGTGGGGGTGTAGGGGGTTTCTAGTTTCCTTTCCCCTCCTTGTTTTCGGAATGCAAGGTCCATCTACACCTCCCCCCCCCCCCCCTCCCACACACACACACTTGGTTGGGTGGGGGGCGGGGGTTTCGGGGGACATTGATAGCATTTCTACTAGTAATTGTTTTATTCCACGACACGTTCTACAGTTTACAGTTCATCCAGTTACTGGAAAGATCGGAGTACACGAAAAACACTAACAGTGATTATGAACTTTTTATTATACAGCATATACCACTTTTAAGCACTGTATTGTGACCTGTCATCAATACTGCACCGTGTTGACACATAATGGGACGTTATTGTTATTTCGTCCGGTAAGGTATTCGTTTTTACATAATCTACGGTATGAAACACTGTACGCGTATTGTTAGACTCCATAGGTACCCGTAGTGCTCGCCGACGTAGCGCGCCCAATTTCGGGAGTAAAAAAATGACGTCTGTTTTAACTGAAAATTCGTAAAATAGTCCGTAAAATACAAAGAAATAGTCCATGTTCGCGGAGTTAAAATGCGAACAGAACTGATATGTTATAGGTCCGTGGCGTTCCTACTGTAGACACACAGATGTCATTGTCAACATGATGAAAGGTGATGAATACTTACAGTTGGTTAGATCACTGAACAAGAAACAAAAGGAGTTCTTCTATCATATCATGAAATGTATAAAACAGAATTGGACCCATTTTACATATTTTTGACCGGAGGTGCAGGAGTCGGAAAAACTAACTGCTGTGTACCAAATGTTGATAAGATATCTCAACAAGTGTGAAGGGGGAAATCCAGATGACCTTAAAGTATTGGAGCTCCAACTGGAAAGGCTGCATTTCTCATTGCATAATTTGTTTCATATCCCAGTTTCGCAAAGATTTTCTTACAAATCACTTACTTCTAACAAGCTTAACACCCTCCGATGTAAGTTTAGTAAAGTAAGGGTTCTGATCATTGATGAAATTTCTATGGTTGGAAATAAAATGTTCAGCTTCATTCATCAAAAAGACTGCAACAAATAATGGGAACTACTATGCCATTTGGTGGACTGTCTGTGATTGCTGTTGGTGACTTGTATCAACTAAAGCCTGTATTCGATGGGTGGATTTTTGAAGACTTAAAGGAAGATTATGGAGCATTAGCTGTCAATTTATGGAAAGAATATTTTCTGTTTTATGAACTGACGCAAATCATGCGCCAGAAGCATGATCAGGAATACGCATGTTAAATGAACAGACTCCGAGAGGGTAAACACAAACCAAAGGACTTGCGTTCTCTAAAAACAAGGCTTATTGACAGCAGTACAGACAATCTTATTTCAACCCACATATATGAAAAATGAATTGGTAGATATGCATAATACCAGGGTTTACTTGCAGTCTCCACAATCAAAACAAATATCAATATCTGCCTTTGACACAGTTGTTTCAGATGTTTCGGATGATATCAAAACAAAAATAAAAAACATTGTGCCAAGAAACTGCAGTAAAACGATGGGATTGGTGGACAAGCTGCAAACAGCTGTAGGGCTACGGGTGGACGGGTGGAACTGTCCACAAATGTTGACGTTGCAGATGGGCTAGCAAATGGAGCATGTTGTGTCATTAAGGCGGTACAAGTAGACAACGGGACCTTAAACCCCAACTACATGTGGGTACAATTTGACCATACCATTATAGGACAAAGTCTGAAAAAGGAAAACGAACATCTCTACAATCATGGCATAGCCACTTCCTGGAGACCCATCGCTCGTGTTAAGCGCCAGTTTAAGATCGGACATTATAAAACAGCAGAAGTGCATCGATGTCAGTTCCCACTACGACCAGCATCTGCAAAAACTGCTCATCGTTGCCAGGGAGACACTATGGACTCGGCAGTTGTCAATTTCCAGGGGCGTGGATTTCCTCATGCTCATTATGTGGCAATAAAAAGTAGAGTGAAAAGTCTAAATCAATTATTTCTGTCGCTGATTTACATACTATTTTTAAACAGTCTGGAAAGCACTCTATGCTTTCACGGCTTACCTCTTTGTCCATTTCTTCATTAAAGTTGATCGACGAGGAAGCCGACACATTTTCATTCGTACAGATCCCTTGTATAACACTACTTCCATAGTTCAAAGCTACACACAACATGTTCTCCGACCCCATATTGACAAGGAGTCTGGCATTTTCTAAAACTACTATATATTAATAAAGGTATTAATTTCATTGACATGCCTAGTATTTTTCGAGATACTCATGTAGTTGATTCTATCCCAAAATATTTCAAAAATTCCGAAAGTCCTGTAATTTGTTATAAGTATAAAAAGCCTATTAGAAATATTATTTTCAACTACAACAAAATAGTTTCTGACCTTGATATAGTACATAATACTCCTAAGGAATGTGAATGCAACTCATCAAAATTTTGCTTTGCTCCAGCAGGTCATGTCATCACTGATACTTTTGATATTGTTGATAAACGTATTCGGCATTTGTTTTCGAAAGGTCCTAAATATAGATTGCCTTCAACTATTGATTTTAATGCCTGTCGTGCCCAGATCGCCCACTCCATTGAAGATTTTAGTATAAAATTGTGTCTTAGAGAACATGCGGACCCAAACATCTTCGGGATGGTTAAAATCTTGTGCTGTTGATTTTATGAATATTGAGTTCTGCTCAACCCGGGGCTAGAGGGCGTGAGCGGTAGCTAGTATATTTCACTACCGCTCATGAACAGTCTCAATCAAACCGAGACTGCAATATTCGTATGTGTCGTGCTCGGCCGTTTCCAAAGGTCCATTATCATACTCTTTTCTACATGGAAAAAGTCAATTCTTAAAATTATAGATACACGTATTAACTTTTATAATGCTAATCCCTCTTTATTCCTCCGAGACCTAGGTTTTCCTTTCGTAATTTAAGATCGGGAATTCAGGAATTTCATAATAAATTTGTTTTAGTTTCTTCAGATAAAGCAGCTAATAATGTATTACATTCAGGTTCTTACTTTATACATTACGTCAGTGTTTTATCTCTGGAACTCGGCAGCACCAATTCGTATACTCCAGTTAATTCTACTGAGGATGATGTTGTTTCCTCACATATCACTCGGTGCACTACTTTCAAGGCTGGTGTAAACGATAAGCAAAATAAACTGCCTACTACGTACTGGATTCCTAAATTACATGAAAAACCGTATAAGCTAGACTCGCTTTATTTCGAATGCTAGTGCCTGCACCACAACAAACATCTCCAAACTTTTAACTTCTTGTCTTACTGCCGTTAAAGATCACGTTAAACTGTATTGTGATAAAACTTATGAAAACTCTGGGATTAATTTATTTTGGTCTATAAAAAATTCAGGAGACGTTCTTGATAACATTTTCAATAAAGGTCAAGTTTCATCAATAAGCACTTATGACTTCTCTACACTATATACAGCCTAACCACATCACCTTATTAAAGACAAGCTAATTTCTCTTATTCAAAAAACATTCGCTAGAGAAAATACTACATTTTTGGCATGTCATTTTTTACTAACGGCAGTTTAGACAATTATACTATGTGGACTTGCTATGAAGTTTGTGAAGCACTCATCTTCCTATTAGATAATATTTTCGTCAGGTATGGAACCACTGTTTATAGACAAATTGTTGGTATCCCTATGGGAACGAAATGTGCACCACTTGTCGCAGATTTGTTTTTATTTCGCTATGAAAGAAATTTCATGTTGAGTCTTTCACCAGATACCCAGGCAGATGTTATTGAAGCCTTTAATGACACCTCTCGGTATCTGGATGACATATTGAACATTGACAACCCTTTCTTTCCAACTATGGTTAATAATATTTATCCTAAAGAACTTCAGCTTAACAAAGCTAATATATCGGATAACGCTTCTTTTCTTGATTTAGATCTCTCGATTGAAAATGGTGAAATAATTAGCAAAATCTATGACAAGAGAGATGATTTTAATTTTGACATTGTTAATTATCCCCACTTGGATGGGGACGTTCCCCGAGCAACTTCTTATGTATATGTGTATGTGTCTCAAATTATTCGTTTTTCAAGAGCTTGTACTCGAGTTGAGGACTTTAATATTCTTAATCTTTGTATAACTAAAAAGCTACTCAATCAGGGTTACCGTTATCATAAACTTCGTAAAACCTTTGCAAAATTTTATTATCGTAACCCTGATCTTCTTTCCAAATATAAAAGTAATTTAAGGACTCTTCTGCGAAAAGGACTATCACAACCTGACTTCTATGGTGATGAGATTTATAAAGATCGTAAGATTCTTTGTCATGATCACTTTCATACTATCTTTGTTAAACTTGTTAAAAAGTTTATCAAACGAGGTTATGACCCTATCATTTTGCAACGTACTGCATGCTTGATGGTGGACCCGTTTACAGTTCTCCACTATGCTTTCTTCTTTAATTATGTTGTGGACCCTATGATGACGCCTACCTAAAGCCCATTGGGACGGTGGCTTTGATGTTTGTCTATGATCTTTCTTGTTGTGCCCTTAATGGTTTATTCTCTTGTTGCTCTGGCTTCTGCCAAGTCACTGAGTACCTTCATTGTGGCTTTCTAGGCTATTGTTTTTTTGTATTATATTTACACGAGCATATTTGTGTTTTACTTATATTGCCTATTGATGCTGCCTTGTTGGTTAGAGATTAGATCATGGCGGGGATTTCTTTATTTACACAGTCCTGTTTTAATGGGATGACAGTAGGGTAAGTGTGAGGTTTGGCGGACCCTAGAACCGGTTTAAACCCCCCAGTGGCCTACTTTGCCACTGACCGTTCCAAGGCGGTAGCCTTATTGTCAACCCTTTTGTGTTTTTCATGTCGTTTGCATTTATTATTACTTTTGCCTTCTTGTTTTTCTGTTTGCGTGTTTGTTTCTGTGTTTTGTGGTTGACTGTCCTCCTTGAATGCTACTTTCCCTGTCCGATCTTTTTATATTTCTTTATATTAACCATTTAAATAAAAATCAATTAGTATCAGTGGAAAAGTTAAGCAAAAAATGATAAGACTGATGCAAGACCAATGTTTGACAACTGATTTTTTGCCAGCACATCCAAATGACAGCTTCAAAATACTTTTTCAAAATGTTCGATCCCTCCACAAACATATCCAAGATATAAAAACTGATTCATTCTATGATACAGGAAATTTGTTGATGTTTGTTGAATCAAGACGGTCCACATCAGATGCTATGGATCGTTATGAAATTCCTGGGTTTTACTTTCACCCATTCATTTTTCAAACAGGGATCAATCGTTCTACTTACGGAACTGTGCTTTATTCCAGACAAATCATCTCGACTGAAAATATACAGAATGTTCAAGTTCGTCCAGGAATATAATTCACAATTATACTGCTCCACAATGTTTTACAGTTGGACAAACTGGCAGTTGTTGTTGTATATATATCTCCAAAGACAAAGTTCACAACCCTGCAATTTATTCATTTAGACTTAGCAACAATACTTGAGAGACTGCATCCAACCCGTACAATAATTTGTGGTGACTTCAACATTAATTTGTTGACAAGCAAAATCATAAGATATATGACAGTTTCTCACATTATGAACAAAAAATCAAGATGCCAACAACTGACCACGGATCATTACTAGACCACATAAACAGTGACATTCCAGACTATCGAGGTGACTGGGGAGTGTATGACTCGTATTTTTAAGACCACAAACCAGTCTGGGCTTGTATTCATTAACTACCCTAACAATGATTTTCAGCAAGTTATGACAACTTATACTGATGCTTACTGAAGACAGTACAGTAGTCTTATTCACTTTAAAACATTTAAATGAAGAGGTGTTAAAGAATACCAATTAATCATAAATATTTGAATTAAAATGGAATTCATAACATCTAGCAAACTACTAGTATCTACCTATGGACATGATATACCGGTAAACAGAAAACCATGGAACAATTTCACACTGTTGTTTGTGTGAAGGTAGAAACATTTTGATGCCATACATTTGAACATGTGAAAGCCTTGGATGTTATACTAGTTTGACTGTAATACCATACTCTGGTAATGTGAAAAAGTATGCTTATTAGGCAGTGTAGCACCATGTGAAACATATACAGAGACTGAACATCATGATGGCATAATGACCACAATATGGTAATGATATACTAACCATTAAACATATAATATGTACCTTCTTTATCCTAATAATTTGCACACACAAATAGAGAGAGGGGGAGAGGGAGGGGGCGGGGGGAGGGTGGTGGTGGAGGGAGTACATCTATGTTCAAGATCATCTTATATATTAGAAGATTGAAACATACCTATTTCTTTTACTTTTTCTCTTAAAGCTACAGAGTCCCTATATCAATCGATTTCTTCTTTGTAGGCGTGTCTTTATTTGTAACTTCATGTTTACCAGCTCATGTCGAAATCGGGTATTTAAGCGAGCAAATATAGCGAAGGAAATCATTTACTGTATATACATCGACCAGTGCACATCGTACCTATACACAGGTAACAGTCATTTTTACACAAAAAAAAAAGTTAGATTCTTTCGGGGCTCGAACACACGACCTTCTGATTTCAAGTCCTGTGCTCTATCCACTGAACTACAACGCTACTTGAGAAAATAGTATACTAACTACCATATATTATGAGTCAAAATAACTTAACATATTTGAACGCAACTAAAATATGCAGTCCATATTGTCGCACGTGTAAATTAACATTGCCTGGTGTAATACTGTATCTTATCAATATGAAACTAATACTTCGCCTCAAATCAACCATATCTCGACTTGTTATTTAGCGCTTGATGAGTTTGTGTGCGCGCTCTTGTTATTACGTAATGCCTATTTAGTGTTAAAAATGCTACAAAATACCTATAAATAGCAGTGGTCTAGAGGTTCAGCGTACATCTTTCAAATCTTACAAGTGCAAGGCCGTGGTTCAAATCCCGTTCCGGGCAACTATTTTTTTATCACATATATTCTGGAGCCTTATATTTATCGATGTTACCTGTACGGAGGCTAAATAAAAATGTGAAATTTTACGTATCGATTTCTCCTTATATACCAACTTTTGGGGTGCTCGTCGATTTGAAATACTTCACACGTGACTCATTCATATTCATGAGTTATTACCAGTTAAAATAGGGACTGTACAGCTTTAACTAACTTTTATTTAAACAAATATCCATATTTAAAATATATTTAATGAAGGCGTGCGTTGGGTGGTATTAGCACCCATTTCTGGTCATCCGACCTTTACCAAACTTTACCCGATTATTAATGTCAAGGAAAGCTTTCAGAGTTCTAAAACACACAGATCGGACTAGTAACACTGGAATTATTGCGCTTGAATTATTAAAAAATGTGTTAACTTTTTGATGTCAACACTCTAGCACATTCATTTTGCAACCAAAATTTACCTAACTTTACCAAATTATTAATATCAATGAAAGCTTGGACAGTTGGAAAACCAGCCAGATCAGACTAGTGGCACCGGAGTTATTGCCCTTGAATTATTGAAAAATGTGTTAACTTTTTGATGTCAACACTCTAGCACCTACATTTTTCATCCGATCATTACCAAACTTTACCAGATTATTAATATCAAAGAAAGCTCGGGTGATTTTGAAAACCAGCCAGATCGGACCAGTTACACCAGAGTTATTGCCCTTGAATTATTGAAAAATGTGTTAACTTTTTTATGTCAACACTCTAGCACCTTCATTTTTCATCCGATCATTATCAAACTTTACCAGATTATTAATATCAAAGAAAGCTCGGGTGATTTTGAAAATCAGCCAGATCAGACCAGTAACACCAGAGTTATTGACCTTGTATTATTGAAAAATGTGTTAACTTTTTTATGTCAACACTCTAGCACATTCATTTTGCAACCAAACTTTACCTAACTTTACCAAATTATTTATATCAATGAAAGCTTGGAAGAGTTCGAAAATCAGCCAGATCGGACCAGTAACGCCGGAGGTATTGCCCTTGAATTTACGAAAATTGCTATATTTTGTGGTCAACACTCTAACGCCTACATTTTCATCCGATCTTTACCAAACTTGCCTAGATTAATAATATCAAGGAAAGCTCGGAGAGTTTTAAAATGTGTTAACTTTTTTATGCCAACACTCAACACCTTCATTTTGCATCCAAACTTTACCTAACTTTACCAAACTATTAATATCAACGGAAGCTTGGACAATTTCGAAAACCAGCCAGATCGGACCAGTAACACCGGAGTTATTGCCCTTGAATTATTGAAAAATGTGAACTTTTTGATGTCAACACTCTAGCACCTTCATTTTTCATCCGATCTTTACCTAACTTTACCAAATTATTAATATCAATGAAAGCTTGGAAGAGTTCGAAAACCAGCCAGATCGGACCAGTAACGCCGGAGTTATTGCCACTGAGTTTACGAAAATTGCTATATTTTTGTGGTCAACACTCTAACGCCAAACTTTACTAGATTATTATTATCAAGGAAAGCTCGGAGAGTTCTAAAACAGCCAGATCGGACCAGTAACACTGGAATTATTGCCCTTGAATTATTGAAAAATGTGTTAACATTTTGATGTCAACACTCCAGAACCTTCATTTTTCATCCGATCTTTACCTAACTTTACCAAATTATTAATATCAATGAAAGCTTGGATGAGTTCGAAAACCAGCCGATCGGACCAGTAACGCCGGAGTTATTGCCATTGAATTTACGAAAATTGCTATATGTTTGTGGTCAACACTCTAACGCCAAACTTTACTAGATTATTATTATCAAGGAAATCTCGGAGAGTTCTAAAACAGGCAGATCGGACAAGTAACACTGGAGTTATTGCCCTTGAATTATTGAAAAATGTGTTAACTTTTTGATGTCAACACTCTAGCACCTTCATTTTTCATCCGATCTTTACCACACTTCACCGGATTATTAATATCAAAGAAAGCTCGGGTAATTTTGAAAACCAGTCAGATCGGACTAGTAACACCAGCGATATTGCCCTTGTATTATTGAAAAATGTGTTAACTGTTTTATGCCAACACTCGAGCACCTTCATTTTGCATCCAAACTTTACCTAACTTTACCAAATTATTAATATCAATGGAAGCTTGGACAAGTTCGAAAACCAGCCAGATCGGACCAGTAACATCGGAGTTATTGCCCTTGAATTATTGAAAAATGTGAACTTTTTGATGTCAACACTCTAGCACCTTCATTTTTATCCGATCTTTACCTTACTTTACCAAATTATTATTATTAAAGAAAGCTAGGACGAGTTCGTAAACCAGCCAGATCGGACCAGTAACACCGGAGTTATTGCACTTGAATTAATGAATCATTGCTATATTTTGTCTTGTCAACACTCTAGCGCCTCCATTTTCATCCGATCTTTACCAAACTTTACTAGATTAATAATATCAAGGAAAGCTCGGAGAGTTCTAAAAAAGCCAGATCGGACCAGTAACACTGGAATTATTGCCCTTGAATTATTGAAAAATGTGTTAACTTTTTGATGTCAACACTCTAGCACCTTCATTTTTTATCCGATCTTTACCAAACTTTACCAGATAATTAATATCAATGAAAGCTTGGATGAGTTCGAAAACCAGCCAGATCGGACCAGTAACGCCGGAGTTATTGCCATTGAATTTACGAAAATTGCTATATTTTTGTGGTCAACACTCTAACGCCAAACTTTACAAGATTATTATTATCAAGGAAAGCTCGGAGAGTTCTAAAACAGCCAGATTCGGACCAGTAACTTTGGAGTTATTGCCTTTGAATTATTGAAAAATGTGTTAACTTCTTAATGTTTACACTCTAGCACCTTCATTTTTCAGCCGATTTTTACCAAACCTTACCAGATTATTAATATCAAAGAAAGCTCGGGTAATTTAGAAAACCAGCTAGATCGGACTAGTAACACCAGCGTTATTGCCCTTGTATTATTGAAAAATGTGTTAACTGTTTTATGCCAACACTCAACACCTTCATTTTGCATCCAAACTTTACCTAACTTTACCAAACTATTAATATTAAAGAAAGCTCGGACGAATTCGTAAACCAGCCAGATCGGACCAGTAACACCGGAGTTATTGCCCTTGAATTAATGAAACATTGCTATATTTTGTCTTGTCAACACTCTAGCGCCTCCATTTTCATCCGATCTTTACCAAACTTTACTAGATTATTAATATCAAGGAAAGCTCGGAGAGTTCTAAAACAGCCAGATCGGACCAGTAACACTGGAATTATTGCCCTTGCATTATTGAAAAATGTGTTAACTTTTTGATGTCAACACTCTAGCACCTTCATTTTTTATCCGATCTTTACCAAACTTTACCAGATAATTAATATCAATGAAAGCTTGGAAGAGTTCGAAAACCAGCCAGATCGGACCAGTAACGCCGGAGTTATTGCCATTGAATTTACAAAAATTGCTATATTTTTGTGGTCAACACTCTAACGCCAAACATTACTAGATTATTATTATCAAGGAAAGCTCGGAGAGTTCTAAAACAGCCAGATCGGACCAGTAACACTGGAGTTATTGCCCTTGAATTATTGAAAAATGTGTTAACTTTTGATGTCAACACTCTAGCACATTCATTTTTCATCCGATCTTTACCAAACCTTACCAGATTATTAATATCAAAGAAAGCTCGAGTAATTTTGAAAACCAGCTAGATCGGACTAGTAACACCAGCGTTATTGCCCTTGTATTATTGAAAAATGTTTTAACTGTTTTATGCCAACACTCAACACCTTCATTTTGCATCCAAACTTTACCTAACTTTACCAAACTATTAATATCAATGGAAGCTTGGACAAGTTCGAAAACCAGCCAGATCGGACCAGTAACACCGGAGTTATTGCCCTTGAATTATTGAAAAATGTGAACTTTTTGATGTCAACACTCTAGCACCTTCATTTTTCATTCGATCTTTACCTAACTTTACCAAATTATTAATATTAAAGAAAGCTCGGACGAGTTCGTAAACCAGCCAGATCGGACCAGTAACACCGGAGTTATTGCCCTTGAATTAATGAAACATTGCTATATTTTGTCTTGTCAACACTCTAGCGCCTCCATTTTCATCCGATCTTTACCAAACTTTACTAGATTATTAATATCAAGGAAAGCTCGGAGAGTTCTAAAACAGCCAGATCGTAACACTGGAATTATTGCATTTGAATTATTGAAAAATGTGTTAACTTTTTGATGTCAACACTCTAGCACCTTCCTTTTTTATCCGATCTTTATCAAACTTTACCAGATTATTAATATCAATAAAAGCTTGGAAGTGTTCGAAAACCAGCCAGATCGGACCAGTAACGCCGGAGTTATTGCCACTGAATTTACGAAAATTGCTATATTTTTGTGGTCAACACTCTAACGCCAAATTTTACTAGATTATTATTATCAAGGAAAGCTCGGAGAGTTCTAAAACAGCCAGATCGGACCAGTAACACTGGAGTTATTGCCCTTGAATTATTGAAAAATGTGTTAATTTTTTTATGTCAACACTCTAGCACATTCATTTTGCAACCAAATTTTACTTAACTTTACCAAATTATTAATATCAAGGAAAGCTCGGAGAGTTCTAAAACAGCCAGATCGTAACACTATAATTATTGCCCTTGAATTATTGAAAAATGTGTTAACTTTTTGATGTCAACACTCTAGCACCTTCATTTTTCTTCCGATCTTTATCAAACTTGACCAGATTATTAATATCAATAAAAGCTTGGAAGTGTTCGAAAACCAGCCAGATCGGACCAGTAACGCCGGAGTTATTGCCACTGAATTTACGAAAATTGCTATATTTTTGTGGTCAACACTCTAACGCCAAACTGTACAAGATTATTAATATCAAGGAAAGCTCGGAGAGTTCTTAAACAGCCAGATCGGACCAGTAACACTGGAATTATTTCCCTTGAATTATTGAAAAATGTGTTACCTTTTTGATGTCAACACTTTAGCACCTTCATTTTTTATCCGATCTTTACCAAACTGTACCAGATTATTAATATCAATGAAAGCTTGGAAGAGTTCGAAAACCAGCCAGATCGGACGAGTAACGCCGGAGTTATTACCATTGAATTTACTAAAATTGCTATATTTTTGTGGTCAACACTGTAACGCCAAACGTTACTAGATTATTATTATCAAGGAAAGCTCGGAGAGTTCTAAAACAGCCAGATCGGACCAGTAACACTGGAGTTATTGCCCTTGAATTATTGAAAAATGTGTTAACTTTTTTATGTCAACACTCTAGCACCTTCATTTTTCATCCGATCTTTACCAAACCTTACCAGATTATTAATATCAAAGAAAGCTCGAGTAATTTTGAAAACCAGCTAGATCGGACTAGTAACACCAGCGTTATTGCCCTTGTATTATTGAAAAATGTGTTAACTGTTTTATGCCAACACTCAACACCTTCATTTTGCATCCAAACTTTACCTAACTTTACCAAACTATTAATATCAATGGAAGCTTGGACAAGTTCGAAAACCAGCCAGATCGGACCAGTAACACCGGAGTTATTGCCCTTGAATTATTGAAAAATGTGAACTTTTTTATGTCAACACTCTAGCACCTTCATTTTTCATTCGATCTTTACCTAACTTTACCAAATTATTAATATTAAAGAAAGCTCGGATGAGTTCGTAAACAGGCCAGATCGGACCAGTAACACCGGAGTTATTGCCCTTGAATTGATGAAACATTGCTATATTTTGTCTTGTCAACACTCTAGCGCCTGCATTTTCATCCGATCTTTACCAAACTTTACTAGATTATTAATATCAAGGAAAGCTCGGAGAGTTCTAAAACAGCCAGATCGTAACACTGGAATTATTGCATTTGAATTATTGAAAAAATGTGTTAACTTTTTGATGTCAACACTCTAGCACCTTCCTTTTTTATCCGATCTTTACCAAACTTTACCAGATAATTAATATCAATGAAAGCTTGGAAGAGTTCGAAAACCAGCCAGATCGGAACAGTAACGTCGGAGTTATTGCCATTGAATTTACGAAAATTGCTATATTTTTGTGGTCAACACTCTAACGCCAAACTTTACTAGATTATTATTATCAAGGAAAGCTCGGAGAGTTCTAAAACAGCCAGATCGGACCAGTAACACTGGAGTTATTGCCCTTGAATTATTGAAAAATGTGTTAACTTTTTGATGTCAACACTTTAGCACCTTCATTTTTCATCCGATCTTTACCAAACCTTACCAGATTATTAATATCAAAGAAAGCTCGGGTAATTTTGAAAACCAGCTAGATCGGACTAGTAACACCAGCGTTATTGCCCTTGTATTATTGAAAAATGTGTTAACTGTTTTATGCCAACACTCAACACCTTCATTTTGCATCCAAACTTTACCTAACTTTACCAAACTATTAATATCAACGGAAGCTTGGACTATTTCGAAAACCAGCCAGATCGGACCAGTAACACCGGAGTTATTGCCCTTGAATTATTAAAAAATGTGAACTTTTTGATGTCAACACTCTAGCACCTTCATTTTTCATTCGATCTTTACCTAACTTTACCAAATTATTAATATTAAAGAAAGCTAGGACGAGTTCGTAAACCAGCCAGATCGGACCAGTAACACCGGAGTTATTGCCCTTGAATTAATGAAACATTGCTATATTTTGTCTTGTCAACACTCTAGCGCCTCCATTTTCATCCGATCTTTACCAAACTTTACTAGATTATTAATATCAAGGAAAGCTCGGAGAGTTCTAAAACAGCCAGATCGTAACACTGGAATTATTGCATTTGAATTATTGAAAAATGTGTTAACTTTTTGATGTCAACACTCTAGCACCTTCATTTTGCTTCCGATCTTTATCAAACTTTACCAGATTATTAATATCAATAAAAGCTTGGAAGTGTTCGAAAACCAGCCAGATCGGACCAGTAACGCCGGAGTTATTGCCACTGAATTTACGAAAATTGCTATATTTTTGTGGTCAACAGTCTAACGCCAAACTGTACTAGATTATTAATATCAAGGAAAGCTCGGAGAGTTCTAAAACAGCCAGATCGGACCAGTAACACTGGAATTATTTCCCTTGAATTATTGAAAAATGTGTTACCTTTTTGATGTCAACACTCTAGCACCTTCATTTTTTATCCGATCTTTACCAAACTGTACCAGATTATTAATATCAACGAAAGCTTGGAAGAGTTCGAAAACCAGCCAGATCGGACGAGTAACGCCGGAGTTATTACCATTGAATTTACGAAAATTGCTATATTTTTGTGGTCAACACTCTAACGCCAAACTTTACTAGATTATTATTATCAAGGAAAGCTCGGAGAGTTCTAAAACAGCCAGATCGGACCAGTAACACTGTAGTTATTGCCCTTGAATTATTGAAAAATGTGTTAACTTTTTGATGTCAACACTCTAGCACCTTCATTTTTCATCCGATCATTACCAAACTTTACCAGATTATTAATATCAAAGAAAGCTCGGGTGATTTTGAAAACCAGCCAGATCGGACCAGTTACACCAGAGTTATTGCCCTTGAATTATTGAAAAATGTGTTAACTTTTTTATGTCAACACTCTAGCACCTTCATTTTTCATCCGATCATTATCAAACTTTACCAGATTATTAATATCAAAGAAAGCTCGGGTGATTTTGAAAACCAGCCAGATCGGACCAGTAACACCAGAGTTATTGACCTTGTATTATTGAAAAATGTGTTAACTTTTTTATGTCAACACTCTAGCACATTCATTTTGCAACCAAACTTTACCTAACTTTACCAAATTATTTATATCAATGAAAGCTTGGAAGAGTTCGAAAATCAGCCAGATCGGACCAGTAACGCCGGAGGTATTGCCCTTGAATTTACGAAAATTGCTATATTTTGTGATCAACACTCTAACGCCTACATTTTCATCCGATCTTTACCAAACTTGCCTAGATTAATAATATCAAGGAAAGCTCGGAGAGTTTTAAAACAGCCAGATCGGACAAGTAACACTGGAGTTATTGCCCTTGAATTATTGAAAAATGTGTTAACTTTTTGATGTCAACACTCTAGCACCTTCATTTTACATCCGATCTTTATCAAACTTTACCAGATTATTAATATCAAAGAAAGCTCGGGTAATTTTGAAAACCAGCCAGATCGGACTAGTTACACCAGCGTTATTGCCCTTGTATTATTGAAAAATGTGTAATCTGTTTTATGCCAACACTCGAGCACCTTCATTTTGTATCCAAACTGTATCTAACTTTACCAAATTATTAATATCAATGGAAGCTTGGACAAGTTCGAAAAATAGCCAGATCGGACCAGTAACACCGGAGTTATTTCCCTTGAATTATTGAAAAATGTAAACTTTTTTATGTCAACACTCTAGCACCTTCATTTTTCATCCGATCTTTAACTAACTTTACCAATTTATTAATATTAAAGAAAGCTCGGACGAGTTCGTAAACCAGCCAGATCGGACCAGTAACACCGGGGTTATTGCCCTGGATTAATGAAACATTGCTATATTTTGTCTTCTCAACACTCTAGCGCCTCCATTTTCCATCCGATCTTTACCAAACTTTACCAGATTATTAATATCAATGAAAGCTCGGCCGAATTCGAAAACCAGCAGGATCAGACCGGTAACGCCGGAGTTATTGCCCTTGAATTATTGGAAAATGTGTTAACTTTTTGTATCATCACTCTAGCACCTTCACCCGATCTTTACCATACTTTACCAGATGATTAATATCAACTAGGATGATAATTAAAAATATATAAAGCCCTGAAATCAATGATAGCTCGGACGAGTTCGAAAACCAGCAGATAGGACCTGTAACACCTTAGTTATTGCCCTTGAATTAACGAAAATTGATATTTTTTGTGTTGTCAACAAACTAGCGCCTCCATTTTTCTTCCAGTCTTTACCAAACTTTACCAGATTATAATATCAATGAAAGCTCGAACGAGTTCAAAAACTAGTCAGATCGGACCTGTAACACCGGAGTTATTGCCCTTCAATTATTGAAAAATGTGTTAACTTTTTGATGTCAACACTCTAGCACCTTCATTTTTCATCCGATCTTTACCAGATTATTAATATCAATAAGAGCTCGGATGAGTTCGAAAACCAGCAAGATCGGCCTAGTTACTCCTGAGTTATTGCCCTTGAATTAACGAAACTTTGCTATATATGTTGTTTTGTAAACACTGTAGTGCCTCCATTTTTCATCTGACCTTTACTAAATTTTACCAGATTATTAATATCAATGAAAGCTCGGATGAGTTCGAAAACCAGCAGGACCAGTAACACTGGAGTTTTTGCCATTGAATTAACGAACATGGCTATATTGTGTCTTGACAACACTCTAGCACCTCCAGATTGTTGATATTGATGAAAGCTCGGTGAAGTTCTAAAACCAGCCGGATTGGACCAGTGACACCGAAGTTATGACCCTTGAATTATTGAAAAATGTGTTAAATTTATGTTAACACTCTAGCACCTTCATTTATCATCCGATCTTTACCAAACTTTACCAGATTGTTATGATAAGGCCTTCATTCTGCCGTATTTCAACAAAACTGGGCAGGGATGATCAGTACCAAGCGTAGTTGTGCATATTATCACCATGTTCCGGTTGAATGGTTTTTGGCAGAGTTATGGCCCTTTAAATGTTTTTCTACACACACTTTGTCCGGACTATTTCTCCTGAACCCCTGGCCGGATTTCAGAGAAACATGGCAGGGATGATCAGTTCCAAGCCTAGTTGTGCATATCATCACAGTGATCCGGTTGAATGATTTTTTAAAGGGTTATGGCCCCTTATACATAAACTTTATCTTTAGCCAGTAGAGTTTCCACAGGCCCTCTTGGGCCTCTTGTATTTGGAATATGACGACATTTTAACTGAACAATCTAACTAAAAAGAGGATATTTCAGGTAATATACATAACAGAGTTATGGTTCTTGTCATATAACATTGTGTAATGATAATGAACATGTGTACCAAGTTCCAAAGCTTTGCGACAATTCGTTTTGAGAAATGAGGAAAAACAAAAACTTTAACCAAAACTTCAAAACACGTAGACAAACGGACGGACGGACGAAAATCGCCAAACTATAAGCCTGGATTTATCCGGCTACATATGCAGTCAGTTTAACTTTTCAAAACAAGATAGCTTTGTATAGGGTAATCATAAAACCAATGTGACGTGCTGTATTTGTTACAACATTAACCCGTGCATTAAACTATGTTCTGATATAGCTACAGCTGGAGAACGAGTAGTGATAGTAGTAAGACAACATATAAATGGTTTGAAAATAAAATAATAATTTAACATATAGAAACATTTCTTGCAAGGATTTTCTGAGATTGCTGTGGGACGGAAAAATGATAATAATATGGATATAAATATGTCGGTCTGTGATAATAATAATGAGTTATTCCATTTTAAAAACAAAACGAACTCTCTTTATTCCTCATCCACAGTTTGGAATCATCACAACCAAATACTTTTCTGAGATCATTATAAAACTGTCCATAGTTCAGTTGGGGATTGCATAAAAGTTTTGAATCATTTCCTGGTAGGTTTCGGTTTCTTATCTTTCTTCTTATCTTTGAGCTTGGATTTTCTGCCGCCTTTATCGTCTTCTACTAGTGAATGTTTGCTGCCCATAATGTTCTCCTTTGGATTGAGGGTATCTGACAATGAACAAGTGAAAACAGATTAGTATTTTAAGTCAAAGCTGTCGAACCTTTCCACTTTTCTGAGAGTTCAATATGGAAAGTGCAACTCCTGGTACGATATACTTCATGTTAAAGGGAAACACGCCAATTAATTTATCACTTGTTTGAAAGTCTGATTTATTTATACAGTCACTTTTATTTTAAAGTTGAATGTAAATGTTTAATATGAAGTAATAAGAACGAGGGAACGATGATGCCTGAACAGTTAACATGTTTGTTTTTTTAAACAATAGATTGGTATTCTGGCAATCGGATGTGAAATAACCAAGTATCATGTGTAAGACAGTTTGTGGGTGGGGGTGGGGAGGAGGCAATTTTTGTATATTTACATAATGTTCAACACTTACTTTTACGTTTTATAAATGCAAAGTCCTAAATGCGGTTCCCGTCTAATGGCTGTTATGGCCATACATAGTTCGTGTACCACACTGCGAACCATCTACTGACGATTCACAGCAAGTTTTTTGGGAGTTATGGACCTGACTCAAGCATTGCCTGGTCTTAGCCTAAAACCACGGATAAATACACACATGACTGAAGCGGTTTGCATGACTTTGACCTGTGACACTGAACATGTGACCCAAGCGTGTGTTGCCCCAGATGCAAATATAGAATTCTACTGTATTTGTGAGATTAGGGTGATTGTGTGACGAACTTGAATATAAGACAATGCATTTGAGTAAGTTTCATTTAATTATTGATGCATGTTAATATAAAAATTACTTGTATATCAACAGGTATAGGGATATACCAAAATAAGGTATTTTTCGAAAAAATCAAATTGGAGAAGAAATTCTCTAGCCGCACGTTTTAAAGGTTGCCGTGTATGTCCTATATATACTAAACATAATTGCTGAACATTCAGGTTCTTACTTTATACTTGTATATCTATTCTAGAGAAACATTGTGTGGAATAAACATTCTTAGAGCCGTCTTATACTTTCCGAGTGACACTGATATTTATAACTTAATAACTTTCATTTAAACAATACAAAGCGATTAAATGCGCACGAAGACAAAACATACAATGAAATACAATAAGTTGACAATACAGTTATAAACGCATGAAATCATTTTAGAAAAAGCAATGACAACCTCATTTTCTGTATAACATCGTACGAAAACAAAACTAAATGTTATGGGTAGCAAAATACAAAAAGTTTTATATCTATCAATAAATTAATATATACTGAACCAAACAGCTAACGAACCAGTAGACAATACGAAGTAGACAATACCTTTAACATGTTTATTGTATGTATAAACTTATAATATGCCGACTGGTACCGTTGGAGACAGGTGATTGAATATTTTTTTTTAATTTACAGTCGTTATTGACAAGATATTTGTCTCGTTCAGAATGAAATTTGTTTTGATTTATTGATTGTTATTATTGAGATATTAAAGGTATTGTCTACTGGTGCCTTAGCTGTTTGGTTCGGTATATATTAGTAGGCAATATAAGATATTTCAGTTTGCCATTATTTTAAAAAAACATCTCTCAAAATCGTGCAGTTATTATTACACAGAATAGAAGACGCAATTGACTATGTTAGAAACGAATTCGGTTTTACGGCACTGCAACAGGCTATAGGTTATACGGTGCCAAAACGGAGATCCAAACGGCATTCATTTACAAATAGGAGGTAGTGATGCAAATCTATACTTCACATCCACGTAAGAAACAACTCCAACTGTTAAAACCAGTTCTGTATATAAGACGGTCGTGCAAGAGTTGAGCAGTAATCCCAAATTATTAGTCCTCTTAACCGCAGTGCGCCCCGGAAACACACGTGCGTGCCAGAGTTGCATAATTTAACTATGACATTTACTCGCCCAAGCGGCTCCGTTTTATGAAACAACTTACGACCATTTTGAGCTTAAATCAGTTTCTTAAAGCTGTACAGTCCCTATTTTAACTGATAATAACTCATGAATATGAATGAGTCACGTGTGAAGTAGTTTCAAATCGACGAACACCCCAAAAGTCGGTATATAAGGAGAAATCGATACGTAAAATTTCACATTTTTATTTAACCTTCGTACAGGTAACATCGATAAATATACGGCTCCAGAATATTTGTGATTAAAAAATAGTTGCCCGGAACGGGATTTGAACCACAGCCTTTGCACTTGTAAGATTTGGAAGATGTATGCTGAACCTCTAGACCACTGCTATTTATTAGTATTTTGTAGCATTTTTAACACTAAATAGGCATTACGTAATAACAAGAGCGCGCACACAAACTCATCAAGCGCTAAATAACAAGTCGATATATGGTTGATTTGAGACGAAGTATTAGTTTCATATTGATAAGATACAGTATTACACCAGGCAATATTTACACGTGCGACAATATGGACTGCATATGTATTGATCCATCTTTAGTTGCGTTCAAATATGTTAAGTTATTTTGCCTCATAATATATCGTAGTTAGTATACTATTTTCTCAAGTAGCTTTGTAGTTCAGTGGTTAGAGCACAGGACTTGAAATCAGAAGGTCGTGTGTTCGAGCCCCGAAAGAAGCTAACATTTTTTTTTGGGTAAAAATTACTGTTACCTGTGTATAGGTACGATGTGCACTGGTCGATGTATATACAGTAAATGATTTCATGCGCTATATTTGCTCGCTTAAATACCCGATTTCGACATGAACTGGTGAACATGAAGTTACAAATAAAGACACGCCTACAAAGAAGAAATCGATTAATATAGGGACTCTGTAGCTTTAAAGACACATTTCCCAACTGAATGTAGTCGTTGAAAAATCATGGATAGCATGCTTTTTAACTGCTTACTTCTCGCTGACTGATTACCACAGATACATTATATTGAGGCCCCATCACAGTTTTTTCTTTTCATTTACTATTACCTTAGTTTTTGATATAAAATATATTGTAACTAAAAACACTAGATTGTTTATTATTGGGGAGCATATAGTCGCCGCTTTTTCCGTCCGTCCGTGTGTGCGTCACACTTTTTGTCCGGAGCATAACTCAAAAAGTATGCTTGATTAAAGTTTGTGTGAATGATTAGGACAATGAGACGGAGTGCAGTTCATAGGAGCCAAAACTCTTGCTTCACTACTTTTTTTAATTATCTCCCTTTTTTGAAAAATCTTATCCAGAGCATAATAGAGTTCCTCCACCAATACAAAAATGGAATGTCGCCAAATGACCTTAGCTATTATTGGTGCAACTATAAAATCCAGTTTAATGAATTCATATAAGATTTGGTTGAATTCCGACAAGCGGTTTCTGAGAAAAAGTCGTCAGAAGCAAAAGATAACGACGACGACGGACGACGGACAGACAATGGACGGACGACGGACGAAGAGTGATTCCAAAACATCACATTGAGCCTTCGGCTCAGGTGATCAAAAACACTGACAGATGACAACGATTTTTGAATTTTGAATTCCCGATGAGTTTCGTGCATTTGAGATTGACTAAAACATGGCAGAATAGAGTATATTGTGCAAAAAATACAAAAACTATTAATTGTTAACACGGGTGTTTTAAGAAAATTCATCTATACATAGTTGTTTAAACATATATACAAGTGCACATAAAATGCAAAACGGTTATAATTTTTACTACATTATTATACATTCTTTATGGGACGGGCCTCATGCTTTGACAAAAAACTAATAATCTCAATTTCCTTGTGCAAATGTTTTTCTAACAGCGATTTACAGTTACCTATAGAAATGCTCATAGAAATTCTCTCCCTATAGAAATTCTCATAAAATTTCAAATAAACGTGATTTCATTTCATTTTCTTATACATGTGATAGTTCTGCATTACGTGCACAAATAAATGTCTATATTGAATGCTTAGGTGAACAAAAACAAAGTTTTTAAAATTTGAGACTTATCGTAAGATGTTTAATAAAACGGGGCCTGCTGATAGATGAAAGTTGAAAGTAAATATATAGCGATAACATGTGCGTTCTGTTCTTAGTATATCACTATACCATTTAGTTTCTTGGAAACAAAAGTAAAGGTAAAAACTGAATTTGTTAAAATAGTAAAAAATAAAGGATCATAGAGATAGATTAAACAGGTGTGAATTAAGCAGGGAGAATATGTGTTGGTTCCTACGACACATTTTCTTTGTAAGGTAATGATCTGTCCACTGAGATCTTTCCTACAAAAGTTTGGAAGAAAAATAAACTTTTAAAATAGTTAGGTCCTAACCAACTAATATCATCGACAATGGCTGTCATTCCTAAAATACATGTCTGATTAAATAACACAACTGACTTTTCTCCGAGTAAAACAGTTTCTATGGAATAATGCAACTTCTTTTTTAAAATTTTAACAAAACCCTCAAACTGCTCTAATAAAAAAGAAGAGGAGGTCGTGTACGTATTGTTGTAATTGTGAACAGGTACCAGTACATTACTTGAAGAAACCGGGACACTATGTCTTTATTCAGTTAGCACCAATCTTGTGTATCTCTCTGCTGGGGAAGATACCGGGATACAATGTATTCAGTTAGCACCATAACAAGATGGATATCTCTCTGCTGGGGAAGATACCGGGACACTATGTCTGTATTCAGTTAGCACCATAAACAAGATGGGTATCTCTCTGCTGGGCCAACCCTGACTAATTCCAATTATCATAATGTATGTGTTTAGCATCCCTTATTTGGAACTGGCATACTACAGATACTATTATTTACGAATAAGCTAACTCCTTTTTTGAGGTAGGTACTTTCTTCTGGGTCTTTTGTTCGGTTGTAAATGTCTCACAAAAATTCCATCATGATGTGAGACAGCTAGATTCTATCTTTATGATTATTCTGTAGTAAATTTAATATGTATACATTCGTAGTTACTAAAGAAGTTAAAGGAGCAGAAACATAGTGTTTATAAGACTACATGTTAGCAAGAAATTGATGGAGCGTCGCGATACGGACTTCAACACAATCCTGAATAGGAATTTATTTTAGCAAAACTTGTGCTGGAACATTTAGAATGGATACATAAATTTGGACAAGAAGTTGGCAATTTGTTGTATTAAATTAATAAGAGTCCCAAGAGGTCTGTATCGCTCTACTGGCTGTACACATTTGGTAGAAATCAAGTGGAAAGAAAGCTTCCATGCTCTAATCAAGGTCAAACAATGTAATATTTACAGATTCAAAGGCAGATAACTCACTTTGCTACCATCGAATATGCCTGGTTGAATAATTGTAAGCGATATTATACTTTAAAGCAACACAGAATGGGCTTGGTGACCCCAACGGTCCAGTAAATAATAACACTACTGATTTGTAGTCGGGGCGACTTTTTACGGCCGCCACACAGCACAAAATAAAGGCTAGTGAGAATGTCAATAAATACTGAAAAAGTGATCTGTTGGAAGCAACAAACACAAACAAGAGAGAAAAGTAGCAGGCACGTTTTTATTGAGTCTGTTCATGAGAGGTAATAATAAGATGTAAAACCTCTCACGCCTCGTAGCACCGGCTTAAGCGATATTCTACTTTAAAGCAACACAGAATGGCCTTGATGATCCCAACGGACCAGTAAATAACAACACTACTGATCATTAGTCGGGGCGACATTTTACGACCGCCACACAGCACTACACAAATGCAAGTGTGAAAGTCAATAAATACTGAAAAGGTGATTTAAGTTTGGTTCAGACCGGATAAACGATGGATGGGCTAGAGTGACCACAAAATAAAATTATGAATTTCTTTCAATTCAAGAGCAGATAACTCAGCTATTAGCAATCGATTCTGGTTGGTTCAAGAACTCAACAGAGATCATATCAATATGAAACAACTATGATATATATGTAAGTTTGGTTAAGATCGGATGAAAAATGGAGGGGCTAGAGTGCACACAAGAAAAACCTAACGGACGGACGGACGACTGACAACGCGTCATTCCATAACCTTATGGCCTTCGGTCAGTAGAGCTAAACGTCCAATTGCGAAGGTGTCAGGTCCAAATTCTGTGGCAATTCTGACCATAATGCCGAAAATGGACAAATTAAAAAAGAAAAAAGAACTGGAACATAATTGAAGGTAAAACTGCAAATTGTTGAATGAGAGAATCTTCTCTTATAGCTCGCTTAATATCAGATGTAGAAAAATCATTCCATCAAAGAGATGAACCTATCGAGAAATAATAAAGCACCTTCGTCCTGAAAAAGATAGACACATAAGAGACATAGAAAGTGAGGAAAATACATTGCGTGACGCAGTTTTGTCAAGAAATGGGATGGCATCTGCGCGGTCTGCAATCATCTCTAACGGTAATCGTCGGAAAGGGTATTAGGTTCAATTGCCAAGACAGTTTCTCTTCGATGGAAATTCTCATGTGAAATCTTCGTTCATCCGTTTGAAGCTAACATCAAAGCGTGTAGGTGGGATGACGGCGAATACTGTTTCGTCTTACTAGCAGTCTAAAAGCATTTTTCGTAAAATTTATTCACAGAGGTTTAAATCTGAAATAACTATAATTCACACAGTTTTATGGTTGCATTTAATTGGCATTTATTATGAGATTTCAATGGTATTAATCGCGAGATACGTGTAAAAAGAAGAAACATAATAGTGTGCAAAGGGGAATTTGGATCTATTCGTAATACAAATAATTATATGATTATGAAGTGAATTAATGTATGATTGAGTGACTGATAAATAGAAGATTTGATAACATTAACTAATTTTCATATTCATGTTATTATTCATATTATTAATATATCCTAAACAATACTGTATTTCCTTTTGCACAAGGTTGTGTTATTTTCTTACATATTTTCTCTCATTTCTCATTGAAATCTCATAATGAATGCTAACTTAGTGTAACCAATGACAGTGTGAATTTAAGATTCAGTATTCAAATCTTTGTGAATGACCCTCATTGCGAAGTTGGTTATTCTATTCTGACTAAGGGTATGACCCGAAACAACAACGGTGAACAATTTTAAGACCAGGCCAGGCAATCCGGGCTAGTTAGGCCTAGCCATGCTTCAGTGTATGCCGTGGCCGAGTAATGATAAGCTTGCTGAGCATGTACTGTGCCCTGTGGGACTATAAATCAAATAAATTACCACCGAGACATTTTAACACTTGTTTCTTTGGGATGTTTGCAAAACTTGACTTCGGAGAAAGGTTATTTTTTATTTTAAATGAAAAAGTTCCACAAAAATGCATAGACAGTGAAATTAAATGTAACACTTCAAAATGTAGTAAATACTTGAACGAACTTTACATAAGGTCTTGCTTGAATTTAAATGCTGAGCAAATGGTCTGAAATCTTGGCTACATAAATATACGGATGTTTTCTCTGAGTCACAATATGATTTGGATAGAACTGACATTGTGAAGCAGTTCATTGGAACTTTGGATGAAAGACCTAAAGTACATCCACGCAGGGCTGTAAGCTAGTAGGAGAACCCCCCCCCCCCCCCCCCCACTCCCCACCTATTTTTCTGAAACCCATTATGTGTAGAGCATTTTGGAACATGTGTGCCATCTGGCGACTGGGGCTTTATCGTGTTACTGGGTTTAGAATACGTTACCTATAAAATAATAATTAATTTTACTGCATTTTGAATACTAAACATGTATGGAAGAAATGGTTTGTATATTAAACTTCATTATTCATGCCTATTATAGTACAAAAGTTGGTTTTACTTACTTTTTATACCTTGGATACCTGCATTACTAAGCCTACGTTACCGTAATTTACGTTACCTTGTTTTATTAAGTTTATTAACGTAAGCCATTAAGAACACCATTAAGAACATTAATGATGTTACATCCGAAAATTATTCCAAACCTTACAGATATCACAGACATAATTTCCTATGATGTTAATGATGTTTGGTTCTTGTAATGTTCGTTACATTGTGTGTTTTTAAATCATTTTCTATTTTCCGCTTGTTAAAAGAAATTAGAACAAATCATCCAATACACTATCAAAGTTTTATTGCAACATTCCTTTAGACATAATTGATTGTAAAACTCATTTGGAACATTATCTATGCTTTTTAAACTACAAAATTTCGTTTCACGTAATGTTTATACCTTTGATATCTGCATTATTAAGCTTACGTTGCCGTATTACCTTGTTGAATGAAGGTGTTTGGTTTAAGAATTTAAGAAAATAAGTATTTTATATCCGAAAATTATTTTGAACATCTTAGTTATAACAGACATACGTATCCATGATGTGAACAATGTTTGGTTCTTGTATTGTCCGTTATATTGTGTCATTTTTAAAATAATTTATAATAATTTTCCTTATGTTACTAGAAATCTAGAAAATTTGGCCAATTAGCTTATAAAGATGTTAATACAATATTCCTCTAAACATCATCGATGGTAACAACAATGTTTGAACAGACATGAAATTATGTCAAGCTAATATGTGTTACCTCATGTATTAAACGTTACGTACGTTACCAGTTATGTTTGCATCATATTATTTAAATACCACATCTAAGTATCAAATAAAACCATGGATATATATCTTTATTTTCCTTTAGATTTTGTTGATACTTAGGCAAACATTGAATGAAATGAAGTATGTATATAATTTACACGACTCTTCGTATTTTTTACGTTACCAAATTCAAAGAAAAATAGCAAATTATATGCACAATTTTAACTGCTAATGTAATCGTATATTAATCAAATGTAACGCATTAAGCAATTTCGACATATTTACAGAATGATTTGGACTTTACAGGCGTTCACGATTGAGCATGGAATTACGTTCATACTGACGCAATGTCATCACGTGCTCAACTCCGCCCACTTACTCGCTGGCTGAATGTAAATACGAGTGTGAAAATAAATTTCAATTTCAATCCGGCGGAGATGTGCTTTAGGCATATAAACCAGCCAGCATTACAGTAGAATTGCTCGAGAGATATACCTTGAATATGCTTCTTGAAAGTATTAAGTTCCATCACTGATGGGGAAGCCCGAAGTTATTTTCACAAATAATAGCGAAAAGGTAAATTGTACTCAGTGTACATCAGTGTACTCGATGTAATTCCATGCTCAATCGGAAACGACTGTACTTACGTTACTAACAAATATAAATGTATAGCTCTATAAGATAGCATGCATTTTCATGGAAATATATTACATCATTTGAGCTCATAATTCCTACATACATTGTCATCACTTTCTTCAAACTCAATATTAATCAGTTTGTTGGCTGCCATATCTTCCCACCCATTATTACTTCCTTCTTCAGTGTCAGGCGCTTTAAACATGATGTCAACCAACTATTGTGACGCAATATCACCAGTCAAATTCAATAACTTTATCTTCTCTCATTTTTTCTGCGTCTGGGTAATGTTGGTCAGTATGGTGCCACAAAAGCACTTGAAAGTGTGCATGTTCAAATACATGGTTATATAAAATTGACACGGCGGAAAAAAGCTCTAGTTGTGTCCTTCGAATTTTCGCGAAAACATATTTGACATCCGTTAAAGAGGTTTGACATATAGGCAGCACAATATCCTCTCCGTGATCTCCGTACTTTTTTTGAAGATCATCCGAACATTCATGCTGCTGTTCGAGCAATCCAAATTGACACAAACTCTCTGTGTTTTTTAATCATCTTCAATGGGACAGCCTTGCCTCTCCCTACAAAGCCACTGGTTGTAACACAGCTTGTAAAACAATTTAGTATGGGTAGAAAAGAGCAAATATCAGACCCCTTAACCTCTACAATTTTTTTCACATTCAACATCTCCTTTTTCAATCATCCCAGTGCCAAACATGACATATGGTTGTATTACTGAAGCAGGATCAGTATGTCTGTGTCAGGAGAATGCACAATGATTATTTCTGATGTTGGTGAGGATTGATTCATTCTGATGTCTGCTTCCTCCTATGACGAAACAGATCTTCCTGACCATAGCAAAGACAAATATGTCATCTGCAATGTTAAGCCGGGGACATTTTTTCCCAGACACAGTAGGTTTCGTGACCTTGGAGGTTTGGTGTATATATCCGTTTTCCACCGGCCGAAAATGCGATTAATGAATTGTGTCGTATTGTCGCGATTACTCATGTAACTCTTCAAATCACCATAAGTCTTCGTTTTCGGCCCAACAACAACATGAAAGTTGGCGTTTCACCTTGCCTCTTGCACACAAAGACTTGATAGATCTAGGGACGCAAGTGTCTGTCACAAAGTCGACTCAATGTGCTTTGGTAAGTATGTCAAACACCATCTCTGCCAAATCGTCAAACGTACCAGGAACTGAGGGCTGATTGTGAGGTGTTGCGTTACCGTCACACACATACATATATTCAGTAGGTCGCTGTGTAGCTGGCTCAACTTCTAAGCAGTGGGGCAATTTGGCTTTGTCAGTTCTAACTGAATTGCCATCAGCTGTTGCAAGGGACCATGGTACTGATCCTAGAGGATATGATAGCTTCAACTTAAGATCTGTCTTATACCTGATTAATAAGGGAACCAATTAACCAAATATAGTGTGTTATAGATCGGGTTGGCGTGTCAATTAACAAGTCATTGACAAATATGTCATGGTCTTCTCAGCCTGATGATTTAATAGATCATCATCTACATCTCTCTATGCTGGAATACCGGACGATCGGAGATATAGCTCATAGTTATTGATATCAACTCGGAATTGAGTTTGTGAAACCAATGATAGATTATGTGGCTCTTCTCAAGTCTTTCTCATTGTTCTTTGTTTGGGATGGATGCACTTCTTTGCGCAAAGAAATAACTTCTGATGCCATATTTGCCATCTGGAGAGTGGCCTCTAGCAGCTTTGCTCTACATTGATGTGTAATGCACCAGTGGTATTACTGGTATGCTGCCTACTTTCTACTGAATCCAAAAGTGTTTGAATCCAATGGTGTTAATCTGAAAATTTGCATGTTGATTGATAGTTTTTGAATAGTTATGTGACTTGTGGAAGAGGGACACTGACTCTCCTGTTTTGGAGAAGTTCATTTGACCCGAGGATGGGTTGTGTCAAACTCAGGGTGTCATTAAATATATATAGTCATACTCAAAGAACATTGGACATAGACGTTAGAGTGAAGATAAATGCATGCCAAGGTCATTGTCTTTGATAAGAGTTTGTATTATTAGTAGTGTGTTTCCAAATACTTGTAATCAGAATAAGGCAAGACTAACTTACATTGGATGTGGACAAAATATTATTATTCTTTGGGGTTTGTCTCAAAAGCAGGATACATTGTATAGGAAGATGCCGTAACTAGTAAAAAAATAACGGATAAGCTCCTAGTAGTTTATTGTGCAATTACTATTTTTCTGATTTATGAGCCATTTTAAAATATTTATTTATTATATATTTATTTTATTTTTAGACATTATATTTATTTATTTACTTTTTTAAAAACAAAATCATAGTTAAAAGTACAATACTAGCACCTTTATTTATGGAAAAGTCCAATAGTATATGTAACTTTAAATGGTAACGTAATGTTCGTGTTTGTTTTACATATCGTATCATCTATCATCACACACGCATTTTATTTATTTATTCATTCTTTTATATATTCATTTAAGGAATAACATTTTATTATTAAAATAGTCACTGTTTCAATAAAGAACTAGAGCCTTTATTTCCGGAAACATTCAATATATATGACAAATAACTTTAAACGGTAACGTAAATTTCGTGTCAATGTAACCTAAACTGCATTGTCTTTTGGAAATTAGTTTTCTTCGTTAGATTTTGGTTTTTAACATGTTTGATAAATATTATAAAATATACATACCGTTTTGTGGCATATAAACAATTTTTGAGTATTACATTTTCAAAACATGATAATGCTAACGTATTGGTAACTTACGATCTAGTTATTATTAATTGTATTTATAATTTTTGGTAACGAACAGGGTGTAACGTAAACTACAGTATATCTTCATAGTTACATTATGTTGTAAAGGCTGTCTAAATTAAACAATTCATAAATAACATAAATATAGGTAGTATTTGTTGTTCATATGAATTTTTTTTACTCAAATTCAAATTTATTGAATGTGTTCTTGAATTGTTATGGTAACGTAATTGTCACGTGCGTTACAAACAAAAGCCCCAACGCTCAGATGGCACACATGTCTCATTCTGAAGCTTTTTGTATGAACTTTCAAAAAATCATACCCTACAAAATTCCCCTTGTGGGTGTGAGGGGGTCTATAGCCAGCTCAAGGACTATAAAGCGCGCTTTTGCACAACTAGTGGGTAAACTATTCAAGAACACCTTGAAGCGGGAACTACTGAAAACAGTGCCAGCCCTTGGTCAGAATCCTTGTGTTTTGTTAGAGAACATGACAATGATGGAATGAGAGTTTGTGTTGACGACTGAATGAAGTGACAAAAACGCTTGCTTATCCCATTCCGAGGATAGGCCACTGTCTTGAGAGTTTGGGTGAAAATCAGTTCTATTCAAATACAGACTTAACTTCAGGATTTTTCAGATCATGTTAAACTAAACCACGTTTCTATACGTTGGATTATGGGTTGGTACCAGATTATATTTTACTTATTTTATAGACGGCTAGACGTTGGGTTGGTACCAAGATATATACAAATCAGCTCTTAATCATATTAAAGATTGTTTATTGTTTGGCTTGACGCTGGGTTGGTATCCGACTATATTTAGTCAGCAACAGCATTTGCAACGTCTATGTATGGCCTGTATTAATATACAACAATGCCAATGATGCTAACGGGATGCCCACATACCTTCCAGCAACGTGAACCTCGTTTTAGAGGTCTTCAGTGGAATAGCTAGAAGTACCTACCTAAGAATAAATCAATATTATTCTCATTGTTTTGATACGTTAAGGCATGCTTGATTGGAGATACGGTTGAACTGCAAAACAACGAGTTTAAGTATTATGCTTTGATCGCGTGAAAGCATTGTAAAGCTTTCAAGTCGATGTGTTTTCTTAGAAATAAATTATACCTATAATACAACTGGGTACCTAGACGTTTTGTTAAGTATATACTTATTTCATGAAGCACTTGGAGGACTTGATGAACTATTAGGTAGATTGCAAAATGTGGGACGTTAACTAACTCAAAGCTGGCAACTTGTTTCAATTTTTGGACATACAATTGATTCAACTGGAATTAAAGCTGAAACTGGCTTATTTGTCTCTCTTAACATACAAGGGCAACAACTACGTAACGCAACAACGGAGCTCATTGTCGAAGTCGTTCGAGATTATTGAAAGAAAAACCTTCACACCAAACTTGGTGAACATCGGAAACAGTTTAATCACGTATCCAAGCCGAAATTCAAAAAATCAAGAGCAATAACTCTGTGACACGTGTATCGAATACTCGTCCCATATCGTATTGAAACTAAACTTGAAATCAAACTTGGTGAACACCGAAAACGTACAAAATATTGGACTAACGACAAGGGACACGGGTGACTGGTAGACGACAGACATTGCGTCTTATCATAAGGCCAGTAGAGCTAAACAGTAAGTCTTCAATCCTAGATATCCTCCTTAACGTATAGAATATCAATCTTATTTCGCTGCTCAAATCTAGTATGACATTGCTTAAAGTAAACATATATACACATTTAAATCAACGCAATGTATGGTAATATACATGTCGCAGTTTTGATCAAAACATATTACACATACGATAAGATACAACTCAGAAACAACACTATTACAGAACAATAAATCATACATTTCCTTTTAGGTTTTTCTTTTCCTCCATTTAGTTCTGATTTAATAAGAGATATACTTTGCACTGATAATTATAATGTTGATTTTCCTTTAAATACGAGTTTTTTGTGTTTTGTTTGGTATTCGTGAGTGCTGAGCATATTTCCCCTTATTTTTTTTTTCAGTCTTGCGAAAACATATTTTACATGAAAATACATGTTAACCAAGTAAAACAGTGGTCTGCCCTTATTCTTAAAGTTAACAACTGTAATAATATTAATTACATCATATTTGTTTTGAGATTTTAAGTTAATGATAACTAAACTTAAAGTATTTTCTAACCTATAAATTCTTGGTTTTCAGACATGTTGGTCAGCATTGGTATGTAGACTGTTTTGTCGGAGATGGAATCGCTCTCCTCACCATCCGTCATGCAAGCTGAAACGGAAGATGAGATGCAAGTAATGGCCTGCTGCAAGAATTCTTCAACACCTTATAGTGAACCGTTGTGATTTTTCTACATCAATATACAGCGATCGGTTGTGATAATTCTGTAACACTGTATAGATATGTGTTGTGATAATTATGTAACACTATATAGCGATGGGTTGTGATAATTCTGTAACACAATATATATCGATGTGTTGTGATAACTCTGTAACACTATACAGAGCTATGTTGTGATAATTATGTAACACTATATAGTGATGTGTTGCGTCAATTCTACAACAGTAAATAGCGATGTGTTGCAACAACTCTACAACACTATATAGTGATGTACATGTTTGTGATAATTCTGTAACAATATATAGTGATGTACATGTTTGTGATAATTTTGTAACACTATATAGTGATGTACATGTTTGTGATAATTTTGTAACACTACACTTGTAAGACATTGCATGATACGAAGGTCGGTAAAACATGACTGACAAAGGTTTCTGGAGATAAGTCATCTCTTAGAGTGTTCCATACTATCACAATTTAAAAAATGTGGACCCCCACAACGAGGCCATTTCACCCTGGTTTCTTCATTTGAACATTTTATCGATCATGTCTAACAAGCATCTGTCGACATTTTTAAAGATGCTTATTCAATTTTAACCACGGACATCATTGTGGAGGGCGCTTTGACATACATTAACACACGTGTAAGACACTGACCTCAAGATCATCCATATGAAATTTGGTAAAAAGTGGCAAGAGGTTTTGGATAAGTCGCGCAAAGCAAAAATTAACGACGAACGACAGACGAACAAAAAGCGGTCCAATAGCTCACATATGGTGTACGAACAGGATCAAAAGCCATTTATAGATGCAGCTGTAAAATATACATCTCTAGCTTTACATTTTACAGATGCAGCTGCTGTAAAAAATTCAGACGCATCTATAAAATACAGACGCAACTGTACTTTTTTGCAGCTGCATCTCTATTTTTACAGCTGCATCTGTAAAAATACAGTTGCATCTGTAAATTTAAAGGGGTCATTTAAATTTACAGATGCAGCTCCAGTTTATTAATGCGGCTAAATCCACTATCCAATCAAATTCTCTGATGGTAAAAAAAAATGAAATATACTGATGCATCTGCATTATTTGTAGATGCACCTGTGAAATTTTGTAGATGCATCTATAAATTACTCCTGGTAAAAATGTACACCACACCGCTTTATTTCATCCAACCTTTATTTTATCCAATCAAAATGCTTATTGCAAGATTTGGAAATATATATTTGTTTTAAAATAAAGAAAATTTAATTGTATTTAGATAGTTTATTTTAATATTCAAAATAAAGAACAGTATGTTGTAGTACTTGTTAGCTCTGCTGGCCTCCGGCCAGCAGAGCTTATGGGATGCCGAGTTGTCCGTCGTCCGTCCGTCGTCCGGCGTTAACGTTTGTCTCGTTAAGACGATAGGGCCTTCATTTTTCATCCGATATTTACCAAACTTTAAAAGGTTGTTAATATCAATGAAAGCTCGGACAAGTTCGAAAACCAGCCAGATCGGACAAGTAACAGCGGAGTTATGGCCCTTGATTAAGTTAAAAATGCTATATTGCTATATTTTGCCTCGTTAAGACGATAGGGCTTTCATTTTTCATCCTGTCTTTACCAAACTCTTTACCACATTGTTAATATCAATGAAAGCTTGAACAAGTTCGAAAACCAGCCATATCGGACAAGTAACAGCGGAGTTATGGTCCTTGATTTAGTTAAAAATGCTATATTTTGCCTCGTTAAGATGATAGGGGCTTCATTGTTCATCCGATCTTTACCAAACTTTTAAAGGTTGTTAATAACAATGAAAGCTCGGTCAAGTTCGAAAACCAGCCAGATCAGACAAGTAACAGCGGAATTATGGCCCTTGATTTAGTTAGAAATGCTATATTGCTATATTTTGCCTCGTTAAGACGATAGGGCTTTCATTTTTCATCCTGTCTTTACCAAACTCTTTACCACATTGTTAATATCAATGAAAGCTCGGACATGTTCGAAAACCAGCCAGATCGGACCAGTAACAGCGGAGTTATGGTCCTTGATTTAGTTAAAAATGCTATACTGCTATATTTTGCCTCGTTAAGACGATAGGGCCTTAACTTTTCATCATATCTTTATTAAACTTTACCACATTGATCTTTACCAAACTTTAAAAGGTTGTTAATATCAATGAAAGCTCGGACAAGTTCGAAAACCAGTCGTATCGGACCAGTAACAGCGGAGTTATGGCCCTTGATTTAGTTAAAAATGCTATATTTTGCCTCAAGACGATAGGGCCTTCATTTTTCAACCGATCTTTACCAAACTTTATCAGATAGTTAATGTCAATAAAAGCTCTGTCAAGTTCGAAAACCAGCCAGATCGGATCAGTAACAGCGGAGTTATGGCCCTTGATTTTGTTAAAAATGCTATAATTTGCCTCGTCATATGATAGGGCCTTCAGTTTGCATCTGATCTTTGCCAAATTTAACCAGATTTTATGACTTTCTGTTTTTATTTAAAAAATATTTTTTTTATTTTTTTTAGCTCTATGTTGGACCAGTCGGACCATTAACAGAGGAGTTATGGCTCTTGATTTAGTTTTAAATGCTATATTTTGCCTCGTTCATACGGTAGGGCCTTCATTTTCCATCTGATCTTTACCAAACTTCACCAGATTCTTTAGTTATGGCCCTTGATTTAGTTAAAAAGCTGTTTTTTTGCCCGAAACTTTCAAAAAAAAGAGTAAATGGCAGTCACTCGCTTCATTGATGTTATAAGAGCCATGTTAGCCAGTAGAGCGTCCACATGCCCTCTTGGGCCTCTTGTTTTTTTAAAATCATTTTTTTTTAAACTAATTATTCATCCTAGGGGTGTACATAGATGTGTATAGTGAAACGGGATGGAACGTGTTGTACATAGATGTTTATAGTGAAACGGGATGGAACTTGGTGTACAAATATGTGTATAGTGAAACGGGATGGAACTTCGTAGTTGCCACAATTTATACCAATGTTACACGTTGTACTCACTGTCGACTCGTAGCAGTATTAGTGTTTCTCGTTCTTTGAGGTAGTCAGTACCGTATTCGTCTAGATTTTTTCTTAGATTTTTCACCGTCCCAGTTTCATCCGACAGCTCTATCACTTCTGCAATACCATACATAACATTTTAATTAAATAGGAGAAATAGTTTAATATATGTGTGTTGTTCTGTTGTATAATGTCACTTTAGTTTCATATAATCACAGTGGTTTTAAGTGAAATTCTTATACTTTTAGATAGTAAACTGTCAATTATGTCATATTCTATGTTTTCATATTCTATGTTTTCTGAATTGATTTATAATTTTATCTCAGTTTGATTTGTAACTGTCCGAATTGCAATTTTTGCTATTGCTTCTGTCACATTTCAGAGTAAACTGGACCAGAGTACATTCGCTGACTAGGCAGTGCATGCAGTAGACGGGAGTTCATCCGCTGACTAAAGAGTGTACGAAGTAGAGAGGAATACGTCCGCTGACTAGGGAGTGTATGAAGTAAAGGGGAATACGTCCGCTGACTAGAAGGGGAATACGTCCGCTAACTAGGGAGTATATAAAGTAGAGGGGAATACGTCCGCTAACTAGGGAGTATATAAAGTAGAGGGGAATACGTCCACTGACTCGGGAGTGTATAAAGTAGGATGGAATACGTCCGCTGACTAGAAGGGGAATACGTCCACTGACTAAGGAGTGTATAAAGTAGAGTGGAATACATCCGCTGACTAGGGAGTGTATAAAGTAGAGAGGAATACGTCCACTGACTCGGGAGTATATAAAGTAGAGGGGAATACGTCCACTGACTCGGCAGTGTATAAAGTAGGATGGAATACGTCCGCTGACTAAGGAGTGTATAAAGTAGAGTGGAATACATCCGCTGACTAGGGAGTGTATAAAGTAGAGAGGAATACGTCCACTGACTCGGGAGTATATAAAGTAGAGGGGAATACGTCCACTGACTAAGGAGTGTATAAAGTAGAGTGGAATACATCCGCTGACTAGGGAGTATATAAAGTAGAGGGGAATACGTCCACTGACTAGGGAGTATATAAAGTAGAGGGGAATACGTCCACTGACTCGGGAGTATATAAAGTAGAGGGGAATACGTCCACTGACTCGGGAGTATATAAAGTAGAGGGGAATACATCCGCTGACTAGGGAGTATATAAAGTAGAGGGGAATACGTCCACTGACTCGGGAGTGTATAAAGTAGGATGGAATACGTCCGCTGACTCGGGAGTATATAAAGTAGAGAGGAATACGTCCACTGACTCGGGAGTATATAAAGTAGAGGGGAATACATCCGCTGACTAGGGAGTATATAAAGTAGAGGGGAATACGTCCGCTGACTCGGGAGTATATAAAGTAGAGAGGAATACGTCCACTGACTCGGGAGTATATAAAGTAGAGGGGAATACATCCGCTGACTAGGGAGTATATAAAGTAGAGGGGAATACGTCCGCTGACTCGGGAGTATATAAAGTAGAGAGGAATACGTCCACTGACTCGGGAGTATATAAAGTAGAGGGGAATACATCCGCTGACTAGGGAGTATATAAAGTAGAGAGGAATACGTCCACTGACTCGGGAGTATATAAAGTAGAGGGGAATACGTCCGCTGACTAGGGAGTATATAAAGTAGAGAGGAATACGTCCACTGACTCGGGAGTATATAAAGTAGAGGGGAATACGTCCACTGACTAAGGAGTGTATAAAGTAGATTGGAATACATCCGCTGACTAGGGAGTATATAAAGTAGAGGGGAATACGTCCACTGACTCGGGAGTATATAAAGTAGAGGGGAATACGTCCACTGACTCGGGAGTATATAAAGTAGAGGGGAATACATCCGCTGACTAGGGAGTATATAAAGTAGAGGGGAATACGTCCACTGACTAAGGAGTGTATAAAGTAGAGTGGAATACATCCGCTGACTAGGGAGTATATAAAGTGGAGGGGAATACGTCCACTGACTAGGGAGTATATAAAGTAGAGGGGAATACGTCCACTGACTCGGGCGTATATAAAGTAGAGGGGAATACATCCGCTGACTAGGGAGTATATAAAGTAGAGGGGAATACGTCCACTGACTCGGGAGTATATAAAGTAGGATGGAATACGTCCGCTGACTCGGGAGTATATAAAGTAGAGAGGAATACGTCCACTGACTAGGGAGTATATAAAGTAGAGGGGAATACATCCGCTGACTAGGGAGTATATAAAGTAGGATGGAATACGTCCACTGAATCGGGAGTATATAAAGTAGAGGGGAATACATCCGCTGACTAGGGAGTATATAAAGTAGAGGGGAATACGTCCGCTGACTCGGGAGTATATAAAGTAGAGAGGAATACGTCCACTGACTCGGGAGTATATAAAGTAGAGGGGAATACATCCGCTGACTAGGGAGTATATAAAGTAGAGGGGAATACGTCCGCTGACTCGGGAGTATATAAAGTAGAGAGGAATACGTCCACTGACTCGGGAGTATATAAAGTAGAGGGGAATACATCCGCTGACTAGGGAGTATATAAAGTAGAGGGGAATACGTCCACTGACTCGGGAGTGTATAGAGTAGGATGGAATACGTCCACTGACTAAGGAGTGTATAAAGTAGAGTGGAATACGTCCGCTAAGTCGGGAGTGTATGAAATAGAGGGGAATACGTTCTCTAACTAGGGAGTGTATGAGGTGGCTGGGAGTACATGCACTGACTTGGGAGTATATAAAATAGAGGGGAATACGTCCGCTGACTAGGGAGTATATAAAGTAGAGGGAAATACGTCCGCTGACTCGGGAGTATATAAGGTAGAGGGGAATACGTCCGCTGACTCGGGAGTATATAAAGTAGAGGGGAATACGTCCACTGACTAGGGAGTATATAAAGTAGAGGGGAATACGTCCACTGACTAGGGAGTATATAAAGTAGAGGGGAATACGTCCACTGACTCGGGAGTATATAAAGTAGAGGGGAATACATCCGCTGACTAGGGAGTATATAAAGTAGAGGGGAATACGTCCACTGACTCGGGAGTGTATAAAGTAGGATGGAATACGTCCGCTGACTCGGGAGTATATAAAGTAGAGAGGAATACGTCCACTGACTCGGGAGTATATAAAGTAGAGGGGAATACATCCGCTGACTAGGGAGTATATAAAGTAGAGGGGAATACGTCCGCTGACTCGGGAGTATATAAAGTAGAGAGGAATACGTCCACTGACTCGGGAGTATATAAAGTAGAGGGGAATACATCCGCTGACTAGGGAGTATATAAAGTAGAGGGGAATACGTCCGCTGACTCGGGAGTATATAAAGTAGAGAGGAATACGTCCACTGACTCGGGAGTATATAAAGTAGAGGGGAATACATCCGCTGACTAGGGAGTATATAAAGTAGAGAGGAATACGTCCACTGACTCGGGAGTATATAAAGTAGAGGGGAATACGTCCGCTGACTAGGGAGTATATAAAGTAGAGAGGAATACGTCCACTGACTCGGGAGTATATAAAGTAGAGGGGAATACGTCCACTGACTAAGGAGTGTATAAAGTAGATTGGAATACATCCGCTGACTAGGGAGTATATAAAGTAGAGGGGAATACGTCCACTGACTCGGGAGTATATAAAGTAGAGGGGAATACGTCCACTGACTCGGGAGTATATAAAGTAGAGGGGAATACATCCGCTGACTAGGGAGTATATAAAGTAGAGGGGAATACGTCCACTGACTAAGGAGTGTATAAAGTAGAGTGGAATACATCCGCTGACTAGGGAGTATATAAAGTGGAGGGGAATACGTCCACTGACTAGGGAGTATATAAAGTAGAGGGGAATACGTCCACTGACTCGGGCGTATATAAAGTAGAGGGGAATACATCCGCTGACTAGGGAGTATATAAAGTAGAGGGGAATACGTCCACTGACTCGGGAGTATATAAAGTAGGATGGAATACGTCCGCTGACTCGGGAGTATATAAAGTAGAGAGGAATACGTCCACTGACTAGGGAGTATATAAAGTAGAGGGGAATACATCCGCTGACTAGGGAGTATATAAAGTAGGATGGAATACGTCCACTGAATCGGGAGTATATAAAGTAGAGGGGAATACATCCGCTGACTAGGGAGTATATAAAGTAGAGGGGAATACGTCCGCTGACTCGGGAGTATATAAAGTAGAGAGGAATACGTCCACTGACTCGGGAGTATATAAAGTAGAGGGGAATACATCCGCTGACTAGGGAGTATATAAAGTAGAGGGGAATACGTCCGCTGACTCGGGAGTATATAAAGTAGAGAGGAATACGTCCACTGACTCGGGAGTATATAAAGTAGAGGGGAATACATCCGCTGACTAGGGAGTATATAAAGTAGAGGGGAATACGTCCACTGACTCGGGAGTGTATAGAGTAGGATGGAATACGTCCACTGACTAAGGAGTGTATAAAGTAGAGTGGAATACGTCCGCTAAGTCGGGAGTGTATGAAATAGAGGGGAATACGTTCTCTAACTAGGGAGTGTATGAGGTGGCTGGGAGTACATGCACTGACTTGGGAGTATATAAAATAGAGGGGAATACGTCCGCTGACTAGGGAGTATATAAAGTAGAGGGAAATACGTCCGCTGACTCGGGAGTATATAAGGTAGAGGGGAATACGTCCGCTGACTCGGGAGTATATAAAGTAGAGGGGAATACGTCCACTGACTAGGGAGTATATAAAGTAGAGGGGAATACGTCCACTGACTAGGGAGTATATAAAGTAGAGGGGAATACGTCCACTGACTCGGGAGTATATAAAGTAGAGGGGAATACGTCCACTGACTAGGAGTATATAAAGTAGGGGGAGACTCCTTAGTTTCGAACGAATGTCCATGGGGAATTTCTTATAAAACAGAAATCTAAGAGATTAAAAGCCATGTACAGGCTAGACAATAAAAAAGAAATCCACAAATGTGGTGTTTTTGACTTAGTATGACATAATAGTTAATTTTGGTGTAAATAAAGTTTTTGTACTGTGACCGGTATAGAGTCTGTAAACAGAAACTAGTAACTGGTGGCTATGTTGTAAATGGTAGCTTTGTTTGATCAATACCTTCATCTCTCCATTCGACATAAGATTACGGAAAAAAAAGCCGGATAAGGTATGTAGAAATAGCATTTTTATGACAATTTGGAGTGTTTGTCATTCAATTATGGATGTGTTATATCTCAAATAAGGGACAGGTATATGCTGCCGTGTCTCTATAAATGTCATGTTTTCCTTTTTTTGAGTGCTAAGTGGGTGGGGTAAATGAATTGTATTTGTAGGCAGAGAAACTGACTTTGTTGCTTTCTAGCATGTATTTGCTATATTTTGAGAGGAAATTATATGGTCTTTCAGGAATAGGGCATGTTTGTTAGTTCTGAAAAATAGAATTCAAGTTATTTAACCTAATTAGTGTACATGTCTGAAAATAGTCTGAATTTCAAAGAAAACTGTAGATTCCGACCTAGAGGGGAATACATCCGCTGACTAGGGAGTGTATGAGGTGGATGGGAGTACATCCACTGACTAGGGAGTATATAAAGTAGAGGGGAATACGTCCGCTGACTAGGGAGTATATAAAGTAGAGGGGAATACGTCCACTGACTAGGGAGTATATAAAGTAGAGGGGAATACGTCCACTGACTCGGGAGTATATAAAGTAGAGGGGAATACGTCCACTGACTAGGAGTATATAAAGTAGAGGGGAATACATCCGCTGACTAGGGAGTAAATAAAGTAGAGGGGAATACATCCACTGACAAGGGAGTGTATAAAGTAGGATGGAATACGTCCACTGACTAAGGAGTGTATAGAGTGGAATACATCCGCTGACTAGGGAGTGTATTAAGTAGGATGGAATACGTCCACTGACTAAGGAGTGTATAGAGTGGAATACACCCGCTGACTAAGGAGTGTATAAAGTAGAGGGGAATACGTCCACTGACTAAGGAGTGTATAGAGTGGAATACATCCGCTGACTAGGGAGTATATAAAGTAGAGGGGAATACGTCCGCTGAGTCGGGAGTGTATGAAGTAGAGGGGAATACGTCCGCTGACTAGGGAGTGTATGAGGTGGATGGGAGTACATCCACTGACTCGGGAGTGTATGAAGTAGAGGGAATACATCCACTGACTCGGGAGTATATAAAATAGAGGGAATACATCCGCTGACTAGGGAGTATATAAAGTAGAGGGGAATACGTCCGCTGACTAGGGAGTGTATGAGGTGGATGGGAGTACATCCACTGACTCGGGAGTATGAAGTAGAGGGGAATACGTCCGCTGACTAGGGAGTGTATGAGGTGGATGGGAGTACGTCCACTGACTCGGGAGTGTATGAAGTAGAGGGGAATACGTCCGCTGACTCAGGAGTGTATAAAGTAGAGGGGAATACATCCGCTGACTAGGGAGTATATAAAGTAGAGGGGAATACGTCCGCTGACTCGGGAGTGTATAAAGAAGAGGGGAATACATCCGCTGACTATATATATATATATCATGAATTCTTTAAAAGTAGTTTTTTGAAAAAATATTTTATAGTGTTTTCTTTCATGAAAAAAAAGATGAAATATTGATATTGAAAACTCGAATTCTTAAAAATCAGAATTTACTTTTATTTCTTGAATTTCATTTTTTGAAATAAAAACAGACCTTAGACGTTTTTAAGAATTCGATTTCCTTATATCAAGCTGGGTACATTTATTGACCAATCTTATAATGTTAGTCTACCAATATTATATCCAAAATATTACCATCTCTTTCCATTTGACATCGTTTCTTTATATGGTGAAGCAATATCTGGTTGCGACAATTGATGTTGAATATCTTACTTTGGTCATCTGAAACACATTGCAAAACAAATTAAGTAAGTGCGTGCGTGTGTAATTTGTTAAGACTCATGCAATTCTATAATGTTATACAGCTTATAGATCTCGTTTCTATTTAATTAATCAATAAGGGTCGGTACTTCGTCGTTCTTTAGTTTGAGTTCAGCACAATGGTGAATTTTCACATTGAACAGAGCGCAGAAACTCTCATATTTAATCTGATCAATAAAAAAGCGCATAAAACCTAAGAGATAAATTGACACAATCCTATTCACGTTGTTATATAGTCAATAAGTTACCATAGCATACATTTATATGTTTGTAGAAAATGATACGCAACTTCCTTTCTAGTAAATATCGACTAAGATGGAACAATTGAGATACGAGTGTTGTATGGATGTATCTGTTAGGTCTATACACGAATGTTGAATGGAGGTATATGTTAGTCTGTGTATGTCTTTACCCGAGTGTTGTATGGCGGTATCTCGTAGGTCTTTACACGAGTGCTGTATGGAGGTATCTGTTAGGTCTATACACGAGTGTTGTATGGCGGTATCTGGTAGGTCTATACACGAGTGTTGAATGGATATAGTCTGTGTAGGTTTATACACGAGTGTTGTATGGCGGTATCTGGTAGGTTTATACAAGAGTGTTGTATGGCGGTATCTGGTAGGTCTATACACGAGTGTTGTATGGAGTATATGGCAGGTCTATATACACGTGTGTTGTATTACTGCATCTGGTAGGTCTATACACGAGTGTTGTATGGCAGTATATGGTAGGTCTATACACGCGTGTTGTATGGCGGTATCTGGTAGGTATATAAACGAGTGTTGTATCGCGGTATACGGTAGGTCTATACACGAGTGTTGTATGGAGGTATCTGCTAGGTATATACACGAGTGTTGTATGGAGGTATATTTTAAGTATATACTCGAGTATCGTATGGCGGTATATGGTAGGTCTATACACAAGTGTCTTATGGCGGTACTGTTAGGTCTATACACGAGTGTTGTATGGAGGTATCTGGTAGGTCTATATACACGAGTGTTGTATGGCGGTATATGTTAGGTTTATACACGAGTGTTGCATGGATTATATGGTAGGTCTATATACACTAGTGTTGTATTACTGCATCTGGTAGGTCTATACACGAGTGTTGTATGGCGGTATATGGTAGGTCTATACACGCGTGTTGTATGGCGGTATCTGGTAGGTATATACACGAGTGTTGTATGGCGGTATATGGTAGGTCTATACACGAGTGTTGTATGGAGGTATCTGCTAGGTATATACACGAGTGTTGTACGGAGGTATATTTTAAGTATATGCTCGAGTATTGTATAGGGTATCTGGTAGGTCTATACACAAGTGTCATATGGCGGTACCTATTAGGTCTATACACGAGTGTTGTAAGGTATCTGGTAGGTCTATACACGAGTGTTGTATGGCGGTATCTGGTAGGTCTATATACACGTGTGTTGTATTACTGCATCTGGTAGGTCTATACACGAGTGTTGTATGGCAGTATATGGTAGGCCTATACACGCGTGTTGTATGGCGGTATCTGGTAGGTAATAAACGAGTGTTGTATCGCGGTATATGGTAGGTCTATACACGAGTGTTGTATGGAGGTATCTGCTAGGTATATACACGAGTGTTGTATGGAGGTATATTTTAAGTATATACTCGAGTATCGTATGGCGGTATCTGGTAGGTCTATACACAAGTGTCTTATGGCGGTACTGTTAGGTCTATACACGAGTGTTGTATGGAGGTATCTGGTATGTCTATATACACGAGTGTTGTATGGCGGTATATGTTAGGTCTATACACGAGTGTTGTATGGAGTATATGGTAGGTCTATATACACGAGTGTTGTATAACTGCATCTGGTAGGTCTATACACGAGTGTTGTATGGCGGTATATGGTAGGTCTATACACGCGTGTTGTATGGCGGTATCTGGTCAGTATATACACGAGTGTTGTATGGCGGTATATGGTAGGTCTATATACGAGTGTTGTATGGAGGTATCTGCTAGGTATATACACGAGTGTTGTATGGAGGTATATTTTAAGTATATGCTCGAGTATTGTATAGGGTATCTGGTAGGTCTATACACAAGTGTCATACGGCGGTACCTGTTAGGTCTATACACGAATGTTGTAAGGTATCTGGTAGGTCTATACGAGTGTTGTATGGCGGTATATGGTAGGTCTATTTACACGAATGTTGTAAGGTTTCTGGTAGGTCTATACGCAAGTATTGTATGGCGGTATATGGTAGGTCTATTTACACGAGTGTTGTAAGGTTTCTGGTAGGTCTATACACGAGTGTTGTATGGCGGTATCTAGTAGGTCTATACACAAGTGTTGTATGGCGGTATATGGCAGGTCTATATACACGATTGTTGTAAGGTATCTGGTAGGTCCATACATGAGTGTTGTATCGCGGTGTATGGCAGGTCTATACAAACGAGTGTTGTATGGCGGTGTATGGCAGGTCTATACACACGAGTGTTGTATGGAGGTATCTGGTAGGTCTATACACGGGTGTTGTATGATGATACATGGTAGGTCTATACACGAGTGTTTTATGACTGTATCTGGTAGGTCGGCGGTGTGTGTGTGTGTGTGTGTGTGTGTGTGTGCGTGTGCGTGCGTGCGTTCGTGCGTGCGTGCATGTGAGTGACGTATTGGTGATCTTTTATATCTGATGACAGATGTATTGTAAGCGTGTGACGTATTGGTGATCCATTAAATATTGTTAGTTATTTGGATTTTTGACAGCGGACATTGGCTCACATTCCCTGCCTATAAATTATATTCTCCCGAGCCGACATACTTTCCAGGCAGGCATTCCCTGCCTAGGAAAGATATTCACCCCAGCCGACATACTTTCCAGGCAGGGACCATGTCATAATTTCTAGGCAGGGAATGAGAGCCCATGTCCCCTGTCAAGAATCCAAATAACGAATGTGTCATACTTCAAAGTTGTTACTATTTATATTAAAACAAAAACAACCTTAGACACGTTTACTTTTTTATTTTGCCATTTCACCCCGTAACGTGCCTCTATTTTATTCAGTAACTTCACTACTAAGTGAGAACGTGTCGACGGATGACGGGAGGTATACAGCACATTACAGTAAAGAGGAGTGGTCTGCCTTTACCACAAAAAAATCAACCATTATATATGGCCTAAAATGTGGTAAAACGGACGTAAAACACCATTCAAACAAACAAACAAACAAACAAACAAAACAAACTTCATTCCTTACATTAGCGTCCCTAAATGTCACGTATACAGTAGTGTATCCAGTGAAGACGAATTGAACAAATTAGTCAGCCCTACGTTCAACCCAAACTAAACCAATTTTATGTTGCTACAGTTTAACAATGCCTTGTAGAAGCTGTTGGCACAAAAACTAGGATGAACTTATTAGGGACAGACTAAATGAATAGACAATCATTGACGTCATGCGAATATCCTCAGGAGCAAAGCGTATGATGCAGAATTCCAAACAACAGAAAACGGGGAAACCATACATGTACTAAGAATGCTCGACTCAGCTGCAATCCCACGACATGGGGTTTCGTGCAACTACAGCATAATTGTGCCTGGTAAACAACGAACAGAGATAGAACGCGGTAAGTGGCCGTGCCTGATAAACAACGAACAGAGATAGAACGCGGTAAGTGGCCGTGCCTGATAAACAACGAACAGAGATAGAACGCGGTATATGTCTTTATTGGAGAAAAAAATAGATCGTGCACACGGTTCATAAAAGTAATTATTTAGTGAATTAAACATTTATGTATGCATGATGATTAAACTGTGGCGGAACATTTAACTATTCTAAAACAGAATACGATAGCCTCATTGGCTATACACGTCAACAAGATCTAGTTGATCAAATCAGATACACAAGATCTAGTTGATCAAATCAGATACACAAGATCTAGTTGATCACATCCGATACACTAATCAGATACACTAGCAATTGTTTGCTTTACAACACCAAACTAATAAACATAGATAACACTGGCCATACGTAAACTGTTCTTAAAATGTGATTAATTAGAAAGTTGTGTTTTATTTTATTTGTTTCATATGCCTTGCAGAAAAGTACAGTGGTTGTATTATGATTGTCAAGTCAGTTATTATACTATACATTAGTAACTATGGACCGATGGTAGGTCAGTTATTATACTATACATTAGCAACTATGGACCGATGGTAGGTCAGTTATTACACTATACATTAGTAACTATGGACCGATGGTAGGTCAGTTATTACACTATACATTAGTAACTATGGACCGATGGTAGGTCAGTTATTTTACTATACATTAGTAACTATGGACCGATGGTAGGTCAGTTATTATACTATACATTAGTAACTAGGGACCGACGGTAGGTCGGTTATTATACTATACATCAGTAACTATGGACCGACGGTAGGTCGGTTATTATACTATACATTAGTAACTATGGACCGACGGTAGGTCAGTTATTATACTATACATTAGTAACTATGGACCGACGGTAGGTCGGTTATTGTACTATACATTAGTAACTAAGGACCGACGGTAGGTCGGTTATTATATTATACATTAGTAACTATGGACCGATGGAAGGTCGGTTATTATACTATACAGTTACTAATGTATAGTAACTATGGACCGATTGTAGGTCGGTTATTATACTATACATTAGTAACTATGGACCGATGGTAGGTCGGTTATTATACTATACATTAGTAACAATGGACCGATGGTAGGTCGGTTATTATACTATACATTAGTAACTATGGAACTATGGACCGATGGTAGGTCGGTTATTATACTATACATTAGTAACTATGGACCGATGGTAGGTCGGTTATTATACTATACATTAGTAAGTATGGACCGATGGTAGGCCGGTTATTATACTATACATTAGTAACTATGGACCGATGTTAGGTCGGTTATTATACTATACATTAGTAACTATGCACCGATGGTAGGTCGGTTATTACACTATACATTAGTAACTATGGACCGATGGTAGGTCGGTTATTACACTACACATTAGTAACTATGGACCGATGGTAGGTCGGTTATTACACTATACATTAGTAACTATGGACCGATGGTAGGTCGGTTATTACACTACACATTAGTAACTATGGACCGATGGTAGGTCGGTTATTACACAATACATTAGTAACTATGGACCGATGGTAGGTCGGTTATTACATTATACATTAGTAACTATGGACCGATGGTAGGTCGGTTATTACACTATACATTAGTAACTATGGACCGATGTTAGGACAGTTATTACACTATACATTAGTAACTATGGACCGATGCTGTGTCAGTTAGTATACTATACACTATGGACCGATGGTGGGTCAGTTATTATACTATACATCAGTAACTATGGACCGATGGTAGGTCAGTTATTATACTATACATCAGTAACTATGGACCGATGGTAGGTCAGTTATTATATCATACATTAGTAACTATGGACCGATGGTAGGTCAGTTATTCAGTTATTATACTATACATTAGTAACTATTGACCGATGGTAGGTCAGTTATTATACTATACATTAGTAACTATGGACTGATGGTAGGTCGGTTATTATACTATAAATTAGTAACTATGGACCGATGGTAGGTCGGTTATAATACTATACATTAGTAACTATGGACCGATGGTAGGTCGGTTATTATACTATACATTAGTAACTATGGACCGATGGTAGGTCGGTTATTATACTATACATTAGTAACTATGGACCGATGGTAGGTCGGTTATTATACTATACATTAGTAACTATGGACCGATGGTAGGTCAGTTATTATACTATACATTAGTAACTATATAGACCGATGGTAGGTCAGTTATTAAACTATACTTTAGTTACTATGGACCGATGGTAGGTCAGTTATTATACTATACATAAGTAACTATGGACCGACGGTAGGTCAGTTATTATACTATACATTAGTAACTATGGACCGATGATAGGTCAGTTATTATACTATACATTAGTAACTATGGGCAGACGGTAGGCCAATTATTATACTACACATTAGTAACTATGGGCAGACGGTAGGTCATTTATTATACTATACATTAGTAACTATTGACCGACGGTAGGTCAGTTATTATACTATACATTAGTAACTATGGACCGACGGTAGGTCAGTTATTATACTATACATTAGTGACTATGGACCGACGGTAGGTCAGTTATTATACTATACATTGGCAACTATGGTCCGACGGTAGGTCTGTTATTATACTATACATTAGTAACTATGGGCAGAAGGTAGGTCAATTATTATATTATACATTAGTAACTATGGACCGATGGTAGGTCAGTTATTATGCTATACATTAGTAACTATGAACCGATGGTAGGTCAGATATTGTACTATACATTAGTAACTATGGACCGATGGTAGGTCAATTATTATATTATACATTAGTAACTATGGACCGATGGTAGGTCAGTTATTATACTATACATTAGTAACTATGGGCAGACGGTTGGTCAATTATTATATTAAACATTAGTAACTATGGGCAAATGGTATGTCAATTATTATACTATACATTAGTAACTATGGGCAGATGGTAAGTCAATTATTATAATATACATTATTAACTATGGACTATGGTAAGCCAATTAATATACTATGAATTAATAACTATGGGCCGATGGTAGGTCTATTATTATATTATACATTAGTAACAATCGGTCGATGGTAGGTTAGTTATTACACAATATATTAGTAACTGAGGACTATGGTATGCCAATTATTGTAATGTACATTAATAACTATGGACCGATGGTAGGTCAGTTATTATACCATGTATTAGTAGCTATGGGCAGATGGCAGGTCAATTATTAAACTATACATTAATAACTATGAACCGATGGTAGGTCAGTTATTATACTATACATTAGTAACTATGGACCGATGGTAGGTCAGTTATTAGACTATACATTAGTAACTATGGACTGACGGTAGGTTAGTTATTATACTATACATTAGTAACTATGAACCGACGGTAGGTCAGTTATTATACTATACATTAGCAACTATGGTCCGACGGTAGGTCAGTTATTATACTATACATTAGTAACTATGGGCAGAAGGTAGGTCAATTATTATATTGTACATTAGTAACTATGGACCGATGGTAGATCAGTTATTATACTATACGTTAGTAACTATGGACCGATGGTAGGTCAGTTATTATACTATACATTAGTAACTATGGACCGATGGTAGATCAGTTATTATACTTTACATTAGTAACTATGGACCGATGTTAGGTCAGTTATTGTACTATACATTAGTAACTATGGACCGATGGTAGATCAATTATTATATTATACATTAGTACCTATGGTCCGATGGTAGGTCAGTTATTATACTATACATTAGTAACTATGAACCGATGGTAGGTCAGTTATTGTACTATACTTTAGTAACTATGGACCGATGGTAGGTCAATTATTATATTATACATTAGTAACTATGGACCGATGGTAGGTCGTTATTATACTATACATTAGTAACTATGGGCAGACGATAGGTCAATTATTATATTATACATTAGTAACTATGGGCAAATGGTATGTCAATTATTATACTATACATTAGTAACTATGGACTATGGTAGGCCAATTAATATACTATAAATTAATAACTATGGGCCGATGGTAGGTCTATTATTATATTATACATTAGTAACAATCGGTCGATGGTAGGTTAGTTATTACACAATATATTAGTAACTAAGGACTATGGTAGGCCAATTATTGTAATGTACATTATTAACTATGGACCGATGGTAGGTCAGTTATTATACCATATATTAGTAACTATGGGCAGATGGCAGGTCAATTATTATACTATACATTAATAACTATGGACCGATGGTAGGTCAGTTATTATACTATACATTAGTAACTATGGACCGATGGTAGGTCAGTTATTACACAATACATTAGTAACTATGGGCAAACGGTATGTCAGTTATTATATTATACATTAGTAACTATGGACCGACGGTAGATCAGTTATTATACTATACATTAGTAACTATGGACCGACGGTAGGTCGGTTATTATACTATACATTAGTAACTATGGACCGACGGTAGGTCGGTTATTATACTATACATTAGTAACTATGGACCGATGGTAGGTCAGTTATTATACTATACATAAGTAACTATGGACCGATGGTAGGTCAGTTATTATACTATACATTAGTAACTATGGACCGATGGTAGATCAGTTATTATACTATGCATTAGTAACTATGGGCAGAAGGTAGGTCAGTTATTATACTATACATTAGTAAATATGGACCGATGGTAGATCAGTTATTATACTATACATTAGTAAATATGGGCAGACGGTAAGTCAGTTATTATATTATACATTAGTAACTATGGACCGACGGTAGGTCAGTTATTATACTATACATTAGTAACTATGGACCGACGGTAGGTCGGTTATTATACTATACATTAGTAACTATGGATCGATGGTAGGTCGGTTATTACACTATACATTAGTAACTATGGATCGATGGTAGGTCGGTTATTATACTATACATTAGTAACTATGGACCGATGGTAGGTCAGTTATTATACTATACATTATTTACTATGTGCAAACGGTAGGTCAGTTATTATATTATACATTAGTAACTATGGACCGACGGTAGATCAGTTATTATACTATACATTAGTAACTATGGACCGATGGTAGATCAGTTATTATACTATACATTAGTAACTATGGACCGACGGTAGGTCGGTTATTATACTATACATTAGTAACTATGGACCGACGGTAGGTCAGTTATTATACTATACATTAGTAACTATGGACCGACGGTAGGTCGGTTATTATACTATACATTAGTAACTATGGACCGACGGTAGGTCGGTTATTATACTATACATCAGAAACTATGGACCGACGGTAGGTCGGTTATTATACTATACATTAGTAACTAGGGACCGACGGTAGGTCGGTTATTATACTATACATCAGTAACTATGGACCGACGGTAGGTCGGTTATTATACTATACATTAGTAACTATGGACCGACGGTAGGTCAGTTATTATACTATACATTAGTCACTATGGACCGACGGTAGGTCGGTTATTGTACTATACATTAGTAACTAAGGACCGACGGTAGGTCGGTTATTATATTATACATTAGTATCTATGGACCGATGGAATGTCGGTTATTATACTATAAAGTTACTAATGTATAGTAACTATGGACCGATTGTAGGTCGGTTATTATACTATACATTAGTAACTATGGACCGATGGTAGGTCGGTTATTATACTATACATTAGTAACAATGGACCGATGGTAGGTCGGTTATTATACTATACATTAGTAACTAGGGACCGATGGTAGGTCGGTTATTATACTATACATTAGTAACTATGGACCGATGGTAGGTCGGTTATTATACTATACATTAGTAACTATGGACCGATGGTAGGTCGGTTATTATACTATACATTAGTAAGTATGGACCGATGGTAGGCCGGTTATTATACTATACATTAGTAACTATGGACCGATGGTAGGTCGGTTATTATACTATACATTAGTAACTATGCACCGATGGTAGGTCGGTTATTACACTATACATTAGTAACTATGGACCGATGGTAGGTCGGTTATTACACTACACATTAGTAACTATGGACCGATGGTAGGTCGGTTATTACACTATACATTAGTAACTATGGACCGATGGTAGGTCGGTTATTACACTACACATTAGTAACTATGGACCGATGGTAGGTCGGTTATTACACAATACATTAGTAACTATGGACCGATGGTAGGTCGGTTATTACATTATACATTAGTAACTATGGACCGATGGTAGGTCGGTTATTACACTATACATTAGTAACTATGGACCGATGTTAGGACAGTTATTACACTATACATTAGTAACTATGGACCGATGGTGTGTCAGTTAGTATACTATACACTATGGACCGATGGTGGGTCAGTTATTATACTATACATCAGTAACTATGGACCGATGGTAGGTCAGTTATTATACTATACATCAGTAACTATGGACCGATGGTAGGTCAGTTATTATACCATACATTAGTAACTATGGACCGATGGTAGGTCAGTTATTCAGTTATTATACTATACATTAGTAACTATTGACCGATGGTAGGTCAGTTATTATACTATACATTAGTAACTATGGACTGATGGTAGGTCGGTTATTATACTATAAATTAGTAACTATGGAACGATGGTAGGTCGGTTATAATACTATACATTAGTAACTATGGACCGATGGTAGGTCGGTTATTATACTATACATTAGTAACTATGGACCGATGGTAGGTCGGTTATTATACTATACATTAGTAACTATGGACCGATGGTAGGTCGGTTATTATACTATACATTAGTAACTATGGACCGATGGTAGGTCAGTTATTATACTATACATTAGTAACTATATAGACCGATGGTAGGTCAGTTATTAAACTATACATTAGTTACTATGGACCGATGGTAGGTCAGTTATTATACTATACATAAGTAACTATGGACCGATGGTAGGTCAGTTATTATACTATACATTAGTAACTATGGACCGATGGTAGGTCAGTTATTATACTATACATTAGTAACTATGGGCAGACGGTAGGCCAATTATTATACTACACATTAGTAACTATGGGCAGACGGTAGGTCATTTATTATACTATAGATTAGTAACTATTGACCGACGGTAGGTCAGTTATTATACTATACATTAGTAACTATGGACCGACGGTAGGTCAGTTATTATACTATACATTAGTTACTATGGACCGACGGTAGGTCAGTTATTATACTATACATTAGCAACTATGGTCCGACGGTAGGTCAGTTATTATACTATACATTAGTTACTATGGGCAGAAGGTAGGTCAATTATTATATTATACATTAGTAACTATGGACCGATGGTAGGTCAGTTATTATGCTATACATTAGTAACTATGAACCGATGGTAGGTCAGTTATTGTACTATACATTAGTAACTATGGACCGATGGTAGGTCAATTATTATATTATACATTAGTAACTATGGACCGATGGTAGGTCAGTTATTATACTATACATTAGTAACTATGGGCAGACGGTAGGTCAATTATTATATTAAACATTAGTAACTATGGGCAAATGGTATGTCAATTATTATACTATACATTAGTAACTATGGGCAGATGGTAAGTCAATTATTATAATATACATTATTAACTATGGACTATGGTAAGCCAATTAATATACTATGAATTAATAACTATGGGCCGATGGTAGGTCTATTATTATATTATACATTAGTAACAATCGGTCGATGGTAGGTTAGTTATTACACAATATATTAGTAACTGAGGACTATGGTATGCCAATTATTGTAATGTACATTAATAACTATGGACCGATGGTAGGTCGGTTATTATACCATGTATTAGTAACTATGGGCAGATGGCAGGTCAATTATTAAACTATACATTAATAACTATGAACCGATGGTAGGTCAGTTATTATACTATACATTAGTAACTATGGACCGATGGTAGGTCAGTTATTAGACTATACATTAGTAACTATGGACTGACGGTAGGTTAGTTATTATACTATACATTAGTAACTATGGACCGACGGTAGGTCAGTTATTATACTTTACATTAGCTACTATGGTCCGACGGTAGGTCAGTTATTATACTATACATTAGTAACTATGGGCAGAAGGTAGGTCAATTATTATATTGTACATTAGTAACTATGGACCGATGGTAGATCAGTTATTATACTATACATTAGTAACTATGGACCGATGGTAGGTCAGTTATTATACTATACATTAGTAACTATGAACCGATGGTAGATCAGTTATTATACTATACATTAGTAACTATGGGCAGACGGTAGGTCAATTATTATATTATACATTAGTAACTATGGACCGATGGTAGATCAATTATTATATTATACATTAGTACCTATGGTCCGATGGTAGGTCAGTTATTATACTATACATTAGTAACTATGAACCGATGGTAGGTCAGTTATTGTACTATACTTTAGTAACTATGGACCGATGGTAGGTCAATTATTATATTATACATTAGTAACTATGGACCGATGGTAGGTCGTTATTATACTATACATTAGTAACTATGGGCAGACGGTAGGTCAATTATTATATTATACATTAGTAACTATGGTCAAATGGTATGTCAATTATTAATACTATACATTAGTAACTATGGACTATGGTAGGCCAATTAATATACTATAAATTATTAACTATGGGCCGATGGTAGGTCTATTATTATATTATACATTAGTAACAATCGGTCGATGGTAGGTTAGTTATTACACAATATATTAGTAACTAAGGACTATGGTAGGCCAATTATTGTAATGTACATTATTAACTATGGACCGATGGTAGGTCAGTTATTATACCATATATTAGTAACTATGGGCAGATAGCAGGTCAATTATTATACTATACATTAATAACTATGGACCGATGGTAGGTCAGTTATTATACTATACATTAGTTACTATGGACCGATTGTAGGTCAGTTATTACACAATACATTAGTAACTATGGGCAAACGGTAGGTCAGTTATTATATTATACATTAGTAACTATGGACCGACGGTAGATCAGTTATTATACTATACATTAGTAACTATGGACCGACGGTAGGTCGGTTATTATACTATACATTAGTAACTATGGACCGACGGTAGGTCGGTTATTATACTATACATTAGTAACTATGGACCGATGGTAGGTCAGTTATTATACTATACGTTAGTAACTATGGACCGATGGTAGGTCAGTTATTATACTATACATTAGTAACTATGGACCGATGGTAGATCAGTTATTATACTATGCATTAGTAACTATGGGCAAAAGGTAGGTCAGTTATTATACTATACATTAGTAAATATGGACCGATGGTAGATCAGTTATTATACTATACATTAGTAAATATGGGCAGACGGTAAGTCAGTTATTATATTATACATTAGTAACTATGGACCGACGGTAGGTCAGTTATTATACTATACATTAGTAACTATGGACCGACGGTAGGTCGGTTATTATACTATACATTAGTAACTATGGACCGACGGTAGGTCGGTTATTATACTATACATTAGTTACTATGGACCGACGGTAGGTCAGTTATTATACTATACATTAGTAACTATGGACCGACGGTAGATCGGTTATTATACTATACATTAGTAACTATGGACCGACGGTAGATCGGTTATTATACTATACATTAGTAACTATGGACCGACGGTAGGTCGGTTATTATACTATACATCAGTAACTATGGACCGACGGTAGGTCGGTTATTATACTATACATTAGTAACTATGGACCGACGGTAGGTCGGTTATTATACTATACATTAGTAACAATGTACCGACGGTAGGTCGGTTATTGTACTATACATTAGTAACTATGGATCGACGGTAGGTCGGTTATTATACTATACATTAGTAACTATGGACCGATGGTAGGTCGGTTATTATACTATACAGTTACTAATGTATAGTAACTATGGACCGATGGTAGGTCGGTTATTATACTATACAGTTACTAATGTATAGTAACTATGGACCGATGGTAGGTCGGTTATTATACTATACATTGGTAACTATGGACCGATGGTAGGTCGGTTATTATACTATACATTAGTAACTATGGACCGATGGTAGGTCGGTTATTATACTATACATCAGTAACAATGGACCGATGGTAGGTCGGTTAGTATACTATACATTAGTAACTATGGACCGATGGTAGGCCGGTTATTATACTATACATTAGTAACTATGGACCGATGGTAGGTCGGTTATTGTACTATACATTAGTAACTATGGACCGATGGTAGGTCGGTTATTACACTATACATTAGTAACTATGGACCGATGGTAGGTCGGTTATTACACTATACATTAGTAACTATGGACCGATGGTAGGTCGGTTATTACACTATACATTAGTAACTATGGACCGATGGTAGGTCGGTTATTACACTATACATTAGTAACTATGGACCGATGGTAGGTCGGTTATTACACTATACATTAGTAACTATGGACCGATGGTAGGTCGGTTATTACACTTTACATTAGTAACTATGGACCGATGGTAGGACAGTTATTACACTATACATTAGTAACTATGGACCGATGGTAGGTCAGTTATTATACTATACATCAGTAACTATGGACCGATGGTAGGTCAGTTATTATACTATACATCAGTAACTATGGACCGATGGTAGGTCAGTTATTATTCTATACATCAGTAACTATGAACAGATGGTAGGTCAGTTATTATACTATACATTAGTAACTATGGACCGATGGTAGGTCAGTTATTATACTATACATTAGTAACTATGGACCGATCGTAGGTCAGTTATTCAGTTATTATACTATACATTAGTAACTATGGACCGATGGTAGGTCAGTTATTATACTATACATTAGTAACTATGGACCGATGGTAGGTCGGTTATTATATTATACATTAGTAACTATGGACCGATGGTAGGTCGGTTATTATAATATACATTAGTAACTATGGACCGATGGTAGGTCGGTTATTATACTATACATCAGTAACTATGGACCGATGGTAGGTCAGTTAGTATTCTATACATCAGTAACTATGAACCGATGGTAGGTCAGTTATTATACTATACATTAGTAACTATGGACAGATGGTAGGTCAGTTATTATACTATACATTAGTAACTATGGACCGATGGTAGGTCAGTTATTAAAATATACATTAGTTACTATGGACCGATGGTAGGTCAGTTATTATACTATACATTAGTAACTATGGACCGATGGTAGGTCAGTTATTATACTATACATTAGTATCTATGGGCAGACGGTTTGCCAATTATTATACTACACATTAGTAACTATGGGCAGACGGTAGGTCAATTATTATACTACACATTAGTAATTATAGACCGACGGTAGGTCAGTTATTATACTATAAATTAGTAACTATGGACCGACGGTAGGTCAGTTATTATACTATATATTAGTAACTATGGACCGACGATAGGTCAGTTATTATACTATACATTAGTAACTATGGTCCGACGGTAGGTCAGTTATTAAACTATACATTAGTAACTATGGGCAGAAGGTAGGTCAATTATTATACTATACAATAGTTACTAAGGACCGATGGTAGATCAGTTATTATACTATACATTAGTTACTATGGACCGATGGTAGGTCAGTTATTATACTATACATTAGTAACTATGGACCGATGGTAGGTCGGTTATTATATTATACATTAGTAACTATGGACCGATGGTAGGTCGGTTATTATAATATACATTAGTAACTATGGACCGATGGTAGGTCGGTTATTATACTATACATCAGTAACTATGGACCGATGGTAGGTCAGTTAGTATTCTATACATCAGTAACTATGAACCGATGGTAGGTCAGTTATTATACTATAAATTAGTAACTATGGACCGACGGTAGGTCAGTTATTATACTATATATTAGTAACTATGGACCGACGATAGGTCAGTTATTATACCATACATTAGTAACTATGGTCCGACGGTAGGTCAGTTATTATACTATACATTAGTAACTATGGGCAGAAGGTAGGTCAATTATTATACTATACAATAGTTACTAAGGACCGATGGTAGATCAGTTATTATACTATACATTAGTAACTATGGACCGATGGTAGGTCAGTTATTATACTATACATTAGTAACTATGGACCGATGGTAGATCAGTTATTAAACTATACATTAGTAACTATGGACCGATGGTAGGTCAGTTATTGTACTATACATTAGTAACTATGGACCAATGGTAGGTCAATTATTATACTATACATTAGTAACTATGGACCGATGGTGGATCAGTTATTGTACTATAAATTAGTAACTATGAACCGATGGTAGGTCAGTTATTGTACTATACATTAGTAACTATGGACCGATGGTAGGTCAATTATTATATTATACATGGGTAACTATGGACCGATGATAGGTCAGTTATTATACTATACATTAGTAACTATGGGCAGACGGTAGGTCAATTATTATATTATACATTAGTAACAATCGGTCGATGGTAGGTTAGTTATTACACAATATATTAGTAACTAAGGACTATGGTAGGCCAATTATTGTAATGTACATTAATAACTATGGACCGATGATAGGTCAGTTATTATACTATACATAAGTGACTACGGGCAGATGGTAGATCAATTATTATACCATATATTAGTAACTATGGGCAGATGGCAGGTCAATTATTATACTATACATTAATAACTATGGACCGATGGTAGGTCAGTTATTATACTATACATTAGTGACTATGGGCAGATGGTAGGTCAATTATTATACTTTACATTATTAACTATGGGCCGATGGTTGGTCAACTATTATACTATACATTAGCAAATATGGGCAGATGGTAGGTCAATTATTATACTATATATTAGTAACTATGGGCCGATGGTAGGTCAATTATTATACTGTACATCATTAACTATGGGTCGATGGTAGGTCAATTATTATACTATACATCATTAATTATGGGCAGATGGTAGGTCAATTATTTTATACATTTTTAACTATGGGCCGACGGTAGGTCAGTTATACTATCAATTAGTAACTACGGTCATATGGTAGGTCAATCATCATACTATACATTAGCGACTATGGGCATATGGTAGGTCAATTATTATACTATATATTAGTAACTATGGGCCGATGGTTGGTTAATTAGTATACCATACATCATTAACTATGAGCAGATGGTAGGTCAATTATTATACTATACCTTAGTAACTATGGGCCGATGGTAGTTCAATTATTATACTATATATTAGTAACTATGGGCCGATGGTAGGTCAATTATTATACATTTACTGTACATTATTTTCTATGTGCCGATGGTAGGTCAATTATTATACTATACATCATTAACTATGGGTCGATGGTAGGTCAATTATTATACTATACATCATTAACTATGGGCAGATGCTAGGGCAATTATTATATACATTATTAACTATGGGCCGATGGTAGGTCTGTTATACTACCAATTAGTAACTACGGACATATGGTAGGTCAATCGTCATACTATACATTAGCAACTATGGGCATATGGTAGGTCAATTATTATACTATATATTAGTAACTATGGGCCGATGGTTGGTCAATTAGTACACCATACATCATTAACTATGGGCAGATGGTAGGTCAATTATTATACTATACCTTAGTAACTATGGGCCGATGGTAGTTCAATTATTATACTATATATTAGTAACTATGGGCCGATGGTAGGTCAATTATTTTACATTTACTGTACATTATTTTCTATGGGCCGATGGTAGGTCAATTATTATACTATACATCATTAACTATGGGTCGATGGTAGGTCAATTATTATACTATACATCATTAACTATGGGCAGATGCTAGGTCAATTATTATATACATTATTAACTATGGGCCGATGGTAGGTCAGTTATACTACCAATTAGTAACTACGGACATATGGTATGTCGATCGTCATACTATACATTAGCAACTATGGGCATATGGTAGGTCAATTATTATACTCTATATTAGTAACTATGGGCCGATGGTCGGTTAATTAGTACACCATACATCATTAACTATGGGCAGATGGTAGGTCAATTATTATACTATACCTTAGTAACAATGGGCCGATTGTAGTTCAGTTATTATACTATACATTAGTAAATATGTGTCGATGGTAGGTCAATTAGTATACTATACATCATTAACTATGGGCAGATGGTAGGTCAATTATTATACTATACATGTGTAACTATGGGTCGATGGTAGGTCAATTATTATACTATACATCATTAACTATGGGCAGATGGTAGGTCAATTATTATATACATTCTTAACTATTTGCCGATGGTAGGTCAGTTATACTATCAATTAGTAACTACGGGCATATGGTAGGTCATTCATCATACTATACATTAGCGACTATGGGCATATGGTAGGTCCATTACTATACTATATATTAGTAACTATGGGCCGATGGTTGGTCAATTAGTATACCATACATCATTAACTATGGGCAGATGGTAGGTCAGTTATTATACTATACATTAGTAACTATGGGCAGACGGTAGGTCAATTATTATATTATACATTAGTAACAATGGGCAAATGGTAGGTCAATTATTATACTATCATTAGTAACTATGAGCAGATGGTAAGTCAATTATTATAATATACATTAGTAACTATGGACTATGGTAGGCCAAATTATATACTATAAATTAATAACTATGTGCCGATGGTAGGTCGATTATTATATTATACATTAGTAACAATCGGTCGATGGTAGGTTAGTTATTATAAAATATATTAGTAACTAAGGACTATGGTAGGTCAATTATTATAATGTACATTAATAACTATGGACCGATGGTAGTTCAGTTATTATACTATACATTAGTGACTATGGGCAGATGGTAGGTCAATTATTATACCATGTATTAGTAACTATGGGCAGACGGCAGGTCAATTATTATACTATACATTAATATCTATGAACCGATGGTAGGTCAATTATTATACTATACATAATTAACTATGGGTCGATGGTAGGTCAATTATTATACTATATTTCATTAACTATGGGCAGATGGTAGGTCAATTATTATATACATTATTAACTATGGGCCGATGGTAGGTCAGTTATATTATCAATTAATAACTACGGGCATACGGTAGGTCAATCATTATACTATACATTAGCGACTATGGGCATATGGTAGGTCAATCATTATACTATATATTAGTAACTATGTGCCGATCGTTGGTTAATTAGTATACCATACATCATTAACTATGGGCAGATGGTGGGTCAATTATTACACTATACATCATTAACTATGGGCAGATGGTAGGTCAATTATTATACTATACATTTGTAACTATGGGCCGATGGTAGGTCAATTATTATATTATACATAAGTAACTATGGGCCGATGGTAGGTCAATTATTATGTTATGCATTAGTAGCTATGCGCAGATGGTAGGTCAATTATTATACTGTACATTAGTAACTTTGGGCCGATGGTAGGTCAATTATTATATTAGACATTAGTAACTATGGACAGATGATATGTCTATTATAATACTATACATTATGAACTATGGGCAGATGGTAGGTCAATTATTATACTATGCATTAGTAACTATATGCCGATGGTAGATCAATTACTACATTATACATTAGTAACTATGCACAGATGGTAGGTCAATTATTATACTGTTCATTAGTAGCTATGGGGAGATGGTAGGCCAATTATTATACTATACATTAGTAACTATGGGTCGATGGTAGGTCATTTATTATACTATAAATTAGTAACTATGTGCATATGGTAGGTCAATTATTATACTATATATTATTAACTATGGGCCGATGGTAGGTCAATTATTATATTCATTATTAACTATGGGCCGATGGTAGGTCAGTTATCATACTATAAATTAGTAACTACGGGCAGATGGTAGGTCAATTATCATACTATACGTTAGTGACTATGTGCATATGGTAGGCCAATTATTATACTGTACATAAGTAACTATGGGCCGATGGTTGTTCAATAATTATACTATACATTAGTAACTATGGGTCGATGGTAGGTCAATTATTATATTATACCTTAGTAACTATGGGCAGATGGTAGGTCAATTATTATACTGTACATTATTAACTATGTGCCGATGGTAGGTCAATTATTATACTATACATTAGTAAATATGGGCCGATGGAAGGTCAATTATTATATTAGACATCATTAACTATGGGCAGATGGTAGGTCAATTATTATACTTTCATATAGAAAATGTGGATAATCTACATGATACATAGAATATTATGTAAGTGCCTTTTACTATCAAGTTTATTAGGCGAGGCTTAGAAAACGAAGAATGGCGAGGCTATGCCGAGCCATTCTTCGTTTTCGTGCCGAGCCTAATAAACTTGATAGTAAAAGTCACTGACATAATATTCTCTATATATATTAATAAGTATGGGCAGATGGCAGGTCAATTATTATACTATACATTAGTAACTATGGGCCGATCGTAGGTCAGTTATTACACTATACATTAGTAACTATAGGCAGATGGTAGGTCAATTATTATACTATACATTAGTAACCGGCAGATGGTGTAATTTACTATGGGATGGTGACATCCCTAACAGTTGTCGGAAATTGGCCACCATACGTATGGCTTCAAACCGACTAGTTATATTTTGTTTATTGCCCGCTCTATTTCGCTGTTGCGGCGATTTATTTGTGTATGATATGCTAAACATGGTATTGAATGTTCATCAAATATTCGATCCTTCGTCTACATTTTGACATGTTTTTTTTTTTTGATGAATGTAATCTGATTAAACATGTTTTCTAGTATTCAGTCTAGACTTGATTTAGTTCCGCCATATAACTAAAATACTTTGCCTGACTCATCAATAAAAATATAAATAAATAAAATCTAGCAATACCATGTTGACTTATATAAAGTATTATAAAAGATGGAAAACGCTATTACATTGTTTATAACATATATGTCATGTATTTATATGAGTATGACGCCAGTTTTCTTTTTTTAATAATACACGTACATGTATGTTTTATTGATATTAAATCAAAATACACGCTTACGTCGTCCTATCTGGCACACTCCCATCAATTTTAAGAATGCGATCGATTAAAAACATAATCAATTCAAATCAACAGTGCCACAGTTATGAATTATTTAATCACAATAAACGAGAATTATGGAACAATCATTAATACTCCAATATTAAAGGTAGTATCCGATTCAGGGGCACGTGGATGCCAGACATAGAGTAGTTGGTGTACTCTGCCACTAACTGATTGTATACACAGATGCAAATTGCAAACTGATTGTACACACAGAGACAAACTGATTGTACACACAGAGGCAAACTGATTGTACACACAGAGACAAACTGATTGTACACACAGAGACAAACTGTAAATTGATTGTATACACTGATTGTAAACACAGAGACAAACTGGTTGTACACACAGAGGCAAACTGATTGTATACACAGAGGCAAACTTATTGTACACACAGAGACAAACTGGTTGTATACACAGAAGCAAACTGATTGTACACACAGAGGCAAACTGATTGTATACACAGAGGCTTACTGATTGAATACACAGAGGCAAACTGATTGTATACACAGAGACAAACTGATTGTATACACAGAGGGAGGCAAGCTGATTGTATACACAGAGGAAAACTGATAGTTTACACAGAGGTTTACTGATTGTATACACAGAGACAAGCTGATTGTATACACAGAGAAAAACTTATTGTATACACAGAGAAATACCGATTTCATACACAGAGCAAATTGATTGCATACACAGAGACAATATGATTATATACACATAGACAAACTGATTGTATTCACAGAGGCAAACTGATTGTATACACAGAGGCAAACTGACTGTATACACAGAGACACTATAAGTGTATGCACAGAGACAATCTGATTGTATGCACAGAGGCAAAATGATTGCATGCAGAGAGGTAAACTGATTGTATACACAGAAAAAAACTGATTGTATACACAGGGACAAACTTATTGTATATACAGAGGTAAACTGATTGTATACACAGAGACATACTGATTGTATACACAGGGACAAACTGATTGTATGCACAGAGGCAAACTGATTGTATACACAGAGACAGACTGATTGTATACACAGAGACAAACTGATTGTATGCACAGAGGCAAACTGATTGTATGCACAGAGGCAAACTGATTGGAGGATAACGGAATCCGGAAACATGCCTTACTCTTACTTTCGAATACATTAATATTTTCTTTAACGAGCTCGGATGATTGACACAGATCCACTGAACCGCCTGTTAACGTCCCAACCGACGGACGAGGCTAATACTTAAATGTCTTTCCTACAGACACACCGAGGAGACCCAGTGGCGTCGGTGGGGCTCGAACCCGTGAACCCGGCTCCCAGCGTGTATATGTAAAACATATAACCAAACAGCGTGATATACGAACCTCCATATTTCACCGTCACAAACATGGTCCTGCTATCGTGGTGATTGTAACCCTAATTATGAACTGTAAATCGGCACTCTTAAAACATCAGATTGTCTAGAAAATAATCCATCACTGTAAGAGCAGCAGAAAATCCGCAATATAACTTCAAACTAGCAGAATATATTCCACACACTAATCCAAGCTAACGCGGTATTAATATTGGATGATAATCACGCGAGTCATTGGATTAGTGTCACACTGTTTTTATAAATAATTTCAATATAAATGCAATTAAGCGGTGATATGGAAATCTTTAATTGAACTACCTTACTGTCAATGTTATTTTATTTTGTTTTAATAAATATTGCCATAAATCCTCAATGTATCCTACAACACACTTAATGTCACATGTCATGTCATGTCATGTATAGTTGTTCACCTTATTGTATTTACTTGTAATTCCAGGTACGCAATACCTGTTTATACAGAAGCAGTATATAATCGTTACAACACTTTCAAACGAGCTCCTTTTCATCCGTACCGTAAACTCGGGTATTTTTAATTCATTAGATTCAAACACTTAATATGACCCAATATTCTAGTTAGTGGCACTGCGGTCAGTATGTATTGTAATAACGTCTCTAGAGTTACTGCTATACTTTCTATAATTTACAATTATCGCAGCAGGGAACCTAATGAGACATATTGGGCCTATACCATGTATAGACTGGGTCACCCATAACACATGTATAGACTGGGTCACCCATAAGACAGGCTGTCACTTATGGCATAATGGTGAATGTAGGAGGCCCGTCATGTTTACTATACTATGTCTTGAAAAAATAAACATTCATTTTGTCTGGGCTGTAAACATATGATTTCATATATAATAGTATGACAATTATAGCGATAAATGATGACGGCGATGGCGATAATGATGACGATGGTGGTGGTAACGATGACGATGTTGGTGATAATGATGACGATGTTGGTGATAATGATGACGATGATGGTGATAATGATGACGATTTGGTGATAATAATGACCATGGTGGTGATAATGATGACGATGTTGGTGATAATGATGACGATGGTGGTGAAATGATGACGATGATGGTGATAATGATGACGATGTTGGTGATAATGATGACGAAGTTGGTGATGAGGATGACGATGGTGGTGATAACGATGTCTTCGATGGTAATAACGATGACTATCTGCAAAGGGTGGCGTGGTAAAAATCATGTCACTTTTATATTCAGATCCAGTATATGTTATGGTTAGCAGTATTCCACCTTGTGATATGCCGAACCTCTCAAATCGACTTGGCAGTACTTATGTCGCAAAGCATTATATCAAGTTATGTAGCACGAGTGAGTAAATCGAATCAAATAATGGCTACAATATCTTGGTTGAGGGAATAACTATATACTCTTAAACGTCTCTGGTTACACCCTTTTCACCCCTTAACTTGAAGACTATTTGTTTTAATGACAATTAGCCGTTCGTTTAATCAGATTTGAAATCAAATATCTCGATGAAAAGATTTACTATTGTTAAACGTATCGCGGTTTACTGACTTCCAAAGGCATGTAGTACTTATTATATCGATCTGCAGGTTCGTGTTTGCGTCGCTCATAAGCTTAATTGGATTTTTTTTATGTAATTCAACTTGTATTTGAAAATTCTTCTCATGCAACCATGTTGTGGTTTTAATAAAGTGTGGCTTGAATTTTAAACAGGTTATTTTTTTTCCAAATTAAACATGCATTTTCACCTGCTATTTTGGTTTATTTATATTAATGAAAAAAAGAAAAGCTTTTCGGAGCACCAACACAAAAAAAGGTTGTATGGCGCCAAAACAGGAATACACAGTGTATGAGAGATCCAACAGGAATATACACTGTATGAGAGATCCAACAGGAATAAACATTGTATGAGAGATCCAACAGGAATAAACATTGTATGAGAGGTCCAACAGGAATACACAGTATATGAGAGATCCAACAGAAATACACATTGTATGAGAGATCCAACAGGAATAAACATTGTATGAGAGATCCAACAGCAATAAACATTGTATGAGAGATCCAACAGGAATACACAGTATAGGAGAGATCCAACAGGAATACACGTTGTATGAGTGATCCAACAGGAATAAATATTGTATGACAGATCCAACAGGAATACACAGTGTATGAGAGATCCAACAGGAATAAACATGTATGAGAGATCCTACAGGAATACACAGTGTATGAGAGAACCAACAGGAATACACGGTATATGAGAGATCCAACAGGAATAAACATGTATGAGAGATCCAACAGGAATACACAGTGTATGAGAGATCCAACAGGAATAAACATGTATGAGAGATCCTACAGGAATACACAGTGTATGAGAGAACCAACAGGAATACACGGTATATGAGAGATCCAACAGGAATAAACATGTATGAGAGATCCTACAAGAATACACAGTTTATGAGAGATCCAACAGGAATACACGGTGTATGAGAGATCCAACAGGAATAAACATTGTATGACAGATCCAACAGGAATACACAGTGTATGAGAGATCCAACAGGAATAAACATGTATGAGATATCCTACAGGAATACACAGTGTATGAGAGATCCAACAGGAATACACAGTGTATGAGAGATCCAACAGGAATAAACATGTATGAGAGATCTAACAGGAATACACAGTGTATAAGAGATCCATTAGGAATACACAGTGTATGAGAGATCCAACAGGAATAAACATTGTATGAGAGATCCAACAGGAAGACACAGTGTGTGAGGGATACAACAGGAATACACAGTATATGCTAGAATTAACAGGAATACACAGTGTATGAGACATCCAACAGGAATAAGCATTGTATGAGAGATCCAACAGGAATACATAGTGTATGAGAGATTCAATAGGAATACACAGTGTATGAGAGATTCAACAGGAATAAACATTATATGAGAGATCCAACAGGAATAGAGATCCAACAGGAATACACAGTGTATAAGAGATCCAACAGTGTATGAAAGATCCAACAGGAATAAACATGTATGAATGATCCAACAGGAATAGAGATCCAACAGGAATACACAGTGTATAAGAGATCCAATATGAATACACAGTGTATAAGAGATCCAATAGGAATACACAGTGTATGAGAGATTCAACAGGAATAAACATTATATGAGAGATCCAACAGGAATAGAGATCCAACAGGAATACACAGTGTATAAGAGATCCAATAGGAATACACGGTGTATGAGAGATCCAACAGGAATAAACATGTATGAATGATCCAACAGGAATAGAGATCCAACAGGAATACACAGTGTATAAGAGATCCAATAGGAATACACAGTGTATAAGAGACCCCAATAGGAATACACAGTGTATGAGAGATTCAACAGGAATAAACATTATATGAAAGATCCAACAGGAATAGAGATCCAACAGGAATACACAGTGTATAAGAGATCCAAGGGAATACACAGTGTATGAGAGATTCAACAGGAATAAACATTATATGAGAGATCCAACAGGAATAGAGATCCAGCAGGAATACACAGTGTATAAGAGATCCATTAGGAATACACAGTGTATGAGAGATCCATTAGGAATACACAGTGTATGAGAGATCCATTAGGAATACACAGTGTATGAGAGATTCAACAGGAATAAACATTGTATGAGAGATCCAACAGGAATAAACATTGTATGAGAGATCCAACAGGAATAAACATTGTATAGGAGATCCAACAGGAATACACAGTGTGTGAGGGATACAACAGGAATACACAGTGTATGAGAGATTCAACAGGAATACACAGTGTATGAGAGATCCAACAGGAATAAACATTGTATGAGAGATCCAACAGGAATAAACATTGTATGGGAGATCCAACAGGAATACACAGTGTGTGAGGGATACAACAGGAATACACAGTGTATGCTAGATTCAACAGGAATACACACTGTATGAGACATCCAACAGGAATAAACATTGTATGAGAGATCCAACAGGAATACACAGTGTATGAGAGATCCAATAGGAATACACAGTGTATGAGAGATTCAACAGGAATAAACATTATATGAGAGATCCAACAGGTATAGAGATCCAACAGGAATACACAGTGTATAAGAGATCCAATAGGAATACACAGTGTATGAGAGATTCAACAGGAATAAACATTATATGAGAGATCCAACAGGAATAGAGATCCAGCAGGAATACACAGTGTATAAGAGATCCAATAGGAATACACAGTGTATGAGAGATCCAACAGGTATATACATTGTATGAGAGATCCAACAGGAATACACAGTGTATGAGAGTTATTTACAGTCGATAAGCATAAGTCATTCTTGTCGATTGTAGTAATTAGTAGAAGGCAATTACTGATCCAATCGGCGACTGAAATGTACCGTGATTAACCTTTCCTCATAACCTTTCGACATAGTTTTATATTTGTCTGTACTTTGTTTACAGATAAGAACTTAACGTCATAACTTGGATCAAAATAAGTTCCCAATTTACTCCAAGTTCGTATGGTATGGATACAACGGTATCACATACCTAATGCACACACGGTTAATAACTGATTGCTATACCAGCACAGACTGATGCGCTTCCATAATATCTCTGGTCAAACACAAAAATAAAAGACGAAATGTTCAAGTTTGTATGGGTCAACAAGCCTGATAAAATAAAAATAAAATTAATAACTTAAGGCTACGATTAAGGAGGCTTACACATGATTGATATGGAATCTTATTTACAATCTTTAAAAGTAAGTTTTGATCAAAAGAATACTGGATTTTCTGAAAGAATATGAAAAAAGGTGGATAACTTCATGTTGAATCAAATATTGGTAGCACAGAACAGGTTCTTGTACTGCTTTAGTATAAGAACCTGTACAGTACGAGGTCTGTTTTTCTAAAACAGATCATTGAACCATTGACAAAATAAATTATACAAGTATAAGAGCGTATTATAATAATGAAAATGTATCAAACAGAGAGACTATTCACTTGTATTCAGCATATAAAGTAAAGGTTAGTTCTAGGGCTGGTAGGCCCGGTGTCAGCATGTAAAGTAAAGGTTAGTTCTAGGGCTGGTAGGCCCGGTGTCAGCATATAAAGTAAAGGTTAGTTCTAGGGCTGGTAGGCCCGGTGTCAGCATGTAAAGTAAAGGTTAGTTCTAGGGCTGGTAGGCCCGGTGTCAGCATATAAAGTAAAGGTTAGTTCTAGGGCTGGTAGGCCCGGTGTCAGCATATAGAGTAAAGGTTAGTTCTAGGGCTGGTAGGCCCGGTGTCAGCATATAGAGTAAAGGTTAGTTCTAGGGCTGGTAGGCCCGGTGTCAGCATGTAAAGTAAAGGTTAGTTCTAGGGCTGGTAGGCCCGGTGTCAGCATATAAAGTAAAGGTTAGTTCTAGGGCTGGTAGGCCCGGTGTCAGCATATAGAGTAAAGGTTAGTTCTAGGGCTGGTAGGCCCGGTGTCAGCATATAGAGTAAAGGTTAGTTCTATGGCTGGTAGGCCCGGTGTCAGCATATAGAGTAAAGGTTAGTTCTAGGGCTGGTAGGCCCGGTGTCAGCATATAGAGTAAAGGTTAGTTCTAGGGCTGGTAGGCCCGGTGTCAGCATATAGAGTAAAGGTTAGTTCTAGGGCTGGTAGGCCCGGTGTCAGCATATAAAGTAAAGGTTAGTTCTAGGGCTGGTAGGCCCGGTGTCAGCATATAGAGTAAAGGTTAGTTCTAGGGCTGGTAGGCCCGGTGTCAGCATGTAAAGTAAAGGTTAGTTCTAGGGCTGGTAGGCCCGGTGTCAGCATGTAAAGTAAAGGTTAGTTCTAGGGCTGGTAGGCCCGGTGTCAGCATGTAAAGTAAAGGTTAGTTCTAGGGCTGGTAGGCCCGGTGTCAGCATATAGAGTAAAGGTTAGTTCTAGGGCTGGTAGGCCCGGTGTCAGCATATAGAGTAAAGGTTAGTTCTAGGGCTGGTAGGCCCGGTGTCAGCATATAAAGTAAAGGTTAGTTCTAGGGCTGGTAGGCCCGGTGTCAGCATATAGAGTAAAGGTTAGTTCTAGGGCTGGTAGGCCCGGTGTCAGCATATAGAGTAAAGGTTAGTTCTAGGGCTGGTAGGCCCGGTGTCAGCATATAAAGTAAAGGTTAGTTCTAGGGCTGGTAGGCCCGGTGTCAGCATGTAAAGTAAAGGTTAGTTCTAGGGCTGGTAGGCCCGGTGTCAGCATATGTTAGTTCTAGGGCTGGTAGGCTCGGTGTCAGCATATGTTAGTTCTAGGGCTGGTAGGCCCGGTGTCAGCATAATGTGACATAAAGTATCATTAACAAGAGGGCCTGTGTCCGATCTACGAGGGTGCTTCAAAAAGTTCTGTCACTAGGCATATATCCTTTGAACTGGATATTACACTGAGATAAAGTAGTTTATTTATAGTACTACTGGGTTCGCTCTCTTACATTCCACAACAAAAATGAAAAATTTCCGGTTATTTATACCCCTGAATTATCTCCCCCTACCACACCGTTTGGATACTGGCATCTCTGAAAATGTCCTTGTTACAAAACGTTGTAAAAATGATTTGAATAAATCTATGCTTTTAAATTTTCTTGTACGCCATCTGTTGTCATTCGCCCATAATCTATGAAAATGATTGACGAGAATTCGGAAAGGTCTTGCTACAAACCAGATATGAGTGAATGCATATCCCTTAATATTAGCAGAAATAACACTGATTTCCTTCATTTTGTTTACGGAAATGTTATAATATCTTTTAAATGTCGTAATTATTCTCATAGTATTAATATGTTTTCATATTTTTTTACAAATCCTAGTCCTTCAGTGTTTAAATGTCATATTCAACACATTATTGTAGAATTTTTTACAAGGTTTAGTGAAAATATTGATCATCCAAAAACGCTATTTCAGAAGACTGCCCTTCCATTTAATGTCCATTTATCATTAAATTAATTTTACACGTAATCTTAAAATGTTAATTTCTAGGACAATGCCTTTTTATCTACCATGCTTAAATTCTGAATCGTGTAATGCACAGATATAACAGGTAATGTATGAGAAATTTCAAAGGTCTTCGACAAGTACTTAAAGAGAAACAGGCATTAAAAAAAAGTAACAATTAACATACCTGAAAAAGCTCAGGACAAAAATGCCTCAGTATGTATTAGTGATGTGTATTAAATGTTCCATAACTTTCGTCACACAAAAGATACAGCATTCATTTTACCAACAAAGGAATGGTATTGAAACCCTCTTTCATTTGGTACCAAACATCAACACTCACAACGCAACGAGCATTTAACTGTTAAAACGCGTTAGTGACAGAACTTATTGAATGACCCTCGTACTTGCCAACAATGGCTCTTATAAGTCGGGTGGGGGCCGGGTCTTATAACAAGGTAATGGTGATGGTGGGATGGGGGCGTGAGGTGGGTGGTGACTGTGGGGTTGGTTGTGGGGATGTGCGGAAGGTTTACTCACATTTGGCTGATATTGTTGAACTTATTCAAGCTTTCATTGTTATGAACACTATGGCCAAGCTTGATAACGATCAGATGGAAATGACAACATTTTTCAAGGGCCAAAATTCTGGTGTTACTAATCCGATCTGGCTGGATTTCAAATGTGTCCGAGCTATCATTGATATCAACAATCTGAAAGTGTGGAGCGCTCATGATGCAAAATATAGCATTTTTCAATAAATCAGGGGCCAAGCCCTGGTGTTACAAGGGCGTAACCAGACTTTCATAAATTATACGCACAGATGTAATAACTGAATGAAGGCTTGAACCGATTTAGGGAGGTCTGCCCATCAACTCGCCCCACCGATTTGTGGTGCAATCAAGCGCTTTCTAGAACAATTGTTTTCCGTCTTTTATCCTCATTTTTATGACTGGCGAAAAAACTATACGCACATGCGTATTGTGCGCCCTTGTGTTACTAACCTGAGACAGCTGTGTTGGCATTTACGCCCTTGTGTTACTAACCTGAGACAGCTGTGTTGGCATTTACGCCCTTGTGTTACTAACCTGAGACAGCTGTATTGGCATTACGCCCTTGTGTTATTAACCTGAGACAGCTGTGTTGGCATTTACGCCCTTGTGTTACTAACCTGATACAGCTGTGTTGGCATTTACGCCTTTGTGTTACTAACCTGAGACAGCCGTGTTGGCATTTACGCCCTTGTGTTACTAACCTGAGACAGCTGTGTTTCGAACTTGTCAAAGCTTTCATTATAAACAAGTCTGCCAAATCCGGTATCGATCAAATACAAAATGAAGGTGCTAGAGCGTTCACACGGCTGATTATAGCAATTTTCAATAAATCAAGGGCCATAACTCAGGTGTTACTAATCCGATATGGATGGTTTCCGAATTAGCTGGAGCTCTCAGTAATATCAACAATCTGGCCAAGTTTGGGTAAATATCAAATATAAAATTAAGTTGCTAGAATCATAATTCTGATCATAGGCAGATCATTATTCTGATGCCTTTAATCCTATCTGGCTGGTTTTCGAACTTATCCGAGCTTTTATTGATACAAAAACCCTGGCAACGTTTGGTAAATATCCGAATAATAATAAAGGCCCTATCGTGTCCACAAGGCAAACGTTAGCAGGCAGACGGACAACGGACGACAGGCAACTCGCCACCCCATAAAAATCAAATCTAATTACGCTTTCGCTTGTTACTATCTAGGCTCCTTGAAGAATAGAGTATCGTAGTGTGATAGAGGGTGTGACTTTAATGAGATTGGGTGTCATGCCGTGTGTCTACGACGTGCTATTCCAAAACTATACAACTGAGCATTGAGCTGACTGCTGCAAGTAGACGACTGAACGATTGTTAAAAGCGACGTTAAACCCCATACATACATATTTTTCATACGAGCATAACTAAATACAAGAGGTGTTCAACTTATAACGTAACTCTTTCATCTTGGCACTGAATCAAATATATTGACATTCTTGTTCATTTTAATGTCAAGTCTAATGATTCCTTCGATATAAAACATTATAGCATGAAATAGTATGTGCTTCTTAATTTTGCTGCATCAGTATTTTTGAAAAAGGTTAGACAATGATGTTTTGAAGCAAACATTATTCGATTATAAAATAACTGCAATACAAACACAAACATGCTTGCAAATTTTCGTTTAAGGTAATATTATCTGATATCTCAAAGTCTGAAAGTTAAAAAAGTGGAATATGCATTTGTTTTTGCTATGTGTCGGTTTTCACGATTTCAGCGAAAATTAACATGATTTTATTTTTTAATTCAACATTTATATCTTTGTCTTAAAAAAACAACATACGATCATATTTAAATTGCAAACACAGTTTTATACATTTTTGGTTTAAGGACTCCACGACAATAGGAATACACCTTATACTACACAGCAACAGGAACACACCATATGCTACAGGAACACACTATATACTACAGGAACATACCGTATACTAGAGTAATACACCATATACTACAGGAACACACTATATACTACAGGAACACACCATATGCAACAGGAACACACTATATACTACAATAACATACCGTATACTACAGGAACACACCATATGCAACAGGAACACACTATATACTACAGGAACACACCATATCCTACAGGAACATACCGTATGCTACAGGAACAAACCATATACTACAGGAACATACCGTATACTACAGGAACACACCATATACTACAGAAACATACCGTATACTACAGGAACACACCACATACTACAGGAACATACCGTATACTACAGGAACACACCATATACTACAGAAACATACCGTGTACTACAGGAACAAACCATATACTACAGGAACACATCAAATACTACAGGAACACAGCGTAAACTAGAGGAATACAGCGTATACTACAGGAACACACCATATACTACAGGAACACACTATATACTACAGGAACACACCATATACTACAGGAACACACTATATACTACAGGAACATACCATATAATACAGGAACACACCATACACTACAGGAACATACCGTATACTACAGGAACATACCGTATACTACAGGAACATACTTTATACTACAGGAACATACCGTATACTACAGGAACATACCGTATACTACAGGAACATACCGTATACTACAGGAACACACCATATACTACAGGAACACACCAAATAATACAAGAACACACCATATACTACAGGAACATACCGTACACTACAGGAGCATACCGTATACTACAGGAACATACCGTATACTACAGGAACATACTATATACTACAGGAACATACCGTATACTACAGGAACATACCGTATACTACAGGAACATACTATATACTACAGGATCATACCATATACTACAGGAACACACCATATACTACAGGAACACAGCGTATACTAGAGGAATACACCGTATACTACAGGAACACACCATACAACAGGAAAATACCGTATACTACAGGAACATACTGTATACTACAGGAACATACCGTATACTACAGGAACATACCTTACATGAACACACCATATACTACAGGAACACACCATATACTACAGGAACACAGCGTATACTAGAGGAATACACCATATACTACAGGAACACACCATATACTACAGGAACATACCGTATAATACAGGAACATACCGTTTACTACAGGAACATACTATATACTACAGGAACATACCGTATACTACAGGAACATACTATATACTACAGAAACATATCATATACTACAGGACCACACCATATACTACAAGAACATACCATATACTACAGGAACATACCGAATACTAGAGGAACATACCTTATACTACAAGAACACACCATTTACTACAGGAACACACCGTATACTAATGGAACACACCATATACTAAAGGAACATACAATATACTACAGGAACATAGTATACTACAGGAACACACCGTATACTACAGGAACATACTGTATACCAAAAGGAACATACCGTATACTACAGGAACACACCATATGCTACAGGAACACACTATATACTACAGGAACACACCATATACTACAAGAACACACCAAATACTACAGGAACACACCATATACCACAATAACACAACATATGCTACAGGAACACACCATATACTACAGGAACACACCGTATACTACAGGAATACACCATATGCTACAGGAAAACATCATATACTACAGGAACACACTATATACTACAGGAACACACCATATGCTACAGGAACATACCGTTTACTAGAGGAATACATCATATAATACAGGAACACACCATATGGTACAGGAACATACCGTATACTAGAGAAATCCACCATATAATACAGGAACACACCGTATACTACAGGAACACACCATATACTACAGGAACACATCATATACTACAGGAACATACGGTATACTAGAGGAATACACCATATACTACAGTAACACACCGTTTAATACAGGAACACACCGTATACTACAGGAAAATATCGTATACTAGAGGAATACTCTATATACTACAGGAACACACCATATACTACAGGAACATACCGTATACTACAGGAATACACCATATACTACAGGAACATACCATATGCTACAGGAACATAACGTATACTTAAGGAATACACCATATACTACAGTAACACACCGTTTAATACAGGAACACACCGTATACTACAGGAAAATATCGTATACTAGAGGAATACTCTATATACTACAAGAACACACCATATACTACAGGAACATACCATATGCTACAGGAACATAACGTATACTTAAGGAATACACCATATACTACAGGAACATACCCTATACTACAGGAACACACCGTTTAATACAGGAACTAACTATATAATACAGGAACATACCGTATACTAGAGGAATACACCATATACTACAGGAACACACCGTTTAATACAGGAACACACTGTATAAAAAAGGAACACACCATATACTACAGGAAAACACCATATACTACAGGAACATACCGTATACTACAGGAATACACCATATACTACAGGAACATACCATATGCTGCAGGAAAACACCGTATACTAGAGGAATATACCATATACTACAGGAACATACCCTATACTACAGGAATACACCGTTTAATACAGGAACACACTATATAATACAGGAACATACCTTATACTAGAGGAATACACCATATACTACAGGAACATACCGTATACTACAGGAATACACCCTATACTAAAGGAACATATCGTATACAACAGGAACACACCATATACTACAGGAACACACCCTGTACTATAGGAACACACCGTTTCATACAGGAACACACCATATACTACAGGAACACACCGTTTAATACAGTAACAAACCGTATACTACATAAACATACCATATACTACAGGAACACCCTATATACTACAGTAACATACCCTATACTACAGGAATACACCATATGCTAAAGGAATACTCTATATACTACAAGAACACACCATATACTACAGGAACATACCATATGCTACAGGAACATAACGTATACTTAAGGAATACACCATATACTACAGGAACATACCCTATACTACAGGAACACACCGTTTAATACAGGAACTAACTATATAATACAGGAACATACCGTATACTAGAGAAATACACCATATACTACAGGAACATACCGTATACTACAGGAATACACCCTATACTAAAGGAACATATCGTATACAACAGGAACACACCATATACTACAGGAACACACCCTATACTATAGGAACACACTGTTTCATACAGGAACACACTATATAATACAGGAACATACCGTATACTACATGAACATACCATATACTACAGGAACACACTATATACAAAAGTAACATACCCTATACTACAGGAACACACAATACGCTAAAGGAACACACTATATACTACAGGAACACACCGTATACTAGAGGAATACACCATATACTACAGAAACATACCGTATACTACAGGAATACACCCTATACTAAAGGAACATATCGTATACAACAGGAACACACCATATACTACAGGAACACACCCTTTACTATAGGAACACACCGTTTCATACAGGAACACACCATATACTACAGGAATACACAGTTTAATACAGGAACAAACCATATACTACAGGAACATACCGTATACTAGAGGAATACACCATATGCTACAGGAACACACCGTTTAATACAGGAACACACCGTATAATAAAGGAACACACCATATACTACAGGAAAACACCATATACTACAGGGACACACCATATACTACAGGAACATACTATATACGACAGGAACACACCGATTAATACAGGAACATACCATATACTATTAGAACACACCATATACTACAGGAACACACCATATACTACAGGAAAACACCATATACTAAGGGAACACACCATAGTTTACAGGAACACACTATATACAACAGGAACACACTATATACTACAGGAACACACCATATACTACAGGAACACATCGTATACTACAGGAACACACCGTATACTACAGGAATACACCATATACTACATGAACACGCAATACAATGCAGAAATACACCGTATAATACAGGAACGCGCCATATACTAGAGGAACACACCATATACTACATGAACACACTATATCCTACAGGAACACACAATATACAACAGGAACACGCCATATATTAGAGGAACACGCCATATACTGCAAGAACACGCCATATACTACAGGAACACACCATATACTACAGGAAAACCACATATACTTCAGAAACACACCATATACTACAGGAACACAACATGTACTACAGGAACACACCATATACTACAGGAACACACCATATACTTCAGGAACAAACCATATACTACAGGAAAACAACATATACGACAGGAAAACAACATATGCTACAGGAACACACTATATATTACAGGAACATACCGTATACTACAGGAACATGCCGTATACTAGAGGAATACACCATATACTACAGGAACACACCGTTTAATACAGGAACACACCAAATACTACAGGAACACAGCATATACTACAGGAAAACAACATATGCTACAGGAACACACTATATACTACAGGAACATACTGTATACTACAGGAACATGCCGTATACTAGAGGAATACACCATATACTACAGGAACATGCTATACACTACAGGAACATACCGTATACTACAGGAATACACCATATACTACAGGAGCACACTATATACTAGAGGAACATACCCTATATTACAGGAACACACCATATGCTGCAGGAACACACTATATACAACAGTAACACACTATATACTACAGAAACACACCATATACTACAGAAAAACACCATATACTACAGGAACACATCGTATACTACAGGAACACACCGTATACTACAGCAATACACCATATACTACATGAACACACTATATCCTACAGGAACACACCATATACTACAGGAACACGCCATATATTGGAGGAACACGCCATATACTGCAAGAACAAGCCATATACTACAGGAACACACCATATACTACAGAAAAACCACATATACTTCAGGAACACACCATTTACTACAGGAACACAACATATACTACAGGAACACACCATATACTACAGGAACACACCATATACTTCAGGAACAAACCATATACTACAGGAACACATCGTATACTACAGGAACACACCGTATACTACAGCAATACACCATATACTACATGAACACACTATATCCTACAGGAACACACCATATACTACAGGAACACGCCATATATTAGAGGAACACGCCATATACTGCAAGAACAAGCCATATACTACAGGAACACACCATATACTACAGAAAAACCACATATACTTCAGGAACACACCATATACTACAGGAACACAACATATACTACAGGAACACACCATATACTACAGGAACATACCGTATACTACAGGAACATGCCGTATACTAGAGGAATACACCATATACTACAGGAACATGCTATACACTACAGGAACAAACCATATACTACAGGAAAACAACATATACTACAGGAACGCACCATATACTACAGGAGCACACCATATACTACAAGAAAACAACATTTGCTACAGGAACACACTATATACTACAGGAACATACCGTATACTACAGGAACATGCCGTATACTAGAGGAATACACCATATACTACAGGAACACACCGTTTAATACAGGAACACACCAAATACTACAGGAACACAGCATATACTACAGGAAAACACCATATACTACAGGAAAACAACATATGCTACAGGAACACACTATATACTACAGGAACATACCGTATACTACAGGAACATGCCGTATACTAGAGGAATACACCATATACTACATGAACATGCTATATACTACAGGAATATACCCTAAACTACAAGACCACATCATATGCTACAGGAACACACTATATACTACGGGAACATACCGTATACTAAAGGAATACACCATATACTACAGGAACATACCGTATACTAGAAGAATACACCATATACTAGAGGAACATATCGTATACTAGAGGAATACACCATATACTATATGAGCACACTATATACTAGAGGAACATACCGTATACTACAGGAACATGCTAAATACTACAAGAATATACCCTAAACTACAAGACCACATCATATGCTACAGGAACACACTATATACTACAGGAACATACCGTATACTAGAAGAATACACCATATACTACAGGAACATACAGTATACTACAGGAATACACCATATACTACAGGAGCACACTATATACTGGAGGAACATACCCTATATTACAGGAACACACCATATGCTGCAGGAACACACTATATACTACTGGAACATACCGTATACAAGAGGAATACACCAAATACTACAGGAACATACCTATACTAGAAGAATACAGCATAAACTACAGGAGCACACTATATACTAGGGGAACATACCCTACACTACAGGAACACACCATATGCTACAGGAACACACTATATACTGCAGGAACATATCATATACTAGAGGAATACACCATATACTACAGGAACACACCATATGCTACAGAAACACACTATATACTACAGGAACATACCCTATACTAAAGGAACACACCGTTTAATACAGGAACACACCATATACTACAGGAACATACCGTATACTAGAGGAATACACCATATACTACAGGAACACACCGTTTAATTCAGGATCACACCATATGCTACAGGAGCACACCATATACTACAGGAACACACCGTTTAATACAAGAACACACCGTATAATAAAGGAACACAGCATATACTACAGGAAAACACCATATACTACAGGAACACACCATATACTGCAGGAACAAACTATATACTACAGGATCATACCGTATACGATAGGAATACACCATATACTACAGGAACACACCGCTAATACAGGAACACACCGTTTAATACAGGAACACACCATATACTACAGGAACACACCATATACTACAGAACACACAATATACTACAGGAAAACACCATATACTACAGGAATACACTATATACTACAGGAACATACCCTAAACTATAGGAACACACCGTTTAATACAGGAACATACCATATACTACAGGAACATACCGTATACTAGAGGAATACACCATATACTACAGGAACACACCGTGTATTACAGGAACACACTGTATAATAAAGGAAAACACCATATACTACAGAAAAACACCCTATACTACAGGAACACACCATATACTACAGGAACAAACTATATACTACAGGAACATACCGTATACTACAGGAATACAAAATATACTACAGGAACACACCGTTTAATACAGGAACACACCGTATAATAAAGGAACACACCATATACTACAGGAACACACCGTATACTACAGGAAAACATCATATACTACAGAAAAAACACCATATACTACAGGAACACATCATATACTACAGGAACACATCATATACTACAGGAACACACTATATACTACAGGAACACACCGTTTAATAAGCAACAAACAATATACTACAGGAACACAACATATACTACAGGAACACACCATATACTACAGGAACACACCGTATACTACAGGAACACACCATATACTACAGGAAAACACCATATACTACAGGAACACACCATATAATACAGGAACACACTATATACTACAGGAACACACCGTTTAATACAGGAACATACCATATACTACAGGAACACACCATATACTACAGGAAAACACCATATACTACGGGAACACACCATATTCTACAGGAACACACTATATACAACAGGAACACACTATATACTACAGAAACACACCATATACTACAGGAACACACCATATACTACAGAAACACATCGTATACTACAGGAACACACCGTATACTACAGGAACACACCATATACTACAGGAACACACCGTTTAATACAGGAACACACCATATTTTACAGGAATACACCATATACTACAGGAAAACACGATATACTACAGGAAAACACCATATACTATAGGAACACACCATATAATGCAGGAACACACTATATACTACAGGAACACACCGTTTAATACAGGAACATACCATATACTACAGGAACACACCATGTACTACAGAAAAACACCATATACTAAGGGAACACACCATATTCTACAGGACCACACTATATACAACAGGAACACACTATATACTACAGAAACACACCATATACAACAGGAACACACCATTTACTACAGAAACACATCGTATACTACAGGAATACACCATATACTACATGAACACGCCATATACTGCAGAAATACACCGTATAATACAGAAACGTGCCATATACTAGAGGAACACACCATATACTACATGAACACACTATATCCTACAGGAACACACCACATACTACAGGAACACGCCATATATTAGAGGAACACGCCATATACTACAGGAACACGCCATATACTACAGGAACACACCATATGCTACAGGAACACATCATATACTACAGGAACACACTTTATACTACAGGAACATACCGTATACTACAGAAATACACCATATACTACATGAACATGCAATATACTGCAGAAATACACCGTATAATACAGGAACGCGCCATATATTAGAGGAAAACACCATATAGTACATGAACACACTATATCCTACAGGAACACACCATATACTACAGGAACACACCATATATTAGAGGAACACGCCATATACTACATAAACACACTACATACTATACGAATACACCATTTACTACAGGAATACACCATATTAGAGGAACACGTCATATACTACATGAACACACTATATACTATAGGAACATATCTTGTACTATACAGCAACAGGAACACACCATATACTACAGGAACACACTATATACTACGGAAACACAACATATATGCAGTAACACAATATATACTTCAGGAACACACCATATACTACAGGAACACACCGTATACTACAGGAAACACTATAAATCAGGAACATACCTTTTACTACAGGTAAACACTATAAAACAGAAACTCACCATATACTACAGGAGTACACCATATACTACAGGAACAAGCCATATAGAACAGGAACAAACAATATACTACAGGAACACTCTATATACTACAGGAACATACCACATATTAACGGAACACACTATATACTAGAGGAACACGTCATATACTACAGTAGCACACTATATACTACAGTAACACACCATATACTACAGGAACACACCATATACTACATAAACACATTATATACTACAGGAAAACATCATATACTACAACAGCACACTATATATTACAGGACCGCACTATATACTACAGGAACACACTATATACTATAGAAACACATCCTATACTACAGGAACACACCATACACTACAGGAAAACACCGTATACTACAGAAACTCACTATATACTACAGAAACACAATATATACTACATGAACACACCCAATACAACAGGAACACACAGAATATTAGAGAAACACACCATATAATATAGGAACACCTTATATACTACAGGTACATGCCATCTACTACAGAAACACACTATATAATTCAGGAACGTACACTATACTACAGGAGCACTTTATATACTACAGGAACACACCATATACTACAGGAAAACACTATAAATCACGAACACACCATATACTACAGGAACACTCCATATACTACAAGAACACGCCATATAGAAGAGGAAAAAAACATATATTACAGGAACACACGATATAATGCAGGAAAATAACATATACTACAGGAACACACCATATGCTAGAGGACCAAACCATATACTATAGGAACACACCATATACTACAGGAACACATCATATATTGCAGGAATACACCATATTCAACAGGAACATACTATATACTACATGAGCACACTATTTCCTACAGGAACACACCATATACTACAGAAACACATCGTTTACTACAGGAACAAACCGTATACTACAGGAATACACCATATACTACTTGAACACGCCATATACTGCAGAAATACACCGTATAATACAGGAATGCGCCATATACTAGAGGAACACACAATATACTAAATGAACACACTATATCCTACAGTAACACACCACATACTACAGGAACACGCCATATATTAGAGGAACACGCCATATACTACAGGAACACGCCATATACTACAAGAACACACCATATGCTAGAGGAACACACCATATACTACAGGAATACACTATATACTACAGGAACATACCGTATACTATAGAAATACATCATATACTACATGAACATGCAATATACTGCAGAAATACACCGTATAATACAGGAACGCGCCATAATTAGAGGAACACACCATATAGTACATGAACACACTATATCCTACAGGAACATACCATATACTACAGGAACACACCATATATTAGAGGAACATGCCATATACTACATGAACACAGTACATACTATACGAATACACCATTTACTACAGGAATACACCATATAATTGAGGAACACGTCATATACTACATGAACACACTATATAATATAGGAACATATCTTGTACTACACAGCAACAGGAACACACCATATACTACAGGAACACACTATATACTACAGAAACACAACATATACTGCAGGAACACACTATATACCACAAAAACACACCATATACTACAGGAAACACTATAAATCAGGAACATACCATATACTACAGGAAAACACTATAAAACAGAAACTCACCATATACTACATGAGTACACCATATACTACAGGAACAAGCCATATAGAACAGGAACAAACGATATACTACAGGAACACTCTATATACTACAGGAACATACCACATATTAACGGAACACACTATATACTAGATGAACACGTCATATACTACAGTAGCACACTATATACTACAGTAACACACTATATACTACAGTAACACACCATATACTACAACAGCACACTATATACTACAGAAGCGCACTATATACTACAGTAACACACCATATACTACAACAGCACACTATATACTACAGTAACACACTATATACTACAGTAACACACCATATACTACAACAGCACACTATATACTACAGGAGCGCACTATATACTACAGGAACACACCATATAATACAGGAACACACTATATACTACATAAACACACTATATACTACAGGAACGCACTATATACTACAGGAACACACCATATAATACAGGAACACACTATATACTACATAAACACACGATATACTACAGGAAAGCACTATATACTACAGGAACACACTATATACTACATAAACACACTATATACTACAGGAACACACCATATACTACAACAGCACACTATATACTACAGGAGCGCACTATATACTACAGGAACACACCATATAATACAGGAGCATACGATATACTACAGGAACGCACTATATACTACAGGAACACACTATATACTATAGAAACACATCCTATACTACAGGAACACACCATACACTACAGGAAAACACCGTATACTACAGAAACTCACTATATACTACAGAAACACAATATATACTACACAAACACACCCAGTACAACAGAAACACACAGAATACTAGAGAAACACACCATATAATATAGGAACACCTTATATACTACAGGTATATGCCATATACTACAGGAGCACTCTATATACTACAGGAACACACCATACACTACAGGAAAACAATATAAATCACGAACACACCATAAACTACAGGAACACACCTTATACTACAGGGAACAGGAGCACACTATATTCTACAGGAAACCCTATAAAACAACAACACGACATATACTACAGCAACACTCCATATACTACAAGAACACGCCATATAGAAGAGGAACAAACCATATATTACAGGAACACACTATATAATGCAGGAAAATAACATATACTACAGGAACACACCATATGCTAAAGGACCAAACCATATACTATAGGAACACACCATATACTACAGGAACACATCATATATTGCAGGAATACACCATATTCAACAGGAACATACTATATACTACATGAGCACACTATTTACTACAGGAACACACCATATACTACAGAAACACACCATACACTACAAAAACACGCCATATAGAACAGGAACATAACATATACTAAAGGAACACACCCTATACTACAGTAATACAACATATACTACAGGAACACACCATAAACTACAGTAACACACCATATACTACAGGAGCACACCATATACTACAGGAACACACCATATACTGCAGGAACACACCATATACTACAGGAGCACACCATATACTACAGGAATACACTGTATACTAGAGAAACACACCATATAATATAGGAACATCTTATATACTACAGGAACATGCCATATACTACAGAAACACACTATATATTTCAGGAACGTACACTATACTACAGGAGCACTCTATATACTACAGGAACACACCATATACTACAGGAAAACACTATAAATCACGAACACACCCTATACTAAAGGAACACACCATATACTACAGGAACACGCCATATAGAACAGGAACACACCATATTCTACAAGAAACACTTTAAAGCAAGAACACACCATATACTACAGGAACACGCCATATACTACAAGAACACGCCATATAGAAGAGGAACAGACCATATATTACAGGAACACACTATATAATGCAGGAAAATAACATATACTACAGGAACACAACATATGCTAGAGGACCAAACCATATACTATAGGACCACACCATATACTACAGGAACACAGCATATATTGCAGGAATACACCCTATTCAACAGGAACATACTATATACTACATGAGCACACTATTTACTACAGGAACACACCATATACTACAGAAACACACCATACACTACAAAAACACGCCATATAGAACAGGAACATAACATATACTAAAGGAACACACCATATACTACAGGAATACAACATATACTACAGGAACACACCATATACTACATGAGCACACCATATACTACAGGAACACACCATATACTGCAGGAACACACCATATACTACAGGAATACATCATATATTACAGGAATACATCATATACTACAGGAGCACACCATATACTACAGGAACACACTGTATACTACAGGAACACACTATAAAACAAGAACACACCATATACTACAGGAATACATCATATACTACAGGAGCACACCATATACTACAGGAACACACTGAATACTACAGGAAAACACTTTAAAACAGGAACACACCATATACTACAGGAACACACTGTATAATGCAAGAACATAACATATACTACAGGAACATACCCTATACTACCATACACTACAGGAACACACCATATACTATAGGATCAGAATATATACTACAGGAACACGCCATATAGTACGGCAACACACCATATACGACAGGAACTCCCCATATACTAAAAGAACACACTATATACAACAATAAAACACTACAGGAACACACTATATAATGCAAGAACATAACATATACTATAAGAACGAACCATATACTACAGAACATACAATATATTACAGGAACACACCATATTCTACAGGAACACACCATATATTATAGGAACACACCATGTAGAACAGGAACAAACCATATATTATAGGAAAACACCATACACAACAGGAAAACACTATGGATTACAGGAACACACTTTATATTACATGAACGCACCAAATACACCATATACTACAGAAACACACCATATACAACAGGAACACACTATATACTGAAGGAATACACCCTATACAATGGGAATGCACCATATACTACAGGAACAAACTATATTCTATTGGAGCACACAATATGCTACAGGAATACACTATAATATAGAAAAATACCATGTACTACAGGAACATACCATATACTAAAGTAACACACTTTATACTAGAGGAACACATCATATACTACAGTAGCACACTATATACTACAGTAACACATAATATACCACAGGAACACGTCATATAGAACAGGAACACTCTCTATAATACAGGAGCGCACTATATACTACAGGAACACACTATATACTATAGAAACACATCCTATTCTACAGGAACACACCATACACTACAGGAAATCACCGTATACTACAGAAACTCACTATATACTACAGAAACACAATATATACTACACTAACACACCCAATACAACAGGAACACACATAACACTAGAGGAACACACCATATAATATAGGAACATCTTTTATACTACAGTAACATGCGATATACTACAGGAACACAATATATAACTCAGGAACGTACGCTATACTACAGGAGCACTCTGTATACTACAGGAACGCACCATATACTCCAGGAAAACACTATAAATCAGGAACACACCATATATTACAGGAACACACCATATACTACTGGAACACGCCATATAGAATAGGAACACACCATATTCTACAGGAACACACTATACAATACAGGAACGTACCATATACTACAGGAACACACTATAGAACAGGAACACGCCATATACTACAAGAACACGCCATATAAAAGAGGAACAAACCATATATTACAGGAACACACTATATAATGCAGGAAAATAACATATACTACAGGAACACACCATATGCTAGAGGACCAAACCATATACTATAGGAACACACCATATACTACAGGAACACATCATATATTGCAGGAATACACCATATTCAACAGGAACATACTATATACTGCATGAGCACACTATTTACTACAGGAACACACCATATACTACAGAAACACACCATACACTACAAGAACACGCCATATAGAAAAGAAATATAACATATACTACAGGAGCACACCATATACTACAGGAATACAACATATACTACAGGAACACACCATATACTACAGGAACACACCATATACTTCAGGAACACACCATTTACTACAGGAATACATCATATACTACAGGAGCACACCATATACTACAGGAACATGCTGTATACTACAGGAACACAATATATACTACAGGAACACACCATATACTAGAGGAAAACACTATAAAACAGGAACATACCATATACTACAGGAAAACACTATAAAATAGGAACACACCATATACTACAGGAACACACCATATACTACAGGAACATGCCATATAGAACAGGAACAAATCATATACTACAGGAACACACTGTATAATGCAAGAACATAACATATACTACAGGAACATACCCTATACTACCATATACTACAGGAACACACCATATACTACAGGATCAGACTATATACTACAGGAACACGCCATATAGTACGGGAACACACCATATACAACAGGAAAACCCAATATACTAAAGTAACACTATATACAACAATAACACACTACAGGAACACACTATATAATGCAAGAACATAACATATGCTATAAGAACGAACCATATACTACAGAACATACAATATACTACAGGAACACACCATATTCTACAGGAGCACACCATATATTATAGGAACACACCATACACTACAGAAACACACTATATACTACAGGAACACACCATATACTACAGGAAAACACTATGGAATACAGGAACACACTTTATATTAAATGAACGCACCATATTCACCATATACTACAGAAACACACCATATACAACAGGAACACACTATATACTACAGGAATACACCCTATACAATGAGAATGCGACATATACTACAGGAATACACCCTATACAATGAGAATGCACCATATACTACAGGAACAAACTATATTCTATTGGAACACACAATATACTACAGGAATACACTATAATATAGTAAAATACCATGTACTACAGGAACATACCATATACTAAAGGAACACACTATATACTAGAGGAACACGTCATATACTACTGTAGCACACTATATACTACAGTAACACACCATATATTACAGGAACACACCATATACTACATAAACACACTATATACTAGAGGAACACAACCTATAAAACTGTAACACACCGTATACTAGAGGAACACACCATAAACTACAGGAACAAGCCATATAATACAGGAACACGCCATATACTACAGGAACACATCCTATACAACAGGAACACACCGTATACTAAAGGAACATACCATATACTACAGGAACAGACCATATACTACAGGATTACACCATATAGAACAGGAACACACTATATAATACAGGAATATACCATATAAAATGGGAACAAACCATATACTACAGGAACACACTATACAATACAGGAACATACCATATACTTAAGGAGCACACTATATACTACAGGAATACACCATATACTACATGAATACGCTATATACCACAGGAACACGTCATACAGAACAGGAACACACCATATAATGCTTGAACACACTATATATTACAGGAACCTACCAAATACTACAGGAACATACGAAATACTACCGGAACACATCATAAAAAAGGAACACACCATATACTACAGGAAAACACTATAAAACAGGAACACACCATATACTACAGGAACACGCCAAATACGACAAGAAAAAGCCATATAGAACAAGAACAACCCATATACTACAGGAAAACACTATATAATGCAGGAACATAACATATACTACAGGAACATACCAGATACTACAGAAACACACCGTATACTACAGGAACACACCATATACTACAGAAACCCACTATATACTACAGGAGCACACCAAATACTACAGGAACACACCATATACTACGGGAACACACTATATAGTACAGGAACACACCATATACTGCAGGAATACACCATTTACTACAGGAACACACCATATACTACAGGAACACACTGTATACTACAGAACACACTATATACTACAAAAACGCACTATATACTACCGGAACACACCCAATACAACAGGAACACACCGTCTACTAGAGGAACACACCATATAATACAGGAACACCCCATATAATACAGGAACACGCCACATACTACAGGAACACGCCATATAAAATAGGAACAAACCATATACTACAGGAACAAACTATATACTACAGGAACATACCAAATACTACAGGAATACACTATAAAAAATAAATACACCATATACTACAGAAAAACACTATAAAACAGGAACACACCATATACTACAGGAACACGCCAAATACTACAAGAACAAGCCATATAGAACAGGAACAAACCATATACTACAGGAACATACTATATAATGCAGGAACATAACATATACTACAGCAACATACCAGCTACTAAAGAAACACACCATATACTATAGGAATACACCATACACAACAGGAACACACTATATACTACAGGAACACACCATATACTACAGGAAAACACTATGGATTATAGGAACACACTTTATACTACATGAACGCACCATATACACCATATACTACATAAACACACCATATACAACAGGAACACACTTTATTGTATACTTTCATATTGTCCCGTTTAGTTTGCATTGAGCTAAGCGTGCAATATTCTACGATATTGCACGCATTGATATTGCACGGGAACTTTTGCTCGTGCTTGCTAAGAGCCGCGAAATAGAAATAAGGAACTACTTTCAAATAAAAATAACGGAATCCTTCCTATAGTGTGAACAAAAAAATACGTGTTTTTTTTCAACATTTTATGGCAAAAATTGATAAAATAACTGAAATGGTCACTCACCCACTGTTTTTAACGTTATCGAAAGGTAAACAAACTTTAGAAAATGGCTTGTTGTTTTTAATGACGTCATCTGACGTCGTTTTCGCGCAAAATAATCATCCACACAAAATGAAACTGAATGGCAAGATAGGAATTCCATCAAAAGCTATAAAAATAACACAAATACAATGAAAAGTAATAGTCATACAATTAACATTGATCGAAAACAATATGAAAGTATACAATAAAAAGGTTATTGAATTTTTTTGGCTAAATCTTACTTGGAACTCGTTGTTTTGGCGCAGGACGACTCGCAAGCTCGTCGTCCTTTGCCAAAACAACTCGTTCCAAGTAATATTTAGCCATACAAATTCAATAACCTATAATATACTACAGGAATACACCATATACAATGGGAATGCACCATATACTACAGGAACACACAATATACTACAGGAATACACTATAATATAGAAAAATACCACATACTACAGGAACATACCATATACTGAAGGAACACACTATATACTAGGGGAACACGTCATATACTACAGTAGCACACTATATACTACAGTAACACACCATATACTACAGGAACACACCATGCATATACTACATAAACATACTATATAGTAGAGGAACACACTCTATACAACTGTAACACACCGTATACTAGAGGAACATACCATAAACTACAGGAACAGGCCATATAATACAGGAACACGCCATCTACTACAGGAACACATCCTATACAACAGGAACACACCGTATACTAGAGGAACATACCATATACTACAGGAACAGGCCATATACTACAGGATTACACCATATAGTACAGGAACACACTATATAATACAGGAACATACCATATAAAACGGGAACAAACCATATACTACAGGAACACACTATATAATACAGGAACATACCATATACTTCAGGAGCACACTATATACTACAGGAATACACCATATACTACAGGAACACGCTATATACCACAGGAACACATCATATAGAACAGGAACACACCATATAATACAGGAACACACTATATATTACAGGAACATACCAAATACTACAGGAACATACCAAATACTACAGGAACACACCATATACTACAGGAAAAGACTATAAACAGGAACACACCATATACTACAAGAACACACCAAATACTACAGGAACACACCATATACTACAGGAACACACCATATACTACAGGAACACGCCAAATACTACAAGAAAAAGCCATATAGAACAGGAATAACCCATATACTATAGGAACACACTATATAATGCAGGAACATAACATGTACTACAGGAACATACCAGATACTACAGAAACACACCATATACTACAGGAACACACCATATACTACAAGAACCCACTATATATCACTATATAGTACAGGAACACACAATATACTGCAGGAATACACCATATACTACAGGAACACATTGTATACTACAGAAACACACTATATACTACAAAAATGCACTATATACTGCCGGAACACACCCAATACAACAGGAACACACCGTCTACTAGAGGAACACACCATATACTACAGGAACACCTCATATAATACAGGAACACGCCATATACTACAGGAACACGCCATATAAAACAGGAACAAACCATATACTACAGGAACACACTATATAAAACAGGAACACACCCTATCTACAGAAACACAACATATACTACAGGAACACACCATATACTAGAGTTACACACTGTATACCACAGGAACATGCCATATACTACAGGAACACACCAAATACTACAGTAACACACTACATACGATAGGAACACACCATATATTACAGGAATACAATATACTGTAGGAACACGCAATATACTATAGGAACGCATAATATACAACAGTAAAACACCATATACTAGCAGAACACACTATATACTAGAGGAACAGGCCATATACTACAGTAACACGCTATAAACTAAAGGAACACGCCACATACTACAGGAACACATCCTATACTACAGGAACACACTATATACTGTTGAACACACCATATACTACAGGAGCAATTCAATCCTTATTTATACTGCCCCGTTTTCTTTAATTTACACTGCCCCTTCCCTTATTTACACTGTCCCGTTTTCTTCTTTACCCTGCCTGTTTCCTTATTTTCAATGCCCCGTTTTCTTATTTACTCTGCCCTTTTCCTTATTTACACTGCCCCGTTTAATTGGCATGACAATAGGGTAACAGTGGCAGTGGCGTTTGGTGCACCCTAGAACCTGATTTAAACCCCACAGCAACCTTTTTGTCACTGACCGTTCCAAAACAACAAAAAGAAAAAGGATTGACAACAGAGGCACATAGGTACTCTGTTGTCAATCCTTTTCATTTTGTTGTTTTAAATGCGTGTTTTTATGGACTTTGTTCTGGGAATGCTGTCTTTCCTGCACCACTTGTGTATGTTCTGGGAATGCTGTTTATGGACGTTGTTCTGGGAATGCTGTTTATGGACGTTGTTCTGGGAATGCTGTTTACCCCTGCAGAAATAAATCCAAGCATTTTTTCATTCCTAAGAATTCTTTAGAATTCCAAGGAAGTTCGATGTTTTCTCTCTTGGAAAAACATTGGATTTCCTTGGAATAAAAACTCCTAGAAATTCCATGGAATTCTCAAGATTGTTTTTTGGAGAAAGTTTGGAAAACATTGGATTTTTAATCCATCAAAATCCAATGTTTTTCCCTGTGCATAAACATTGGATTTCTTTGGACTTCTCCTCTCTGTCCATCAGCATACTTCGGAAAAGCTTGGAAAAGCTTGGACTTGAATATTTGACCAAAAAAAAAAGTCCAGTGTTTTCCAGTCTTTTCACAATTGGAAAAATATTGGTATACCTTGGACTTATTTACTACTTCTACTGCTGCTGCTACAACTACTACTACTACCATTATTACTACTACTACTACTACAACAGCAACTGCTGCTGCTCTATGACTACTACTACTTCTACTACTACTGCTGTTGTTGTTGCTGCTACTGCTGTTACTAATACATGTACTACTACTACTACTACTGCTACTACTACTATTGCTGTTACTAATACATGCACTACTTCTACTACTACTGCTGTTATTACTTCTACTTCTACTGCTGTTATTATTACTAATACTACTACTAATGCTGCTGCTGCTCTACTTTTACTACTACTGCTGCTGTTATTACTACTACTGCTGCTGCTGCTGCTGCTGCTCCACTACTACTACTGCTGTTTTTGCTGCTGCTACTGCTGTTACTACTACATGCACTACTTCTACTACTACAGCTGTTCCTACTACTAATACTGCTGCTGTTACTACTTCTACTGCTTCTGTTCTACTACAACTACTTCTAAGATTACTGCTGTTGTTGCTGCTGCCACCGCTGTTAATACTACTTGCACTATACTACTACTACTGCTGTTACTACTACTACTGCTGCTGTTACTACTTCTACTACTACTACTGATGTTACTACTTTTACTTCTGCTGCTGCTTTACTACTTCTACTACTACTACTGCTGTTACTACTATTACTGCTGCTGCTACTGCATCAGCAACAGTGACAACAACAACCATTAAAAAAAAAAAAAAAAAAAAAATTATAATAAAATTAACATTAAACATTGATTATAATAAAATAAATAATTGATCACTATTTTCTTTGATTTGGCTACACAGTCACATGATGTTCAGACACATGTATAATAAACACAATTTAATGTACATGGATCATTTCTAAAATACTGAAAACACAGAAAGGTCTTAATGCAGACCTTTGTATTGGCAAGTCAGGATAAATTCCTCAGAGAATCATTGCCAGATGTGAGGTGATAAGAGGATTATGTCCATCTATTGGCCATACATTAGTGGTACATTTACATAATATACTCTCAATTAACCTCAGTGTAACCCCTGATTTCCTGAGAGTTGATTGGTTAAACAAAATACTGGCTGGACAGTTTGAAAATGTGTAACATGTTGGGCACAGGAAACACATATTTGTTGATTATCTTATTTAATAAAGTACTAAATTTTGAAATCATTTTTATTGAAACTCTTGGTTTTGCTGGATACAAGTGTGGCTTGTCTCATATTTATATTTTACTGGAGGATTAAGACAGAAGAATGATGTTTACAGGTATGTACTACTCTACTTCAAATTATCAGTATGGCATACACTTAATGTTTATCAAAGGGTTGACATGTATCAGATTGCCAGTGAATTAATTTTATATTCATTAGAATGCTTAGAATAATTGTTTATTATATTTTGGACATGTTGACTCTTTTAAAAGCTGCTGAAGCAGATGTCATTATCTTCCTATAATCATTTTGCCTAATTCCACTGTGGACACTAGTGAAGAAGAGATTTATCCAAACCTCTTTAAAACAGATGATATAAACAACTCTTAAACATGATTTAAATTGTATATGTTTGCACATGACTGTCATTTAAAAAACAGTGTTGATTAAATTCATTTTGTTAAAACAGAGACATAATAAAATCTGGTTAAAACTACTATTTTAGAACTGAAAGAGACTGCTTTCGTTAGGGGCCATGACAGGCTGGTACCAGACAAACCAGGAGATGAGGTCTTGGATGAAACATGTTCCATATTTAGCATGCAAAAGTAAGTTTCCCACGTATCTTTGGATAGACTAATAGTATATACATTTCGAAATTGCAGTTGACACAATACTAACTAGTTTACTGTTCCAAATTGAAATCAATAATAAGAGCGACTAGTCTTATTTGATGATTCGGCTCTCCTATTTAAGAAATCTGTTGAAAAAGTAGATTGGGTACATTACACATTTAGGATAGAATTGTAGCACTTGGCTAATTGTCATATTTTATCCGCCTTTAAATTCTAGATCTGCCTTTTATTCTTAGTCTTAAAGTATGTGGTAAATAGGAATATGCAAATGATGATCTCTATATTTTCTTTCAGAATATGTCAGACCTTAGCATTGGACCAAGAAACACAGGATGAACACATTACAGGGAACCAAGATTTAGGATTCTTTCATATGGTTATATATGCCCTATAAGTACATTATTTTGTAGTGTTTTTTTTTAAAAAGATTTCATTTTGATGATTTTAAATGAGAGATATGTTTCAAATAATATTTCAGTTTTCATAAATTCAACCTGAAAGAACATTCTGATTAATTTTAAATATAATTTTTTCTAAAAGAATAATTTAGTTTAAACGCAAATTATGAAGAAAACTTTGTATAACCCAGTGTCAAATATGTTGCTGTGAATTTATTTTATTAAAAAATAAATAAAAAATATGAATATGTTATTATCATTGTCATGTGACCAGCAATACAAGTCCAAAGAAATCTTATATTGTTTATGTTTTTGTAGTGAACTTGGAATTCCTAAGAAATCCTAGCAATTCCAATACTTTTCTGTTAGGAAATTCCTATGAATTCCAGTGTTTTTCTTAAGATTTTCTAGGAATTCTTAGGAAATCGCTGCCAATACTGCCAAGGAAATCCAATGTTTTTCCACTTCAGAATTCCTAGGAAATCCTAGCAATTTTCAATGCTTTAATTCTGCTTTGAAATTCCTACAAATTCCAATGTTTTTCCACCTGAGATTTCATAGGAATTCCTAGGAAAGCGCAGCCAATACCGCCAATGTAATCCAACAAAATCCAATCCGTTAATCCTATGATTTTCATGGAATTTCTAGGAATACTTAGGAAAACAATTCTAGGGATTCTAAGTAATTTCATGAAAATCCTAAGATTTTCAATCCAATTTTCGAAAGGGTATGGACGTTGTTCTGGGAATGCTGTTTATAGATGTTGTTCTGGGAACGTTGTTCTGGGAATGCTGTTTATGGACTTTGTTCTGGGAATGCTGTTTATGGACGTTGTTCTGGGAATGCTGTTTATGGACTTTGTTCTGGGAATGCTGTTTACGGACTTTGTTCTGGGAATGCTGTTTATGGACTTTGTTCTGTGAATGCTGTTTACAGACTTTGTTCTGAGAATGCGGTTTACGGACTTTGTTCTGTGAATGCTGTTTATGGACTTTGTTCTGGGAATGCTGTTTATGGACTTTGTTCTGGGAATGCTGTTTATGGACGTTGTTCTAGGAATGCTGCCTTTCCTGCATGACCTGTGTGTCTACTCAGACTATTGATCCTCAGGGTATTAAAACATAACAAAGCAAAATATAGCGTATTTAAACTAGTCTAGTCTGACATGGCTTTTTAAATTTGCCCACACTTTCTTCTATTTGTAACTGTTCTAGAACTATCACTGAAGGTGATAAATACCGCGCATTTTTTTTTTAGTGAGATCAAGGGTAATAACTCTGCATGGCATTGACTGAGCCACACCAATATTGTGTCACGTACACTTCATGTTTATCATGTACACAAAGTTTTAATTCAATATTTGCCAAACTGTAAAAGTAGTTCACTCCACAAGATTGCATATGCTGAATAAAGCAATGTTTACTACGTGTAAGGGCAATAACTCTGCATGGAACTGACTGAGCCACACCAAAATTGTATCACGCACATATACACTTTCATCTTCAAAACTGTAAAGTAGTTTGCTCCACAAGACTGCATATGATGAATATATCAATTGAATTTTGACTAAGTTCAGGAGCAATAGATCTGCATGGAATTGACCAAGCCGAACCAAAATGTCACGCACATCTTCACTTCATTTTAATCATGTATACAAAGTTTTAATTCAATATTTTGAAAACTGTAGAAGTTAGCACCACAATATTGCTATTGCTGAATATAGCAATTCTGACAAAATGCAAGGGCAATAACTCTGCATGGAATTGAGGGAGCCAAAACAAAATAATGTCAGCACATCTACACTTCATGTTGATCACGTGTACACAATTTCAATTCAATATCTTGAAAACTGTAGAAGTAGTTTGCTCTACAATATTGCATATGCTGAATACAGCGATTTTGACTAAGTGCAAGGGAAATAACTCTGCATGGAATTGAGGGAGCCACAACAAATTTGTGTCACGCACATCTACACTTCATGTTGATCATGTGTACAAAGTTTCAATTCAATATCTTGAAAACTGTAAAAGTAGTTGGCTCCACAAGATTGCATATGCTGAATATAGCGATTTTGACTAAGTGCAAGGGCAATACCTCTGCATGGAATTGAGTGAGCAACACCAAAACTGTGTCACGCACATCTACACTTCATGTTGAACATGTGTAAAAAGTTAAAATTCAATATCTTGAAAACTGTAGAAGTTCGCTCCACAAGATTGCATATGCTGAATATAGCGATTTTGACTAAGTGCAAGGGCAATACCTCTGCATGGAATTGAGTGAGCAACACCAAAATTGTGTCACGCACATCTACACTTCATGCTGATCATGTGTCACCAGCAACTCCTTACCTGTCTTTGGTTACAAGACTTAGAGATGCGATCAGGAGTCACGGTGAGCTTTAGGCCAGAAATGGGGAATTAATGGTAGAGTCCAGCTCACGTATAACTCCTGGTGGTGACACGGGGTCAGTTCAGTAATTGAACTTACATTTAGAATCCTTTTCTTGTGAGTTCAATAAACACAATGTTATACAGTTTTGTTGTATTTAATAATTATATTTAACAATGTCTATTCCGTTACATAAAGTTCAGCACATTAAAAGTTCACAATGTCATAAATATTAATAGAAGTTTTCTAAAAGACTATGGCCGACTTATAATGAAGTCACTGTTTTGCCGCTTAAAGAAACCTCAACCTGTGTCAACTAATGCCTGACCAGAACTACCTTTTTTCGTCCCCAAAAGCCTTTTATTACAAAAAGGAATCAACCAATGAAAATTAAGTTAACATATAACCAATCAATTTGTGTTCCTTAAAGAACCAATTAAAATCCAGTTAACATACAATATTATTACCCAATCACCAAATGTGAAATATCCTTTAATAAGCCACATAACTTATTTCCACAGCTTGTGTCCTGGCATATTCATAAACAAAGATAACAATAGGTGTCACTCAGTATTAACACTTGAGAGTAATTAAACTGATTCTAAATATGATTGTCAGGAAATGCCCAACACCTTAAGCCATCCTTCTTGAGAATAGACACATAATAGTATTGATAACAATATATACAAACAGGTGATTTCTGTGAAAAACAATTGGTTTACAATAATCCACTGCAACAGATGTTCTTAACAATATTTGAATTTCAAAAGTTATGTACCGTAAATAAGTTTTTGTTAAAAATAAGTTACTGCAACTGACCCATAGTGTATGCATATAACACATGTATACAAAGTTTCAATTCAATATTTTGAAAACTGCAGAAGTTCGCACCACAATATTGCATATGCTGAATATAGCGATTTTGACTAAGTGCAAGGGCAATACCTCTGCATGGAATTGAGCGAGCCACACCAAAATTGTGTCACGCACATCTACACTTCATATTGATTCAATATCAATAGTTTCAATTCCATATCTTTTTGAAAACGGTAGAATTAGTTCGCTCCACAAGATTCAACCGACCGACCGACCAACCGACCGCCAGACCAACAGACCGACCGCCGCAGTGACTCATATATACCCCCTCTCAAACTTCGTTTGCGGGGGTATAAAAATCAAATATGGCTTTATTTCAAACTTTTCCCTGCTTTTATCATGTTAAAATTCTGAACAAATTTGTTAAAGATCGGATGACAAAACAAGAGGCCCAAGAGGCCTGTTATCGCTCTACTGGCTATATGGAGTATTTGATGAGTCTTTGATGGGGAATACGACAACATGCGCAACTGGGCTTGGTACTGATCATTCCTACCAAGTTTCCTTGAAATCCACCCAGGGGTTCAGGAAAAACTCTGGATAAAGATTAAAATATTAGGCCGTAACTCATTCAACTAGAACACGGCGATGATAGGCGCAACTAGGCTTGACACTCATCATCCCAGCCAAAATTCGTTGAAATCTGGCCAGGAGTTCAGAAGAGACTAGTCTGGATAAAGTTTGTGTATCAGAACCTTTAAAGGGCTATAATTCCACAAAAATCATTCAACCGGAACACGGCAATTATATGCACAACTAGGCCTGGTACTGATCATCCCTGCAAAGTTTCAATGAAATCCGGTCAGGAGTTCAGTAGAACTTAGTCCGGACAACATGTGTGTATTAATACCTTTAAAGAGCCATACCTCAGCCAAAAATCGTTCAACCAAAATATGGCGATAACATGCATGACTAGGCTTGGTACTGATCATCCCTGCACAGTTTCACTGAAATCCAGCCAAAGGTTCAAGAGAAATAGTCCAGATTAAGTTTGTGTAGTAAAACCTTTAAAGGACCACAACTCAGCCAAAAATCATTCAAGCAGAACAGTGATGACTGCACCACTAGGCCTGGTACTGATCATCCCTGCAAAGTTTCGTTGAAATCCGGCCAGGGGTTCAGGAAAAAAGTCCGGACAAAGTTTGTGTATTAAAGTATTAAAACCTTTAAAGGGCCATAATTCTGCCAAACATCATTCAACTGGAACACGGTGACGATATACATAACTAGATTTGGTACTGATCATCCCTCCAAAGTTTCATTAAAATCTGGCCAAATGAAAGCCCTATCGTCATAATGAGGCCAAATACAGCGTTTTCAACTACATCAAGGGTCTAACTCTGGTGTTACTAATACGATTTGGCTGGTTTTCAAACTTGTCTGAGCTTACATTGATATTAACAATGTGTGTAAGTTGGTAAAGATCAAATAATAAATGAAGGTGCTAGTGTTCACAAGGCAGAATATAGCTTTTTTTCAGAAAAACAAGGGCCATAACTCTGCTGTTACTAATCCCATTTGGCTGGTTTTCGAACTCATCCGAGCTTTCATTGATATTAACAATCTGTGCAAGTTTGATAAAGATCAAATTATAAATGAAGGTGCTAGGGTTCACAAGGCAGAATATGGAATTTATCAGAAAAAACAAGGGCAATAACTCTGCTGTTACTAACCCAATTTAGCTGATTTTCGAACTTGTTGAAGCTTTCATTGATAATAACAATCTGTGCAAATTTGGTGAAGACCAAATAATAAATGAAGGTGCTAGAGTGTTCACAAGGCAGAACATGGCATTTTCAGAGAAATAACAAGGGTCATAACTCCGGTGTTACTGAACCGATTTGGCTGGTTTTCTAACTTGTCCGTGCTTTCATTGAGATTAACAATCTGTGCAAATTTGTGGGTGTGTGTGTTGGGTGGGAGGGTGTGTGTGTGTGTGTGTGTGGGGGGGGGGGGGGGGGGGGGGGGGGTATGGGGCAACATAGATATATGTGTAAGAATTGTCCAAAACAACAGAAAAATATGTCCAAAAAAATCCAACTTTCGAGTGGGGGTGGAGGCGGGGAGGGGGCGGGGGCGGGGGTGTCAACATAGCTATATGTGTTAGAACTGACCAAAACAACACAGAAATGTGTAAAAAACAAAACAATTTCGAGTTGGGGGTGGGGCTGGAGAGGGGGGGGGGGGGGGGGGGGGGGGTGGAGTGGAGGGTGGGGGGGGGGGGAGTGGAGGGAGGGGGCGGGGTGTCAACATAGCTATGTTTAAGAATTGACTAAAACAACACAGAAATATGTAAAAAAAAGGAGGTGTGGGGGCGCAGTGGGGTGTGGGGGTGGGGAATAACATAGCTATATTGTAAAAATTGACCAAAACAACACAGAAATATGTAAAAAAAAAAAAAAAAAAAAAAAAACACGCATGGGGGTGGTGGGTGGCAGCCCATGGTCCAATATGGATGAAGTATGGATACAATCTATAATGCTATAAGAAATCCCAAACCCAAATTATAGATTTATACAACAGCTTACAAGCAAACCTAGATCTGCCTTTATTGCACATTTTAAAGGGACACACGCCAATCTTGATTTTTTAAAAACTCACGGCGTCCCGTTATTTTTTCTCTAAACTTGAATTTTTTCAGTCATTAATATTGTTAGAATAGTTCAAAGCAAATTGTTTTTACATATTTTTGAATTTTGATAATATTGCACCAATACTATATTTAAACAAGAGGCCCACTTAAGAGGCCCAAGTGGGCCTGTAGACACTCTACTGGTATGATGTGATTCAAAAACATAAACATGATAGAGGCCAACCCAAGAAACATATTTCCTATATATAACTCTATGTAAACTTTGGGTTATCGTGGCGGCCATTTTGAATATTTGACGACAACGAAAAACACAAACTTGATAGAGGCCAACAACAGGAACATGTACATGTATATGATATTTAACTAGAATGGAATAAGTGGTAATATGTCGTTTGATAAATGTCCTTAAATTTGACCTAAGTTTAGCCATGGTGGCCATCATGGATGACTGGAGGCCCCAAAAACACAAATCTGAGGGGGACTAACCCAAAGATAGTTGTGATTATGTTTCATCAAAATCCTTCAAGTGGCCGCGAAAAAACAAATCTGAGGGGGACTATACTAAAGATCATTGTAATGAACATGACGAAGTTTCATCAAAATCCTTCAAGCGGTTTCAAAGAAGATGTAATTTTTAGCCTTTTCCTATATAATTCTATGTAAACTGTGAGTCGCCGACCATGGCGGCCATTTTGATTATTCGTCGATAACGAAAAACATAAACTTGATAGAGGCCAAACCAAGGAACAGACGGGCGGACGGATAGACGGATGAAGTGATCACATAAGCTCGCCTGCCCTTTGGCCAGTAGAGCTAAAAATGTGTAGAATAATGAAGGAAGTAGATTCTCAATTTTTTACTTAGTTATATGAAAGCAGTTTTAAAATCAAAATGATGTAGTATTAATAAATTACTGTACTAATTTTAAAACTCAAAATTGCCGTGTGTCCCTTTAAGATAATGCTATAAGGAAGTTGGTTGTGCTAGGATAAGAAATGTAAGAAATATAGACTTGTAAACACAGCTTACATGCAAAATTTGATGTGAAATGGGACACATTTTATCAGAATTTGGGTTCCATGGGAGCCCATGGGTTACAGGAACCAAAATTGCTTATGCAATCCTTAAGATAATGTTATAAGGAAGCCCATGGCCAAATTTGGTTGTGCTAGGATAAGAAATCTAAGAGAAAAAGACTAACACACAAACCTTGATGTGGGACGCCGATGCCGGGGTGATGTTATTCTTCGAATAGTCGAGCTAAAAAATGGCATTTTTCAGAAAACACAATGGCCATAACTCCTGTGTTACTGATCCGATTTGGCTGGTTTTCGAACTTATCCGAGCTTTCATTGATTTTAACAATCTGTGCAAGTTTGGTAAAGATCAAATAATAAATGAAGGTGTAGAGTGTTCACAAGGCTTAATATGGCATTTTTCAGCAAAACAAGGGCCATAACTCTGGTGAAATTAATCCGATTTGGCTGGTTTTCTGAGCTTTCATTGATATAAAGACACTGGCAAAGTTTCGTAAAGATCCGATTAATAATGGAAGCCCTAGAGTGTTCAAAAGGCAAAAGTTAATGGACGGACGACGGACAACTATTCATCTCATAAGCTCCGCTGGCCTTCGGCCAATAGAGCTAAAAAGGATCGACAGTATAAACAAAGCAAAACACAGAATTGTTTATTCAATCAAGGGCAATTACTATGTTGTTTCTACTCAGAGTGGCTGGCTTTTGAACGTGTTTCACTCAGACAAAGTTTTGTAAAGATCAGATAAACAAGAGGCTCAAGAGGGCATGCAGATGTTCTACTTGCTAAAAATGCTCTTATAACATGTGATGGTGTGGGGTAGTGGGCAGATATGTTATGATCATGATACATCTTGAATAAATTCGGTTGAATGTCCTTAAATTTGACCGAAGTTTAGCCATGGTGGCCATCATGGATGACTGGAGGCCCCAAAAACACAAATCTGAGGCGGACTAACCCAAAGATCATTGTGATTAAGTTTCATCAATGTCCTTCAAGCGGTTTCAGAGAAGATGTCATTTTTAACATTTTCCTATATAACTCTATGTAAACGTTGGGTCGCTGTGGTGGCCATTTTGATTATTCAACGATAACGAAAAACACAAACTTGATAGAGGCTAACCCAAGGAACATGTTTAAGATATTTCACAAGAATGGAATTAGTGGTTTCGGAGGAGCTGTTGTTTGAAATGTCCTTAAATTTGACCTTATTTTAGACATGGCGACCATCTTGGATGACTGGCGGCCGCAAAAAAAAAAAATCTGAGAGGGACTATCCCAAATGTCATGGTGATTAATTTTCATCAAAATCTTTCTAGAGGTTTCAGAGAAGATGTCATTTTTAACCTTTTCCTATATAACTCTATGTAAACTTTGGGTCGCCGTGATGGCCATCTTGAATATTCGACAATAACGTAAACACAAACTTGATAGAAGCCAACCCAAGGTACATGTATATGATATTTCACTAGAATGGAATAAGTGGTTTTGGAGATGTCGTTCGAAATTTCCTTAAATTTGACCAAGTTTTAGCCATGGCAGCTGCAAAAAACACAAATCTGAGAGGGACTATCCCAAAGATCAATGTGATCTAAGTTTCATCAAAATCCTTCAAGCGGTTTCAGAGAAGATGTCATTTTTAAACTTTGGGTCGCTGTGGCGGCCATTTTGATTATTCGACAACAACGAAAAACACCAAGTTGATAGAGAGGCCAACCCAAGGAACATGTTTATGATATTTCACAAGAATGGAAGAAGTGGTTTCGTCGGAGATGTCGTTTGAAATTTCCTTAAATTTGACCTAATTTTATCCATGGTGGCCATCATCCAAGACTGGCGGCCGCGAAAAACATAAATCTGAGGGGGGCTATCCTAAAGATCATCGTAATGAAGTTTCATCAAAATCCTTCAAGCGGTTTCAAAGAAGATGTCATTTTTAGCCTTTTCCTATATAATTCTATGTAAACTTTGAGTTGCCATGGCGGCCATTTTGATTATTCGACGATAACGAAAAACAAAAACTTGATAGAGGCCAACCCAAGGAACATGTTTATGGTATTTCACAATAATGGAATAAGTGGTTTCGGAGGAGATGTCGTTTGAAAATTCCTTAAATTTGACCTAGTTTTAGCCATGGCGGCCATCTTGGATGACTGGCGGCAATGAAAAACACAAATCTGAGAGGGGTCCTCCCAAGTAACATTGTGATGAAGTTTCATCAAAATCCTTCGAGCTGTTTCAGAGGAGATGTCGATTTTATAAAATTGCTAACAGACGGACAGACAGACAGACGACGGACGAAAAGTGATCCCATAAGCTCGCCTGGCCTTTGGCCAGTAGAGCTAAAAAACAGGCCAAACATCTGGTAAAGTTTGGTAAAGATCAGGTGAAAAATGAAAGCCCTATCATATTAACGAGGCAAAATATAGCATTTTTAACTAAATCAAGGGCCATAACTCCGCTGTTACTGGTCCGATCTGGTTTTCGAACTTGTCCAAGCTTTCATTGATATTAACGATCTGTTAAAGTTTTGTTAAGATCGGATGAAAAATGAAGGCCCTTGGCCAGTAGAGCTAAAAATCATCAGCTCCAAAAAGTAGGTCAAGGTCATAGATGAAATCCCTGCTTCCAAAAAAGACAACTATGTCAAAATAGAATATATTTTCTTTTAAAGATTAAGCTATAAATTAGGTTTAAAACATCTAGTGCATATTTATAGTTCATGAGAAAGTGATGTAAATGTAACAATTAAAGTTATGCGCCCTTTGCTTGGATGGTCAATGTCACATCCACATTTGCTTTGTCACGTTGCAATGGACCACTCAAGATACAACTATAAGAAAATTTTGAAAGGTCTTAGTGCATAGAGTTCCTGAAAAAGTGACCTAAACGCCAAAGTTGAAGGTAAAAATTATAAGGTTATCTGCCCTTTTGCTTGGAGAGTCAAGGTCATATCCACATCTGCTTTGTCACGTTGCGATGTACCACCCTAGATGCAACTATAAACAAAGTTTGAAAGGTGTAGTGCATACAGTTTGCGCGAAATTGACCTCACTGCAAAAGTTGAAAGTAAAATTATTGTTATCTGCCCTTTGCTTGGAGGGTCAAGGTCACTTCCACATTTGCTTTGTCAAGTTGCAATGTACCACTCAAGATACAACTATAAGCAAAGTTTGAAAGGTCTTAGTGCATACAGTTTGGGAACAAGTGATCTAAATGCAAAACTTGAACCTAAAAATCAAAGTTTGAAATGTGTAGTGCATAGTTTGCGCGAAATTGACCTCAACGCAAAAGTTGAAAGTAAAATTATTAAGGTATCTACCCTTTGCTTGGAGGGTCAAAGTCACGTCCACATTTGCTTCGTCACGTTGCGATGTACCACTCAAGATACAACTATAAGCAAAGTTTTAAAGGTCTAGTGCATACAGTTTGTGAACAAGTGATCTAAATGCAAAACTTGAACCTAAAAATCATTAAGTGATTTGCCCTTTGCTCGGAGGGTCAAGGTCACTTCCACATTTGCTTTGTGACGTTGCGATGTACCACCCAAGATACAACTATCAGCAAAATTTGAAAGGTCTAGTATATACAGTTTGTATATACAGTTTGTGAGAAAATGACCTAAAAGCAATACCTATGTCTCTTTTTTTTCTTCGAAAAGGCGAGACAAAAATGACGGTGCTAGGTGTTTTTTGTTTTTTTTAACATTTTATTTCTTTTCAATACAATAATGTACAAAAGCAATAATTATGAAATTATATTCAACAATAAATTTCAATATAATGTATTGACAAGAAAACGTTTAGTTTAACAGAAATATATAGAGAGAAAGGTAGATGATAGAAAGATAGAAAAAAGAATTAATATAGTAAGAGGTATATCTATGGAAGGTGATCGTTACAAATTAACCTTCTGTCTCTATTTCAATTCTCAAATGTCAACAAAGTTCCAGTTGGCATTGTGTTGGTCAAGTTTGTTCTTAGAGAACGCAATAATTTCTTCAATATCTTTCCTATAATGCAAATATCTCATAAAGCATTCAATATCAGGGATGGTTTTATAATACTTTTTTTTGTTTTGAAAGTATTTTGAAATAATAATAATAAAGTTCAAAATACTAGCGTTTCTGTTGTTTTTACATATTAAACCAAACGAAAGAGTCTTTAAATCAAAAGTAATTTGAAACCCTTTGCGTTACAGAATTTGTTGTAAGGTGTGTAAGCGACATGCGAAGTCACAAAGACTTGAATTTACTAGCTTGCATTTGTGTAGTAGTTTATTGGAAGGTGCTAGGTGTTGATAAGACAAAAATAGCTTTTTTTTCATTAAATCAAGGGCCCTAACTCCGAAGTTTAGTATCTGATATTGATGATTTTTAAACTCGTCTGAGCTTTCATCAATATTTAGATTCTGGCATAATTTGGTAAAATCGGATAGAAACTGAAGATGCTAGTGTTGACAAGACATAATATAGCATTTTTCATTAAACCAAGGGCCACCACTCCGATGCTTATTATCGGTGGCTGATTACTTTTATTATTGTTTAAAGTATTTATTTAGTTTGAACTTATATACAATACGACACCAAAGGATCAATTCACAACAACAGAATGGAACAAGTAAAATATTTTATTGATATAATTTTTTAATGTGCCACAAGTGTTAATGTTGAAGTCACACACACAGAGACGACTAATTCTGCCTGAAGAGACACAAAGCAATCTTCAAGTATTTATCAAGCATTTCAAACTATTCAATAATCTTTTAATTGAAGTCTTCAACATGCCTCATTGCTCCATAATGTTTTAGGAATGGAGTGTTAGTAACTCGTCAAAAAATATTGATTGAACTGAATTGTTGTTTTTTGGGCACACCAACACAAGAAAGGAATGGAAACATCAGACACCAGAAAAACATACATCAGTCAACTTAAACACCAAATATGCTGTAATCTGAAAATGAATTTACAAAATTACATGGAAAAGAATTAGTAAGATCCAGTAAAAATTTATGCACACATAGATTTTTAACATTTTTCTTAATTGCATTGTTTGTTTTATATTAGAAACATAACTGAAAGCGTTAAATACATAATACCTTCGTTTTCCTACAATGGAATACAAAACCTTGTATCACCTCTAGAGGTTTTCAGAATCTGAATCACTATGCTACTAAAAATAGATTTCTGTATCCCTTTTCTACATACGTTGTATGACGTCGACGACCTTGTGTGACATCGTCACCTTCTGGTGAGCAAAGTAGCCTACTATTCTACTATTCGCTTCCATAATATTTTAAGAGCTTTCTTATGAAGGTATATAATAAAAAGATCATTTACTAGAGTAAGTGTTTTGGAAGTGGCACCACCTCTTGTGGATATACCATATCTCCAGGATCACACACGTGGCTAAAGCCTCTCGTGCGTGAGATCCTGCAGATATAGCATGTCCACTCAAGGTGATACAAACTTCCAGATCATGTTACTCTTGTATCATCATCACGAAACCAGCTGTGACAGATATCGAGGGTCGAGTGGTAAAAGGTGCAACACATTAAGAACCTTTAAATTCTCATTTATACAGAGAGCATTGTAAAACTCAGAAAGAGCACATTCCATATAATCTTAGTATGAAACTATCACATCACAGAATGCTAACATTAATGACAGGTTTTAGTAGACTGCTTAAGTAGATAGTTTCAATTTGTTTAATGTACAGTAACACTTTTGTACAAAACAATCAAATTAATGTGTATAAAATATAACGACATAAGGCCATACAAAATTATTTACCTGGTTCTCAGGCCCGCCCGCATGTCTTTTTTTAGTGCCGCATTGCCGATTTTATCTCAAAAGTAATAAAATAAAAATTGGAAATGCGCTACCAAAATTTCGAAAAAAAAGTTCCACATCCAAGTTTGTTCCGGTTTTTACATGCAACTACCTCAGGGCAATCCCCTTGTGGGTAGACTGGTGCGACTATCTGCCGCTCTGCTCGCTAGCTTGTGAGTGTTGCAGTCTTACGGGTACCAATTTAGGAGTCAGACGCTTGAGACGCTTGGAACTAGTAGGTGCTACAGAACAGGCGATTTATTCAAGCGTCTAATCGACAAAGTCTCACAACATGCAATAGTTCATGCGTGATCTAATACAAATATACGGACTTATTGTGATTGAAAGAAGCATAAGTCGGGAAGAAATGATAAGGTAATGATCAACAATAGAGATGAGCTGATCCAACTGGTTATTGCACATGTATTTCGAGATATTTTGCATCAATACATGTATTATTGGAATTAAAAGTTTGGATAAAAAAAAAAATCGCCCGCGTGTCTGTTGACCACTGTAAAATTGTAAAAAAAAATCCGCCCGCCCGCATCTCTTTTCAGAAAAAGTGGCCTGAGAACCAGGTAATTAATTTTTTGTGGCCTAAGGACAAATTAATAATCAAAGGCATACCCTATATGGTTAAAATTGTTACACAAATATTGTTTGTAAGATGATTATGTTATTACAATATCTGTCAGGTCCGTAGCCAGCCCTGAAATTTAACTGAGGCAAATCCCTTCCTAGCGGGGTCTGAGAACATGTACCCTGGAAACAGTTGATTTCTACATGTGACTTCCTACATTTCAGTGCATTCCCGAGCTAGATTGTTAGATTTAAGTTAGACAATATATTCAAATCTATTTTAGTGATTTTATTTGATATTTCATTAGAATGCCTACTTCAATGTTTGATACCATCCCAAAATTGCTACCGAGGCAACTGCCTCTGTGTGCCTTAGTGTAGCTATGGGCCTGTCTGTGTATGATTTTTTCAATAAATATGAAAACAGGCATTTAAGGGCACCGTTAACCAGAACAGAGGACAGAGAAACACATAAAACAACATATAATTATTACCAGAAATCATTTCTACTTGTAAAGATCTACATAATCACAGATTACCGGGAGATTACCTATATATCTTAAAAGTAGTGTAAATTGGGTTTTACAGCGTACCAACACAAGAAAGGTTATATGGTGCCAAACAACAACTATAATGCCAGTTTCATGCTCCATTTACATCGAGAAAAATATGGAGATTAGGCCTAGAACCATTTAACCTCTAGAATACCTAGTGGGATTTACAGTTGTCCTATTCTACAACTGGTAACCACATGGAGCTGTGGTCCTATTCTACAACTGGTAACCACATGGGGCTGTGGTCCTATTCTACACGCGGTAATCACATGGGGCTTTTTGGAAATGAAAGAGGCAGTTTAAATTGCTGTTCAATGCAGCCTATAGCCATATATTTTATTTCACAAGTACAACTTATATGCCTGACAGTTGGAAACATGTTATCCGATGTCATGCACATTTTATTGGAGAGGTTAAAAACTCAACTAAAATGTTTTGACTGTAATTGATTGGGTCATTATCTGTCAAAGATGTTATTACTTAAAATGTCAAATCAATGAATTTGTATGACCAGCTATTGAAGAGGTGACATTACACCACTTAAAACAAAATATTATTTTTAGAATCCATTCAAGCAGATTCAATGCGACAAGGCGAGTAATAAACTGGGTTTTTCAGGATTTGTTTTCAGAAAAAAAAATTGGTAAGATTTTTGGCAGTTGTAGGTCACATTAGACAAGTGATCGTTTATCTATCAATACAGAGCATATTTTGTAGAGAGGATATTGAAAGTAGTTGCTTATGGCAGGTGGTTGCTTCACAGAGGTGGTCTTTACAGGTTTCAATATTCCATTTGGTTTGTCCTGTATAAGTCATTGACATAACATAATTTTAATACTGGTCTACAACAAAACATATTTAAAACATTCACTATTTTGTTAGTAGTTGATGGCATTACGGGGTCCGAGTATTAACTTTCATACCCCATCCAACCCTTTCTCCAAGAAGCAAAAAGGGGGTTGACTGGGGTACGAAATAAAATCCTGCTAATATAAGCTTTCCCATCGCTTAATGGAATTAAGGTGGAACCACGTAATGGATTTCGAAGAAATAAACAGAACATTTATCAGAATAAAATCAGAAACTGAAAGGATAAATCCTTAACATACTTTCATGTGAAATACATTCATTTAAATTGTAAAAATTTAAGAAATCTTTTTGTGCATTGAACTGTAAAAACTGTATATAAATGTTTAAAAAATGTATTAGTGCACTGCATTAAAAGCATTTAGCATAGGAGAAGTATACTGACATGGAATTAATCAATTTGCAAACTGTACTAAGCCACAGACATTATTAATTCTTCAACTCAGTATGGTCTGTGACCTCCTCCTATTGTTTGTATGGTCCTATTGTTTGTATGGTCCTATTGTTTGTATGGTCCTATTGTTTGTATGGTCCATGTTTGTCCTTTACAATCATAAGCCAGTCAACCACAGAGTTCTGAAAAAAGCAAAATATTTGTTTGTTCATATATCGAGGAAAATAGTTTTTCATCTGCGACAAACCCTTCTCCCCCTTCATCATTATTGTCAACTGGAACAAATCCTTCTCCCCCTTCATCATTATTGTCAACTGGAACAAATCGTTCTCACTCCCACTTCATCGTTATTGTCAACTGGAACAAATCGTTCTCACTCCAACTTCATCAATATTGTCAACTGGAACAAATCCTTCTCACTCCAACTTCATTAATATTGTCAACTGGAACAAATCCTTCTCACTCCCACTTCATTAATATTGTCAACTGGAACAAATCCTTCTCACTCCAACTTCATCGTTATTGTCAACTGGAACAAATCCTTCTCACTCCCACTTCATTATTATTGTCAACTGGAACAAATCGTTCTCACTCCAACTTCATCAATATTGTCAACTGGAACAAATCCTTCTCACTCCCACTTCATTGTTATTGTCAACTGGAACAAATCCTTCTCACTACTCCCACTTCATTATTATTGTCAACTGGAACAAATCCTTCTCACTCCCACTTCATTATTATTGTCAACTGGAACAAATCCTTCTCACTCCCACTTCATTATTATTGTCAACTGGAACAAATCCTTCTCACTCCCACTTCATTAATATTGTCAACTGGAACAAATCCTTCTCACTCCAACTTCATCGTTATTGTCAACTGGAACAAATCCTTCTCACTCCCACTTCATTATTATTGTCAACTGGAACAAATCGTTCTCACTCCAACTTCATCAATATTGTCAACTGGAACAAATCCTTCTCACTCCCACTTCATCGTTATTGTCAACTGGAACAAATCCTTCTCACTACTCCCACTTTATTATTATTGTCAACTGGAACAAATCCTTCTCACTCCCACTTCATTATTATTGTCAACTGGAACAAATCCTTCTCACTCCCACTTCATTATTATTGTCAACTGGAACAAATCCTTCTCCCCCTTCATCATTATTGTCAACTGGAACAAATCGTTCTCACTCCCACTTCATCGTTATTGTCAACTGGAACAAATCGTTCTCACTCCAACTTCATCAATATTGTCAACTGGAACAAATCCTTCTCACTCCCACTTCATTAATATTGTCAACTGGAACAAATCGTTCTCACTCCAACTTCATCAATATTGTCAACTGGAACAAATCCTTCTCACTCCCACTTCATTATTATTGTCAACTGGTACAAATCGTTCTCACTCCCACTTCATTATTATTGTCAACTGGAACAAATCCTTCTCACTCCAACTTCATTAATATTGTCAACTGGAACACATCCTTCTCACTCCCACTTCATTATTATTGTCAACTGGAACAAATCCTTCTCACTCCCACTTCATTATTATTGTCAACTGGAACAAATCCTTCTCACTCCCACTTCATTATTATTGTCAACTGGAACAAATCGTTCTCACTCCCACTTCATCGTTATTGTCAACTGGAACAAATCCTTCTCACTACTCCCACTTCATTATTATTGTCAACTGGAACAAATCCTTCTCACTCCCACTTCATTATTATTGTCAACTGGAACAAATCGTTCTCACTCCAACTTCATCAATATTGTCAACTGGAACAAATCCTTCTCACTCCCACTTCACTATTATTGTCAACTGGAACAAATCCTTCTCACTCCAACTTCATTATTATTGTCAACTGGAACAAATCCTTCTCACTCCAACTTCATTAATATTGTCAACTGGAACAAATCCTTCTCACTCCAACTTCATCATTATTGTCAACTGGAACAAATCCTTCTCCCCCTTCATCATTATTGTCAACAGGAACAAATTCTTCTCCCCCTTCATCATTATTGTCAACAGGAACAAATCCTTCTCCCCCTTCATCATTATTGTCAACAGGAACAAATCCTTCTCCCCCTTCATCATTATTGTCAACAGGAACAAATCCTTCTCACTCCCACTTCATTATTATTGTCAACTGGAACAAATCCTTCTCCCACTTCATCAATATTGTCAACAGGAACAAATCCTTCTCCCACTTCATCATTATTGTCAACAGGAACAAATCCTTCTCACTCCCCCTTAATCATTATTGTCAACAGGAACAAATCCTTCTCACTCCAACTTCATTAATATTGTCAACTGGAACAAATCCTTCTCACTCCAACTTCATTAATATTGTCAACTGGAACAAATCCTTCTCACTCCCACTTCATTATTATTGTCAACTGGAACAAATCCTTCTCACTCCCACTTCATTATTATTGTCAACTGGGACAAATCCTTCTCCCACTTCATCATTATTGTCAACAGGAACAAATCCTTCTCCCCCTTCATCATTATTGTCAACTGGAACAAATCCTTCTCACTCCCACTTCATTATTATTGTGAACTGGAACAAATCCTTCTCACTCCCACTTCATTATTATTGTCAACTGGAACAAATCCTTCTCACTCCCACTTCATTAATATTGTCAACTGGAACAAATCCTTCTCCCACTTCATCATTATTGTCAACAGGAACAAATCCTTCTCCCCCTTCATCATTATTGTCAACTGGAACAAATCCTTCTCACTCCCACTTCATCATTATTGTCAACTGGAACAAATCCTTCTCCCACTTCATCATTATTGTCAACTGGAACAAATCCTTCTCCCACTTCATCATTATTGTCAAATGGAACAAATCCTTCTCACTCCCACTTCAATTATTATTGTCAACTGGAACAAATCCTTCTCACTCCAACTTCATCAATATTGTCAACTGGAACAAATCATTCTCACTACAACTTCATTAATATTGTCAACTGGAACAAATCCTTCTCACTCCCCCTTCATCATTATTGTCAACAGGAACAAATCCTTCTCACTCCAACTTCATTAATATTGTCAACTGGAACAAATCCTTCTCACTCCAACTTCATTAATATTGTCAACTGGAACAAATCCTTCTCCCCCTTTATCATTATTGTCAACAGGAACAAATCCTTCTCACTCCAACTTCATCAATATTGTCAACTAGAACAAATCCTTCTCACTCCCACTTCATTATTATTGTCAACTGGAACAAATCCTTCTCACTCCCACTTCATTATTATTGTCAACTGGAACAAATCCTTCTCACTCCCATTTCATTATTATTGTCAACTGGAACAAATCCTTCTCACTCCCACTTCATTAATATTGTCAACTGGAACAAATCCTTCTCACTCCTTCATTAATATTGTCAACTGGAACAAATCCTTCTCACTCCCACTTCATCATTATTGTCAACTGGAAGAAATCCTTCTCACTCCCACTTCATTATTATTGTCAACTGAAACAAATCCTTCTCACTCCTTCATTAATATTGTCAACTGGAACAAATCCTTCTCACTCCCACTTCATCATTATTGTCAACTGGTACAAATCCTTCTCACTCCTTCATTAATATTGTCAACTGGAACAAATCCTTCTCACTCCCACTTCATCATTATTGTCAACTGGAACAAATCCTTCTCACTACTCCCACTTCATTATTATTGTCAACTGGAACAAATCCTTCTCACTCCCACTTCATCATTATTGTCAACTGGAACAAATCCTTCTCACTACTCCCACTTCATTATTATTGTCAACTGGGACAAATCCTTTTTCCTCCTTCATTCATACTGTTAACTCGGACAAATTCTTCTGCCCACTTCATTAAGTGTTAACTGTGACAAACCCTCTTCTTTACCCTTTCATTGTGTTAACTAGGACATATTATTTTCCCCCTTAATTAATAGTTTCAACTGGGACAAATCGTTCTCCCCATTTATTAATATTGTTAACTGGGACAAATCATTCTCCCTCTTTATTAATATTGTTAACTGGGACAAATCATTCTCCCTCTTTATTAATATTGTTAACTGCGGCAAATCGTTCTCCTCACTTCATTATTATGGTCAACTGGGACAAATCCTTTTCACCACTTCATTAATAGTTTTTACTGGGACAAATCCTTCTCCCCCTTCATTATTATTGTCAACTGGAACAAACTATTCTCCCCACTTCATTAATAGTTTTTACTGGGACAAATCCTTTTTCGTCACTTCATTAGTATGGTCAACTGGGACAAATCCTTCTCACCACTTCATTCTTATGGTGAACTGGGACAAAACCTTCTCCCCCTTTATTATTATTGTCAACTGGGACAAACCCTTCTCCCCACTTCATTATTACTATTAACTGTGACACAAAATAGTAAAACAAACTGTTCAACAGTTACCTTATCATCGGAAAACTGCTCTAAGTACAGATGTGTGGAGTTGAAGATTTTCATTCTGGTGTAGCCATAGTCGTCACTTCTGAATGCTGACCAAGGCTTAGGACTGGGAACAAATGGATCATGATTTTCTTGGCAACCCTACAATATACACATATCACTGAATAGGAAATAAATGCACATTATAGTATTCGTGTATCAGTGACAAAGAATTATGGGATAGAAAACCCCATCTAACATTCTGCCACATATCAGTCAGGAGGCAATCATGTTATGGGTCGAAATTTTGCTCTTGTGCAGTCGTCACAGCTAGTTTTTGTAAGCGTTAATTTAAGAGATAATGTTTTCAGGAATTTCTATGCTTCTGAAGACGTGTTTGGTAAATTATTGCTATTGATCGTCATTTTCCCAGATACTAGTATATTTCTTCATTAACATACAACACCTATATAAAATCAAAAGCTTGGGTGAGCTAAAACGTGTTTTGTGGGGGATAATAATGAACAACTTACTGCAGATCCAGTGACTATGTGGACAGGGGCTTCAGGATTCGTGTAGGGTTGCTGCATACTGCCATTATATACCTGAATTGAGAAGAGACAACTAGTTTTACTATACTAGTATCGGAAATGCGAGTTTGTATAATGAAAAAAAATCGCATGTATGGTAACAAAACAAATAACACTGTTTTTTTTCTTTTTTAAAACTTGTTAATCGTTAAATTTACTTTTAAAATTGTATAAAGCTCTTTGACTATAGCATTGAAAATCCATCAGCAGAAACCTAGGGTGTCATTTTGTGCAGCCACATTCCAGAAACAAGACCACAGTATTCCACAGGTTTTGGTAATAAGCACTGTCTCTATGACATATACATTCAACAGCAACAGTCATTTTATGGAGAGGATCTCTATAAGCATTTTGCTTTCATTCCAATCCATGTGACAATTGTATAATGCGTTATCTTTGAAATAAAATATGTTTAAACCAACAGTACCTGATCTCTTTAGAGAATATCAACTTTACCAAACAGGCCAAGTTTCATAGGAGCCTATTGAGTCTCTAGTATATGTTTAGTAGGAGCCTATTGAGTCTCTAGTATATGTTCAGTAGGAGCCTATTGAGTCTCTAGTATATGTTTAGTAGGATCCTATTGAGTCTCTAGTATATGTTTAGTAGGAGCCTATTGAGTCTCTAGTATATGTTCAGTAGGAGCCTATTGAGTCTCTAGTATATGTTTAGTAGGAGCCTATTGAGTCTCTAGTATATGTTTTGTAGGAGCCTATTGTGTCTCTAGTATATGTTTAGTAGGAGCCTATTGAGTCTCTAGTATATGTTTTGTAGGAGCCTATTGAGTCTCTAGTATATGTTTAGTAGGAGCCTATTGAGTCTCTAGTATATGTTTAGTAGGAGCCTATTGAGTCTCTAGTATATGTTTAGTAGGAGCCTATTGAGTCTCTAGTATATGTTCAGTAGGAGCCTATTGAGTCTCTAGTATATGTTTTGTAGGAGCCTATTGAGTCTCTAGTATATGTTTAGTAGGAGCCTATTGAGTCTCTAGTATATGTTTAGTAGGAGCCTATTGAGTCTCTAGTATATGTTCAGTAGGAGCCTATTGAGTCTCTAGTATATGTTTTGTAGGAGCCTATTGAGTCTCTAGTATATGTTTAGTAGGAGCCTATTGAGTCTCTAGTATATGTTTAGTAGGAGCCTATTGAGTCTCTAGTATATGTTTTGTAGGAGCCTATTGAGTCTCTAGTATATGTTTAGTAGGAGCCTATTGAGTCTCTAGTATATGTTTAGTAGGAGCCTATTGAGTCTCTAGTATATGTTCAGTAGGAGCCTATTGAGTCTCTAGTATATGTTTTGTAGGAGCCTATTGAGTCTCTAGTATATGTTTAGTACATGTAAGTTTCATGACAGTGCTTATATGATGAGCAGATTACCTTTACTCCTCTTTTAAGAAACATGAGGTTGGTGTTTCTCTCATGTGAGATTATAAGAATCTTTCATGGGTATCAGGTGAAGATAGGGAATTCCAACCCGGGGTATATTTTAATCGGAACCTCAGCAGAGCCTCGGTTCCGATAAAATCACTTATACCTCGAGTTGGCATTCCCTATCTGATCTGAATACCCATGATAGATTCTTTTTCTTATACCTCAGGTTGGCATTCCCTATCTGAACTGAATACCCATGATAGATTCTTTTTCTTATACCTCGGGTTGGCATTTCCCTATCTGAACTGAATACCCATGATAGATTCTTTTTCTTATATAGCAGAGAAATGTCCTGCGTTGACGCTGCCAGCTACTAACATTTTGCATGTTTTACTGCATACCGCATGTTGGTGCACGCATGACTTTAATTTTTACCCATAAAGATAAGACTTTCCATCCACCATGTAAAACGTGGATAGCCCTATCCGGTATGCAAGAGTCTATCTTACACACGACATCATGACATGACGTCGCCTTATTCTGACTTCAAATAAAATACAGTCATTGAAATTACTTATTGTGTTATGCCTGCACTAAGTACATTATGAGAGAAAATTAGTCCATCATGCGTATCCATGTAAAATAGGGAAATCTCACCCTCGGGATTAGAACTGCAACCAGGAACTCAGCACAGCCTCGTCCCTGGTTGCAATTCTGACACCTCGGGTGAGATTTCCCAATCTCACATGGATATTCATTATGGGTATCATAGACAGGCCAGTGAGGATATCATAATTATCCTGGTAGACAGGCCAGGGAGGTTAACATAATACCTTATCAAGGTAGACAGACCAGGGTGGGGTTACCTTATCAAGGTAGACAGGCCAGGGGAGGGTTACCTTATCAAGGTAGACAGGCCAGGGGAGTGGTACCTTATCAAGGTAGACAGACCAGGGTGGGGTTACCTTATCAAGGTAGACAGGCCAGGGGAGGGTTACCTTATCAAGATAGACAGACCAGGGGAGGGTTACCTTATCAAGGGAGACAGACCAGGAGAGGGTTACCTTATCAAGGTAGACAGGCCAGGGGAGTGGTACTTTATCAAGGTAGACAGGCCAGGGGAGGGGTACCTTATCAAGGATCAAGGTAGACAGGCCAGGGGAGGGTTACCTTATCAAGGATCAAGGTAGACAGGCCAGGGGAGGGTTACCTTATCAAGGTAGACAGGCCAGGGGAGTGGTACCTTATCAAGGTAGACAGGCCAGGGGACGGTTACCTTATCAAGGTAGACAGGCCAGGGGAGTGGTACCTAATCAAGGTAGACAGGCCAGGGGACGGTTACCTTATCAAGGTAGACAGGCCAGGGGAGGGTTACCTTATCAAGGTAGACAGGCCAGGGGAGGGTTACACTATCAAGGTAAGACAGGCCAGGGGAGGGTTACCTTAAGGTAGACAGGCCAGGGGAGAGTTACCTTATCCTGGTATACAGGCCAGAGTCTTTCATAAGAATGTTCATGAGCCCAGATTGACAAATCAACTCCTTGTTCGTAGAACATCTTCTCCAATCCATAAGCATCAAAAACTGGAATACCGTCTCGCACCTAAATAAGGAAGAAAAGGAGAATGAATACAAATTTTGCAAATTTTAGTCTTGATATAATGCAGACAGTCTGTCCATTTTCAGAAGCAACACTTACCTTTTTAAAACAGGAGTACTGCCTAACGGGGCACTATACGCCTGTTTCTTAAAGTTTTTATGTTAAAAGCATGTAACCCTTACCTTTGACCTTCTAACAAAAAAATAACTGATTCGCGAATAACAGCTGGGAAGGAATTTGTCATGATCAGGTCACATCTGACCTACTTAGCTTAAAATTGATAGAGGTTGTGGTTTTAACATGGGTACTATTTCTGTAAAGTTTCAAAATTGTAGGTCTGATAGTTACAAGTTACAGTGAGGAAAATGTCTTAAGATTCAGTCATTGTCAGTTCAATGTGACCTTGATGACCTACTGAACCCAAAAGTAATAACCTCCTCTGCCCAAGGACAATGTCATTTGCAATGTGATGTCCATATGGACATGATGACCTTGACCTTTGACCTACTAAGCCCAAAAGTGAGAGGGTTCCTCCTCTCATCAAGGGCAATGATGTATCTACAAAGTTTCATGAGTGTAGGTATTATACTCCTGGAGTTATCACTTGGAATATGTACTGGTGACCTTTGACCTAGTGACCCCAAAAGCAACATAGTTCCTACTCTGACCAAACGCAATGTATCTATGAAGTTTCATGAGCTGCCGTGTGTAAGAGGGAAAAGACTACTTACTAGGGAGTGATATTCTGCATCAAACTACTGAGTTGCAGTGTGTAAGAGGGAAAGGACTACTTACTAGGGAGTGACATTCTGCACCAAGCTACTGAGGTGCTGTGTTTAATATGGAAAGAACTACTTACTAGGGAGTGGTGTTTAGTGCAGTCATCTTTGTCGGTGTTAGAACAGTACATAGGTCTGTGGCCCATTGTGATGATCCACGGTCTCTTGGCTCGGTTCTCTGGTTTGTTCGCCTCCTGTGTGAAACAAAGGGCCATAACTACGTAATAAATTAGGCAATCAACAGAGTGTGATGAAGAATGAGGTAGTCAGTTGTTATGTGTATATGAAGTTCGGGAACAATCAATTTTAAACTGTTTGAAAAATGCAAGTTATAAAAATGTGCGACACATTCTAAGTCAAACAAAGAGCCATAATTATGTAATAAATTAAACAAACAACCATGTGTGATGTAGAGGAACATATTAATAAGGTCATCAGTTGTTATGCGTATATGAAGTTTGGGAACAATCCATTGAAAACTTTTTGAGAAATGCAAGTAAAAACAAGAAATGTGTCCATGGGACACGCACTACTGCAAATCAAAACCATTAAAATGCCATTAAAATCACCAAACCCATTAAATATAGCCATTAATTCTTGTTTTGAATATTTAATGGCAACTCTGTTCTGTACCATTAATAAAGAAATAATGGTCATTAATAGGTAACTGAACCATTATTTATCCCATTAAAAAAGATATTTACAACTTGTGGTATTGACTTTGAGACATTAATAAATGAATGCCCCATTAATGTTTCAATTGACATAATGCCCATTAATTGTAATAATAATGGCCATTATCAGTTACTGTAATTTATTTTTAATTGCCATTATAATATGATGACCATTAATTATTTTAACTTTTTTAGCATGACCATTAAAATAATAATGGCCATTATTTGAATTTCTTGTAGCAAATTAATAAAAAATAAAATACCAGTAAAGCTCAATATGAAGAACATGGGCATTACATTTATTATTTTTAAGTATCATATAGAGGATGAGAGAGAGAGAGAGAGAGAACACTTTGAAGTCTTTGAGGAGTAATTTGGAGTTATTGTCCTTGGTTATTTTATTCATGCATTTAATGTCAGTTAATGATACTCTCATTCCAATTTTCTCTTTAAGTAGTGACCTTTCATTCGGCGAGCATTCATCGGTTCTACCTATATTTCATGTTTTATTTGATTAAAACAAAACCTTGGCGATTACACATTGAATCAATTATATATAATGAAGTAATTAATTGCAACCTTCATTTGTTGTATACAAGTCTTATTTCTTAACAGATCACGGTCACCATTATTTAAAGGTGATATGTCCCACCATTGTAGTGTAAGCATTATCTCTAAAAAATAGTTACCACTTCCAAAGACATGGTATTCGTGTAGGTAAGACCATGTTTCTGTATGGTCAACACTGTTCTGATACTGACATCAGTCAAGAGCATGGTCTTCGTGTAGGTAAGATCCCGTTTCTGTACGGTCAACAGTGTTTTGATTCAACTGCAAGTTTTAATCTTTGATTACATAGAAAAACATATGGCGACTGCTCCTGATGTGTCCTGATTTGAAGGAGTGTTTGTTATCATTTGAGGTGATCCCTTTTAAAGTGGTTATCTTTTCATTTTCTCGCTTTAAATGTCCTCATAAATTTAACTTCCACATACAGTACTTCAAGTACTTTGATTCTCTAATCTGCGAGAGGCGCATGAGAACAGCTGATCATTTTGAAAACATCTGAATCTAAGAGATTGTCTGACTTTTTTTTCTGTTTCTACACAAAAAAATAAGATATGGCTCACATTCAGTACGATTTTATGAAATGGCACAGTGACAATAATTTCAAGTCAGTTTACTTGTAAAATGGAAATAGTCCAATGAAGGCAATTAGGATACGGGACGACACGACTCTGTCTTTAGATCCCGATGTCAACGTACTTCTGTATGGAGATATGAGATTCTTTCATTGAACGGTAATTTACTATGTATTTGATATGACTTTGTATCTGTGCATAATTTATTGTTTCAATCGCGGTGCTCTACATTGTCATGTGTTTTCGCGATAATTTCAGTGTTGCATCTCTTATGGTAAACACATTCAAAAAATGAAGACTCCATGTCACTTCAGCCTAAAAAATAACCTGCCCGAGTAACCAACTTAGGCAGATTGTAGCACAGGCTTGCATTAAATTAGTGAAGAGAAGTGTTGTAGTAGATGTAAATAAATATGACTTACATGTATACATATAGTACAACACTATATCTTCTTCTGTCTATCCTTTCTGTCGACTAATGTAATGCAAGCCTGTGCATTATACCCTAGTTTATTTATTTGGTTTTACATTGGCCAAACAGCATAGTCACTTTCCTCGCAGCACAGAAATGCTCGACAGTATACTTATATCCCCTGACATACAAAAAACAACAACATTCGTTGTTTTTCTCTCTCCATTTATAGGTTACAACAATCTTGTGGCATATATTGTTTCAATAGTGCTATATATATTCATTATAGTGCTTCATATATCCATGGATTATCTTTATCGACGCATAATGAGGGGAAAAAAATAAAAAAATAAAATAAAATAAAATAAAAATAAAAATACAAGAAATGTCACAGTAAGTGACAAATGCCCCCGAAGTGACCTGTAAGTGTGACCTTGACCTTGGAGCAATATGAAACCAACAGATATATTTAAAAAAAAAAATTAAACAAACAATAAAAATAAAATAAAATTTAACTTTTTTTAAAAAAAAAACAAAAAAATAAATAAAAAAAAACATTTTTTTTTTTTAAAAAAACCCCAATTTTTTAAAAAAATTCTTGTGGTGAGCAATTGTGCGAAATTATTTGAAAATCCGTCAATTATTGTCCGAGCTATGAAGCGGAGACGATTGTATAGACGAACGGATTTTGAACTTTGATCTCTAAGTGTGACCTTGACCTAGGAGCCATGGACCTGGATTTTGTGTGCGACACGTCGTCTTGTTGTGGTGAGCAATTGTGCGAAGTTATTTGAAAATCCATCCATTATTGTCAGACTTATGAAGCGGACACGAGTGTACAGACGAACGGACAGACAGTGCGACAAAAAAGTAAATGTCAGAATCCCGGAAGTTTTTTTTCTGGTCGATTAAATTAATTTGCCTATTTTTGCTATTCACAGTTTGAAATCGGTTGTCCTCTGTCATAATCGTATGGTCAATAATTAATACAGCTGTATTTCAGAAAGTAAGACCTTATGATAATATAGCTAGTACCTGGTAATAAAAGCAATTATTATTTTTTACCCCTTCTTTACAATAAACTAGTTTATACTGTTTTACTCGACCGGCTTATGTCATGGTATGTTGTCCGTTATCTGTGCATCCGTCTGTTATTTGTTGTTGTTAGCACTCAAGTATATTCATATTGCATCTAATCTTAATCAAACTTGGTCAGGGCCTTTGTATCGATGAAAGCTCTAACACGTTTGAAAACCTCTACATATCAGTTAAGAAACACTATAGAGTTATGGACCTTGTTTCATGAAAAATGTTATGAGTTTGCCTTAACACTTCAGCACCTTTGTCATCTCAACTTTATTAAACTTGGTCAGAATCTTTATATTAATGCAAAGTGAGGTTCCAAAACCACATAATACATGTATCATAAAAAATAACACCCAAGTTATATAGTCCTTGCAACTGATTTAAAGAAAGAAAATGCTTTAGTTTGCCTTGTTAATGCTTGAGAACCTCAATGTTGCATCTGATCTTCACCAAACTTGAGCACAGATGGTATATAATAAACTTGAATATTGAAAACATGCTTTATTTTGCTCTGTGAACACTAGCTCCTTAATTTTTCATCTGATCTTTACAAAACTTACTGGGAATGTTTATCTTAATAACCACTTTGACATGTATTTGAACCAACTAGATTGCGCTCCAATGATCTAGTGAAAACACTTTATCTGATTCTGTCCATTTTATTCCAGCCAATAGAGCAATTTGGGTCCTCTTGTTGTATGCATAAATCTGTCTATAATTGAATTGAATGTTGTTTAACGGCTCATCAACACAGTACAGGTTATTTAGAGCTGCCCCTGAGAGAGGGGAAGGATACATAGGAATTCGGGAACCTGCCCTACTCTTACTATCGAATAGATTCCTATGGTTCTTTAGCGTGCTCGGTTGATAGACCGATACACGGGACCGCCCGGTTTACGTCCCCATCCGACGAACGAGGCTAAGGAAACGTGTCTTGCCCAAGAACACACCGACGGAACTCAGAGGCACCACGGAGGATTGAACCCGGGGCCTCCGGTTACAAATCCGCCGCGCTACCGACTGCGCCACGCCAGCCCTAAATCTGTCTATAAACCATTAGAAAAGTTGTTTGGTCGTCTGTCCTGATTCATCACGATCAGTTTCTTTAAATTTTGTATTTTATCTCTCTGAATAACAGTTTAAGTGTTTTGTATTTCTTCATATTTCTATATTTATTAATAAAGATATTTTCATTCCATGAACGTTTAAGGATGTTGGCTGGGCAAGTTTTGACATCTTCAAGTCTTAAGGCCCTGTCACACTACAACGTATGGACTTAACGTATGCCAGCGTATGAGATTTTTTGCCAATACGTTGGTGTACGTTGATATAGGTTAGGGGTACGTTAGGTGTTCGTTATCAGCACGCTGTCATACGCTGTCATACGTTCATGAACGCCGAGACAAAAAAAATGTTTTGGGTATGTTCAAAACTTTTGAGCGTATGACAACGTATATTTCATAGGTTAAGCATACGTTATAGATACGTTGGAGGTACGTTAGACATACGTTGAAACTCGCTAGAGGTACGTTGCTGGTATGTTAGGCATACGTCAGCGGAGGGTGTATCGTACAGCTAACTTATTGACAACGATTGAGTAACTTATTTCTAACGTATTTCTAACGTGTTTATAACGTATGTTGGCGTATTTGAAACGTGTATTGACTTATTCAAACGTATTGTACGTATGCTAGGCGATTGAGTAACGTATGTAACGTATATCTACCGTATAGCTAGCGTTCCTTTGGCGTACAATGAGCGTTTTACAGGCGGGGTATATAACAACAACAACAACTTGCGTGTTTATAGCCAACACATATGTTACAACAATATAGTGTATATATATAGGGTCCATGTGTAACTCAATCGGTACTACCATTGAGCAGTTCAACCAGAGAGGATGGATACATACCAACTAGCCGTTCTCCAACATCAGCATGACATCAATCAATTAGAACTCGCACAGGTCCGTGCCATTATTAAAAGGAGGAGGCGAAGACCTAGAAGGAGGAGGTTCTGGATCAGACCATGGATCGGTAGACGACGTCAGTTTGGCATATATGACCAGCTTCTTGTGGAACTCCGTAACGAGGACAGGGCATCCTTCCACAACTTCATGCGTATGCCTCCAGAAATGTTTGACGAACTGCTAACCAGAGTGGGTCCCCGGATAACCAAAGGACATACTAGTTACAGGGAACCCATCGAGCCTGGCATGAAGCTTGCCCTGACTCTGCGTCACCTTGCCTGTGGGAGCAAGTATGCATCGATGAAGTTCGGGTGGAGAGTACCTCACAACACGCAGTCGCTCCTCGTCCGAGAAGTCTGTCAGGCCATCATTGATGAATACCTTAGCGAGGTGATGAATTGCCCCACCCATTCTGATGGATGGCGTGCCATTGCTGACCAGTTTTTTCAAAAATGGAACTTGCCTCATACATGTGGAGCACTTGATGGGAAGCATGTTGCCTGCCGGAGTCCTCCAAAGAGTGGATCCATGTACTACAACTACAAAGGATTCTACTCCATTGTACTTATGGCGCTTGTAGATGCAGACTACAAATTCATCTGGGCAGATGTCGGTGGTATGGGATCAGCATCAGACGCTCAGATTTACAATGACTGTGAGCTGAAGGAATGCGCTGAAGCTGGTACCATAGGTTTCCCGGACCCAGAACCTCTCCCCAACGACACCCAGGATGTGCCCTACTTCTTCATCGGCGACGATGCCTTCGCCCTCCGAACGACCATGATGAAACCGTACGGTCACCGGGGTTTGACAAACGATGAAAGGATCTTCAACTACAGGCTTTCTCGAAGCAGAAGAGTAGTAGAGAATGCCTTCGGTATCCTGGCAAACCGATTCCAGATTCTACTGACTACAATGCAGCATGACCCTTCCACCGTCAAGCTCATCGTCAAAGCATGCATGGTTTTGCATAATCTGATGAGGATCCGGTATCCACAACTCCAGAATCAGCAGCTTGACCGTGCAGAGAATGCGAACCGTAATTTCGTCCCAGGAGAATGGAGAGCGGACCGTAACTTGGAGGACACCCAAACAGTGACTGCCCCCAACACCTCTTCAAGGGAAGGAAAGAAACAGAGAAATCTGATCAAGCACTGGGTCAACTCTCCAGCCGGTGCAGTTCCGTGGCAAGACAGTATGATCTAAATGTGTGGTAAAAAAGGAACATTTCACTGGTCTTGTTGAACTCCCACATGGTTGAATTATAGTGTTATTATCACATTACATATGTCTATCGTAATAAATGTGTGTGTTTTAAAATAAACCCTTGGTTTGTTTTGTTTAAACCTACCGTATTTATTTTACATCGATTAGGAACAAGTTCTTACAACTTAGCTAAGTCATTCTCGATGACTGCGTCCTGGGTGAACAAATCGACCAGTACTCGTGCCCATTTTGTGGGTTGTAAAATACATGAAGTCCAATCTCGGCGCAGATGGGATTCGAACCTACGACCTTCGGATCCAAGGTTGTACACTCTACCCCTGGACAACGCTTCCTCCACATTGGTTTGTTTAATCTATGATTACTAGAATGGAGTGATCTCGCATGCCGTCGCCTTGTCACAAAAATATTTGGATTACCCCTCTTTTGTGTACCCATCACACATATTGATATAAACATTTGTCTGAAGTTTCAATTAAATCCTTCACGTAGAAAAGAAGTTATTCGATTAAATGTATTTTTGATAGAAAAGGGGCAATAAAACGTGACGAAAGACGTATGACGCAAAAAGTGTGACGGACGGACGGACGGACGGACAGACGCCGGACAAAAAAAGTAATCCCTAAGTAATGACATCATATAACTGAGTGTCTACTATACTCATATCATTACTTGTCAATTGATAGGTGGTTGGGTAATGGAGGATCTACTGTACACATGGATACATTTTTAAATACTTTAGTACTTTAACAATGTTTTTATTAAACTTCAACTGATCAACTGATCAACAATAATAATAATGGCGCATGATAGTAATGGTACATTGTAAATGTCACAACAATCACAAATCCTACTTGTCTCTTTTAGTTGTGTACCTTGTTAAATTTATAAACTTCAAATGTTCAACTGATCAACTGATCAACTATAATGCATGAAATAATAATGAAAAACGATAGTAATGACACAAAGACTAAAATTCACAAAAATAACAACTCCTACTGGTCTCTACGAGTTGTGTTCCTGGTCTCTATCACTGTTCATTTAGCGTCGCGTGTTTAATTCAGTATTTGTGACAATCATGTCCGATAAATCAGATGAACCAGAAATGTTTGAAGTGTTTGATTGGTTCAAACTCCCTACCAAACTCGTGTCCAGGGGTGTCAGTGTCTGGGAAGCTGAGCCAATAGCACTAGCAACCGAGGTAGAGGTATGTTGCTGTTGTTGCGGTTGCTCTTGCCAGTAGGAATCCATGTACTCTTGGGACTGTGATGCCCATACAGAAGCTTGAGGGGGTTGTGGTTTCCACATCTGTGGAGCTGGCTGGTACTGATCACCTGATGACGGGTAGGGGGATTTTGAGGCACGGGATGAACTGGAGTAAGAGCCATACCTCGGACGAACTTGAGGAACAATGAAGCCCATATTGGCATTTGGCATGGAGGGACCAGCACTTGGAATGTCATCTTCGCTGTCCTCCGCCATCAATTCAGATAGTAAACAGTTAATGGCCGATCTCGCCTTCTTGAACTTTGGCTTGCCCATGCTGATGAGGCTGTCACGAACATAGTTGGCGAAGGCTGTCCTGGTGGTGACTGGCTGCTGGGCTGCAGGCTGCAGACTTGCGAGAAGCTCTCCACTTTGCTGGACTCTCTTCTGGAGGGAGGTCAACAACGCATCTTCACGGTCTTCCTGCAAACGCTTGCCCTTGCCCTTGGTCACTGTTGGCATGTTTTCGTCATCCAAGGCAACACCAAGCTCGCCACAGGCAGTCTCTGCAGCACACAAGTCCCCCTGGTGTTCTTCAATTGTGGCCTTCACCTGCAAAGACAAAATAATAAATTTTAGGAACATTAAAATAAATCAGATTATAAAACATACTTAAGGTGGTTCCAATATACACATTTACAAGGTGGATAAAAATTTGAAGTAAAACAGTAAGAGCATGTGAGAATGAGTTATTTTATGTATTAAAACTTATTGATAAAAGTGTAATTGATTTTCAACAAAAGAAAAAAGCATGCAACACAAAAAACAATGTCAATATTTAATATAATGTGTAAAAAGATGCTTTTATAAGCCAAAGTATACTGATAAAAATTAACCGTTTTTCAAACCCAAGGCAGTCTTAAATACGAAGAATATTAAATACACACACGTTTAATTTAAAACGCAGTATGTTAATTGAGGGCAAGGAAGACGAACATTCATAAAAGATTATATAACTTTTACAATATTGAAAAATTTGTTTGAAAAAAACATTTTTTTCCTGCACAAATTGGCAAAATATTGAATTAATCATTTAATTCCATGCAAATAACATAATAATTTACGAGTTTTCGTCTTCGTTGCCCTTAATTGGCATACTGGCTATCATAATACATTAGTAGGAATGTGTAATTCCTTGTAATTGATTCTGTCTTGGGTTTGAAAGAAAACTCATATTTTCATTGCAAATGGTGGCGTTTACGGTAAGGAGAATAACTTTATCCGTTTTTTCTGACCTTCCTTGAAAAAACATATCATTAGGCTGAAGTTACATTAACTTTTACCATTCAATCAGTTTTAATTACTTTAAAAAGTAGGATAATCACGTTACCTCACATATCTTGAGATATGATGGTGTATACAGGAGAGAAACCCCTTAAAGTCACAAAATACTTTTATTTTGTTCAATTGACCAATAAGCTATTATATTTAACAAAACAAGCTGGTCTGTTGATCAACTTTATCTGGTATGAATACTAATGTATAAATCCCAAACGATATTTTGATCGATACACCTTTATCATATTGTTAAAAAAAAGTGAATTTGGTATTGAAATCATGATCTTTGACTATGCAGTCCGAGATTCTAAGCTTGCATTGAATGTATAATGATTTTGATTTATGATTTTAGCACACAATACACCTATTGTAAACAAAAATGTAAACAGCGTATCGTTCAAATTAGCGTTTTATATCTTTGACATAATTATCGCGAAAACCCATAACAAATGACGCTGTGCTGCACATTTTTCGTTTAAAATGGTCTAGTTTGATTAGTTGTGAATTGATTTTAACCAACTTTTTGGCAGTTTTGTTATAAGAGTTATTGCCTTTCATCATATGCAAAGAAAAAAATCACCTATATATTATGTAACATTAATATACAAAGGTAGTGTGGGCCTTTAAGGCCTAAACGTCGTGAGGTCACAAGCCTGGCAGAAAGATAATTAATTATTTAAATTGTAACGAGTGTGATTTTTAAGCGAAACTTACAGATTTACAAGGCTCCGGACGGTGTCTGATGACGGAATTCAGGAAATCGAAGTTGTTTTTGATCCATAGCTCCCTCTCGGTCAGCTCACCAGGAGCGCCGTCACCACTCTTCTTCTTGTGCAGCCTGGTATGTGTATCCCGGAGTGACTTGAACCATCCTTGAAGATGTTGAGCTGAAAATACAAATAGGGATTGATATGAGTCCAATGAAAACATTAACAATTACGATGCCAAATTAGGCAAGTCCATGTTGGTCGCAAATTAATTTCTTAGTCTACATTTACATGTTTCAACATAACGACACATTTCTCAACATACTCGTAGGCACATTTTACATAAACACAATACTAGTATTCATTTTGAATGTGAAAAGGTTAAATATTCAAGAAAAAATATGTATCAAATGTTGTACTTACATTTTATTGGTGGTTCCATACTAGCACCCCGGTCTTCCCAAAGCTTGGCCTTAAGGTCAGTTCGCCTGTACCCACTTAATTTGCAGTCCCAGATCATTGGATGTACTTGCAAGAACTCCAGCATACTCTCCTCCTGTTCTGCGTTGAGTGAAAAAACAATCTTCTTAGCCCTCTTCTTTGCCTGCAGCTGATTAGGCTGGCTGGTGGAGTTGGAGGCAACAGAATCGACAGAGCCTTCACGGGATGGAGGAGTCGGTGAGCGAGGTTCTCTCGATTGCGATCGGCTGGTAGGAGGAGAGTCATTGGCAGGTTGGTTGCACTGGTCAGGCTGGTTTGACTGGACATGCTGATCAAGCTGGTCTTGCTGTTCTTCAGGTGGTGGTGATGGTTTGGAAGGTTGATGCATACTGAGTTTCCCTCTCCCTCTCCCTCTGGAAAGTGCCTTAGACCGTTTGGGTGGCATGGTACGTAGATGCTGACTGAATGAGGAAATTCCTAAAAAGCGGCGAGGTATTTGTACTGTTATGTCACGTGAGTGTTAGACACACCAAGCACGTTGTGCATGCGCTACTCATAGGCTACCCATACGCTGGACATTCGTCGAGAACGTCAGACACTCGTTGAAAATACGCCCAGATACGCTCCCATAAGTTATGTATAAGTTAAAGATACGCTATACATACGTTGGACATACGTTGGACATACGTTCTGTATACGTTAGATTCGTTGTGTATACGTTATGTATGCGACCAATCCACAACAAATTTGATTTTTAGGTACCCGGGTCGACGTATGCCGGCGTATGGACACTTTTTCAAAAAAAAATCATTCGTTCGGCATACGTTAAGTCCATACGTTGTAGTGTGACAGGGCCTTAAACATTTTATCTTTTAAATCAGTTTTATTTGACAACAGAATTGTTTCATTTTTTCAATTCTAGTAGATATGGATATAATGTAGGATTTTTAAGCAAATTTTTTTTTTTCATATTTTTTCCGTTATTTGTGATCATTTTTTGTTGTCAACAAAATAGGGGGTATGGGTAGCTCTGAGTAGAATTTATCCTATTGCTATAGAATAAATCAGATTTTTGTTTCTCAGTAGTGGAATACATATATAAAAGTAGATACTGAGCTATCCATGTCAATATTGTGTGTACAGTATTTTACATTGAAAATGTCAAAATAACTCCAAAATGGGTGTAATTTAAAGATTTTAAAAAAAAAATCATTAGAAGCCTGGTGACCTATATATTTTTTTACTTGTTTTGAAAGAAATTTCAAAGGACCTTGACATATACAAGTTTTAAAAAAAGTTGATCATTAGAACATAATTTTTTATCTTGAATTAATTTTTCGGTAAAAACAAAAGTGGGTGGGGTACGGTCCATATATGTTTGCTTTTTAAAGTAAAAAGACGAATGAGGATTACAACTGTTTTTGTATGATTTGAAAGATATGTATATATGCAATCAAAAATTAATTGTTGTTTTTCAATAAACGTAATGTTATGAAAACAATTGTGAAAATGTTCAATGACTATATTTTTCCTCTTTTTAGTGAAATTTTGAAGTTCGAAATATCAGGGAGTACGCTATAGGGAGGAGAAACGGGCTCGTTTTGCCGATTTATGTTGTCGTGCATGTGTTTCACTACTCCGTGAAAACGACTACTTCCGGTTGTTTCGCGAGTGTGTGAAAAACAGCAAATTCTTATAAATTATTACACTTACAAACTCAATAAAGGTGCGAAATGTAAACATAAGTATTATTTATTCACATTGTCCTCTGATACAGAGCGTGTATTTGTTTGCATGTTTAAAAGCACAATTTACCAGACGGTTCCGTGTAACAGAGATGGTGCCATAAAAAATGGTGACAGTGTATAGCTATTGCAAACGAGATACGAGACTACGGGTTATTTAGGCATTAATAATAACAAAAAGTGAATAGTAAACATATTTATCTTTGTCAAGAAGGTAATTTCATGGTGGTGATTATAAGACAAAGCCTAAAAAGAGGTGATGAAAATGTGCCTTTTGAGATATCAGTTAAATTTTTAATTTTATAGAATGAAAAATGGTGTGGAGCTATTGCAAACGAGATACGAAGTATGGGTTATATTAGGCATTAATAATAACAAAAAGTGAATAGTAGACATATTTATCTTTGTCAAGAATGTAATTTCGTGATGTTGATTATAACAGAAAGCCGTAAAAAGGGGCTGTAAAAACTGCCTAGTTTGAGATGTTGGCTGAAATTTTAACTTTTCAAATGTAACGCGCTTACGATCGATTTACCTGTATCGATAAAATAGTAAATGGCGGCGTTCTAGCGCGACAACATAAATCGATAAACTAGAGCGTTTATGAACCCGTTTCTCCTCCCTATAACGTACTCCCTGGAAATATGTGCCTTCTTCAATGACGTCTAGTGGGAAAAAAAGTGTTGTGACCTAGCCTTTTTTTGATAATTTTGAATCTAAATTATACCAAAGAAGCTTTAAATATGAATTTAAAAAAACAACTCATCACTACGTTCTTTCCAAGCCAACCTCCTTAAATGCTATTTATGTACTCTACACGTTTTTTTAAAGCTCACATGACATCCAAGGCTCAGTGTATTGTGATCACTTTGCCAGTTTGAAAAATGACCATATTAAAGCTAAAAGTACAGAAAATGTATGTACATGCTGTACGGTACTGTACATGTACCTCCATTTTTAGCTCTACTGGCAAATAAATACAAAGAGCTATCTTTATGAACGGTAGCTAGGCAACACCCGTCTATCATGTGTACATATAAATAATAATGGCCCTTAGTTTTATCAATGCAAACAGTATTTAAATTAATGATCACTTTTATTTGAAAGTAATGGCCACTATTCACAAGAAGTGTTGCTCAGTAATAACCATTATTATCAGTCTAGTAATGGCCATTATTTTAACTACTTCAAGGTCATTATTTTGTACTGACCCATTAAAAAAAATCCCAAAATTTTAATGGGACCATGAGTTATGGCACTTTCCTATTAATTGTGTAGTTTTAAATGGGTGCAAATAATGGCCATCATTTTCCCTATGTTCATTTCATGGGCATTAGTTTATATGAGGCTGGTGCCATTATTTAAAGTAATGGGCATTAACATGTAAGATGCCATTAATATTACAACCATTAAAAGTGTCATAATAATGGGGTCCTTAATATTCAGTAATGACCATTATTTAAAGTAATGGGCATTACATTGTTGGATGCCAGTAATATTACAGCCATTAAAAGTGCCATAAATAATGGGGCCACTTACATGAAATATATATTAACAACTTTCATTAAAAACTACATTATTAATGGGAATTTTAATGGCATTGTGGTCATGGGTAAGTAACGGTCATTTAATGGGCATCGTTTCCAGTAGTGCTCTATGCTGCCATTCTGCAAGTTTATTTAAATCCAGTAATATTCACCTGAAGATCCATCTGAAGCCAGTAATACTGCTTAAATATTTGCATGATGCCATACTGTAAGTAGAAGTAATACTCCGTTGACAGCGATATCACATGGGCAGGACCGATGTTGAAGCTGAAATATATCACAAGACATACAGTAGCTGATACAGTAACTTCCTGATGACTCAGTCAGTTTATTCAAAATCATCAATTAATTAAGAGTCCAAGTCCCGAATTTGTTCCTTCTAATTTCAATGTAATTAACTACTGCTTTTTGATATTGTTCATTCAAATTTTTCATCTATTCACACTACTTTTTGGGTTCCAAACTCATAACCATGACAACTAGTCTTGATTTTTCACTCATTTACTCAAAGTGTGAAAAATATTATCGCAATCAAGATGGCTTGTGTTTCGATGCCGTGTCAAATTAATAAAACAGTGATAATTGCTTTTCGAGTCTTTGAACACCGATGATTACACGCCATATAAAAAGTTTAAAGGACCATAACCCTGCCATTTTTCCCCCCAAATCAATCAGAATCTCGACATGAAGTTTAATACCAAACAGCTTCACATCATATAGATTGAATACATGAAAGTCAGTACACTGACTGTAAACCATTTCTGATTTTGAAAGTATAAAGGGCTATAATCCTGCTAATATTTTCTAACATAACTATATTCAAAGTCAACTTATGTTTTGATGTCAGCCATGTTCACAATAATAATGGATTACATGCCTTAAATGCTTTTCTTTATATGACGTCATATAGAAAAAGTATCAAAGGCCCATAACTTTGTATGTCATATAGAGAAAGTATCAAAGGCCCATAACTTTGTATGTCATATAGAGAAAGTATCAAATGCCCATAACTTTGTACGTCATGTAGAGAAAGTATCATTGCTAATGTTTTGTAAAATTAGATTAAAATCAAACTTTGCCTTGTATTTTCCAAGTAAGTAAAGAGAGAGGGTTTAACTGTGCCAAAACATGTTGCAGAGTTATGTGACTTGCGCGTGACATTCTATTTATTAATACCAAATAAAGGTGTAAAGTTTCATTCCAATCTGTCCAGTGGTTAAAGGGACACTGTCCGTAAGTAAGCAGATATTGAGCGTAACCAAATAACTGGCTGACTTTTATTCAGTGAAATGTATACATGAAAACATGAGGATAGACCCTAAGAAGTATGTAGGAATACATTCGTGAGTTTGAAAAAAAAAGTTTTCATTATTATATGTAAATAAAGTGGGACCCACAATATTTACCTTTTCTGCGATCAAGTGACTTCCATTAGCGCATTAGGTTTTGAACACAGTATGTATTACGAAATATGTATAGCCCGCTTAGCTCAGACGGGAGCGTTGTCGACCACTTTACGCTCCTTACACTATTATTACGGCGAGTGTAATTTTAGTTTGGGCTGCGAGTTCAAACGCACAAAGTACTGCGATAGAATTCCATTAAACAATCTTGCTTTTAATTAGTAAAAATTCAATAATGTTTAGTGTGTAATGTTTGCGAACATAATTATTGTGTGTTTTATAAGCTAAAAGTTACGGACAGTGTCCCTTTAAACAGATTATTAGTTTACATACTCATATTTAACACAATTTGACTAAGTATAACAAGAGGTCATTGACCTTGAAGCTCTACTGATTGATTTTGATTTCAGGAAGTTTCGCTACAAACTTGTTTTTTGAAAATTTATGGCGGCCATCTTGAATTTCCGGCCGACCTGAAATTTTGCTAGGATCAATTAGACATCAAGAGCAACATTCCTGTGAAGTTTCATGAAAATCCGTCAAGTAGTTTCAGAGGAGTAGACGCTACAAGTTTTCATTATATAACTCTATGTAAACAAAGATGGCCGCTGACAGCCATGTTTAACATTAAATCAAAACGATTTTTGACAAGGACCAACATCATGTCATGTTGATCATTTTAGAAAAAGTCCCATATCAATATCACTTATAGTTTTCAAGAAGTAGTCGCTACAAACTTTTATTATATACCTATCAATAATATATACATAGTACCTTCATTTTCTTACAGTGGAATACAACAATCTGTATCCCACTACAGGTTATCACTATGCTACTAAAAATAGAATTAGTATCACTATCTTACTAAAAATAGAACAGCGGTTTTTCCAATGATTCAAGCAAGTTTTACGCCACTATGCGCGAGAACGTCAAGACGACGTTACGTCATACAAACAAAACAAGTAGGTCAGACCAATGAACACCAACACCTTAAAACTACATACATTTTCCCGCTGCACTTTATCGAGAAATAATATGCTTTATTGAATGTGTATGCAATAGCAATGCAAATATTTCTATGTTAATGATGTGTAAGAGGTATATAATAAAAGGATCATTACTAGAGTAACGTGTTCTGGAAGCTTGTATCACCTCTCGTAGATAAATACCAGATCAGGATCACACTCGAGGCTCCGCCTCTCGTGTGATCCTTGATCTGGCATTTACCTACTCGAGGTGATACCAACTTCCAGAACACGTTACTCTAGTAATAATCCTATTGTATTTTGAAAATCTATTTTTAGCCATGGCGGCCATCTGGAATTTCCGGCCGACCTGAAATTTTGCTAGGATCAATAAGACATTTAGAGCAACATTCCTGTAAAGTTTCATGAAAATCTGCCAAGTAGTTTCAGAGGAGTAGTCGCTACAAGTTTTTATTATATAATTCTATGTAAACAAAGATGGCCGCTGGCAGCCATGTTTTAACGTCGAATCAAAACGATTTTTGACAAGGACCAACATCATGTCATGCTGATCATTTTAGAAAAAGTCTCATATCAATATCACTTAGAGTTTTCAAGAAGTAGTCGCTACAAACTTGTATTTTAAAAATCTATTTTTAGCTTTGGTGGCCATCTTGGATTTCACATCAACATGAATTTTTGCTAGGATCAACTAGACTTCATGGGCAACATTTCTGTAAAGTTTCATAAATATCCATCTAGTAGTTTCAGAGGAGTAGTCGCTACAAATAAAAGTTTACGGACAGACGGACGCCGCACCACGGCATAAGCTCTGCTGATCTCTGATCAGTCGAGCTAAAAATGGGCATGATGTTGTCAAAATAGCTTGCCGAGTTATTTAGCTTGTGTATCAAGTCAATTCTGTCAAGCAAGTATAAAAAAGGGCAAAACTTTGTCAAAATAGGTTAGAGTTATTAACTTGTGCATGTGATATTAATTGAATTCTGTCAAGCAGTTTTTGAGATATGAGCTTACCAAAAAAAAGATTAACTAACACATTAAGAACAACAACATCCAACGATGAAATTAAAACGTTGATGTTTATCCAACTGTCACTCAGAAATGATTTATAACTTACACACCTGTAAAACATATTACGGCCATGTTCATCTCCAGGCATGGTGAAACGGTTCTTGTAGTGGGTGAAGTTACTGAAAAATGGAGATAACACTATTATATAAGTAATGTAAAACGGAAATGATATGGGATTGGGGGTGGGAGATGGAGGGGGTGCGAAGAACAGGGAAAGATAGATATGTCAAGCATGTTATTGGTCATGAGTAACAACATTCCTTGGGGTAAGATGAATACTTGTGTGAAGTTTCATGAACATAGGTCAAATACTGTTTAAGTTATGGCCAGTTATGAGCTTGGTTAGGTTGCAGGTTAAAGTTTATGAAAAATGGCATAACTCTGCCGAAATGAAACGGTTATTGGATGTATGTAACATTCCTTGAGGTAAGATGAAGATGTGCGTGAAATTTCATGAACATAGGTCAAATACTTTTCAAGTTATGGCCAAGGTTAGATTGCAGATTTAAGTGTGACGGACGGACGACAATGGACTAAGTGATCCCTAAGTGTCTGCCATGCTATGCAGGCAACACAAAAATGAAGTTGCTACAGATTCAACAAAACAAAATATAGCATTTTTCAACAAATCAAGGGCCATAAGTCTGGTGTTTCTAATCACATCTAGCTGGTTTTCAAACTTGTTTGAGCTTTCATTGAAATGAACAATTATGACAAGTTTAGTAAAGATCCGATGAAACATGAAGGCCCTATCATCTTAACAAGGCAAAACATGGCATATTCAACTAAACCAAGGGCCATAACTCTGGTGTTATTAATCTGATCTAGCTGGTTTTCGAACTTGGTCAAGCTTTCATTGATATCAACTACCGGTATCCAGTTGTTTGTTTAAAATTTACGACATTTTTGTGCGTTAGTCAATTTCTTAAATGATTTACTATGAATTAAACTTCACAAATAATTTCATTTTATTTTCTATATACATGTGATATTTCTGCACTAGGTGCCCACATAATGGCCTTCACTGAATGCTTAGGTGGAAAAAAGTGGAAGATTTTAAAATTTGGTTAGTTGAAAGGTGTTTTACATCATCTTCAGCACATTTTAGGCTATATTAATGTCAACAATCTAACCGTTTTTGTAAAGATATGATGAACAAGAAATATCACTGTAAGTGATAAATGCCCCCGAAGTGTCCTTTGACCTCTAAGTATGACCTTGACCTTGGAGCCATGGACCTGGATTTGTGCACGACACCTCATTTGGTTGTGGTGAGCACTTGTGCCAAGTTATTTGAAAATCCGTCCAGGCATGCAAAAGTTATTGACCGGACACGATTTGACCTTTGACCTCTAAATGTGACCTTGACCTTGGGGGCCACAGACCTGGATTTTGTGTGCAACACATCGTCTTGTTGTGGTGAGCATTTGTGCCAAGTTATTTTAAAATCCATCCATGAATGCCAGTTATTGATTAGGACACAATTTGACTTTTGACCTCCAAGTGTGACCTTGACCTTGAAGACCTGGGTTTTACGCGCGACACATTGTCTTGTTATGGTGATCACTTGTGCCAAGTAATTTAAAAATCCCTGCAGGGGTTGTGACGTTACGGTCCGGACACGAAATTACGCACTTGTTTTTGACCTATAAACTTCAAGTGTAACCTTGACCTTTGAGGTACGGATCTGGGTTTTGCGGCGGACATATTGTCTTGTTATGGTGATCACTTGTGCCAAGTTATTTAAAATTCCTTGCAGGGGTTGTGACGTTACGGTCCGGACACGAAATTGCGTACCTGTTTTTGACCTATGAACTTCAAGTGTGACCTTGACCTTTGAGGTACGGACCTGGGTTTTGCGGGGGACACATCGTCTTGTTATGGTGATCACTTGTGCCAATTTATTTAAAAATCCCAGGGGTTGTGACGTTACGGTCCGGACACAAACTTCGGAATGACGGACAGAATCCGGACGGAAGGACGGACGGACGGACGGTGCGATTACTACATTTTTCGGGGGCATAAAAATAAAGACCCTATTGCCTTAACGAGGCAACAAAAAAAGCGGATGAAAGGAATACGACTATAAGCTCTACTGGCTGATGGCCAGCAACAAGCTCTTGAATAGGTTACATATATAGGAGATGCTCTATAGCTTTAGGTAATATCCCACCAGAAAACTAACAGCATTCAGCTCAAGGGCTCCGCCTACACGTTTCTGATGGGCTATTACGTAGAGTTGGAGGTCACTTCCTGCACATGTTTTAGGTGGGCTATTACGTAGAGCTGGAGGTCACATCCTACACGTTTCTGATGGGCTATTACGTAGAGTTGGAGGTCACTTCCTACGCATGTTTCTGATGGGCTATTACGTAGAGTTGGAGGTCACTTTCTACACGTTTCAGGTGGGATATTACTTAAAGAGTTTGAGGTCACCTCCTACACATGTTTTAGGTGGGCTATTACATACTGAGGTCACTTCCTAAACAGGTTTCTGGTGGGCTATTAGGCAGAGTTTGAGGTCACTTACTACACAGGTTTCAGGTAGGCTATTAGGTAGAGTTTGAGGTCACTTACTACACAGGTTTCAGGTGGGCTATTAGGTAGAGTTTGAGGTCACTTATACACAGGTTTCAGGTGGGCTATTAGGTAGAGTTTGAGGTCACTTCCTACACAGATTTCAGGTGGGCTATTAGGTAGAGCTTGAGGTCACTTCCTACACAGGTTTCAGGTGGGATATTAGGTAGTGTTTGAGGTCACTTCCTACACAGGTTTCTTGGGGGATATTAGGTAGAGCTACAGAGCACTTGTTACAGGTATTACTTCCTACATGTGTTTTTGGTGGGTAATTACATAAAGCTATTAGGCACTTCCTACAAGTGTTTCTGGTTGGCTATTACATAAAGCTACTAGGCACTTCAAACAAGTGTTTCTGGTGGGGTATTACATAAAGCTATTAGGCACTTCCTACAAGTGTTTCTGGTTGGCTATTACATAAAGCTACTAGGCACTTCCTACAAGTGTTTCTGGCGGGCTATTACATAAAGCTACAGGGCACTACCTACAAGTGTTTCTGGCAGGCTATTACATAAAGCTACATGGCACTTCCTACAAGTGTTTCTGGCAGTCTATTACATAAAGCTACAGGGCACTTCCTACAAGTGTTTCTGGCAGGCTATTACATAAATCTACATGGCACTTCCTACAAGTGTTTCTGGCAGGCTATTACATAAATCTACATGGCACTTCCTATAAGTGTTTCTGGTGACCTATTACATAAAGCTACAGGGCACTTCCTACAAGTGTTTCTGGTGACCTATTACATAAAGCTACAGGGCACTTCCTACAAGTGTTTCTGGTGACCTATTACATAAAGCTACAGGGCACTTCCTACAAGTGTTTCTGGCAGGCTATTACATAAAGCTACAAGGCACTTCCTACAAGTGTTTCTGGCAGGCTATTACATAAATCTACATGGCACTTCCTACAAGTGTTTCTGGTGACCTATTACATAAAGCTACAGGGCACTTCCTACGTGTGTTTATGGTGGGTTATTACATAAAGCTGCTAGGCACTTCCTATAAGTGTTTCTGGTGACCTATAACATAAAGCTACAGGGCACTTCCTACGTGTGTTTATGGTGGGTTATTACATAAAGCTGCTAGGCACTTCCTACGAGTGTTTCTGGCGGGCTATTACATAAAGCTACAGGGCACTTCCTACAAGTGTTTCTGGCAGGCTATTACATAAATCTACATGGCACTTCCTACAAGTGTTTCTGGTGACCTATTACATAAAGCTACAGGGCACTTCCTACAAGTGTTTCTGGCGGGACTTCCTACGTGTTTTTGGTGGGTAATTACATAAAGCTACTAGGCACTTCCTACAAGTGTTTCTGGCAGGCTATTACATAAAGCTACTAGGCACTTCTTACAATTGTTTCTGGTGAGCTATTACATAAAGCTACAGTGCACTTCCTACGTGTGTTTATGATGGGTTATTACATAAAGCTCATTGATGGAAACTAACTTTTAAAGCTTGGTTGCCCAAACGGGCAACCATTTTCTGGATTTTGGTTGACCAGCTGAAAATTTATGAGCCCAGATTTTCTGTATTTTTCTTTTGGACACACTAACAAACACATTAACAAACATGATTTTAACAAATTTACTTTATTTATGCCAAACAAAAAAAATAGGTGTGTTTCCTATTGCATGCTCTAGGGTCGGTAGGTAGGCATATTTATATTCTATAGTTCACTACAGTCTGATCATGGCCATTACAGTTACTCTGGCATGGTATGTATTTCACCCTTTTCCTGTGAAAAATTCCCCTCTTAAAAAATAAATAAATATATATATTAGAAAATGTTAAACTACAATACAGGAAAACAGCATACTTTTTGCAATTCCCCTTCCTGAAGGCCCTGGCCCCATTCACTTAAAGCTGACTAGTGCCCTTAAAGATTCCTCCGTGAAAGTGTTATTTGTATAACATCAAATACCGTAACGTTCGCGCTCCGTGAAATTAGAACGGGAGCCGCATTTTAGAATGTTCTAAAACGGAAATGCGTCAATTTCCAATATCCGGTTGACTTAAATTGCATTTTATCGTTGAATAATTGTATCGTTGAATAAACAGAGTTGCGACTATTTACTGCACTTAATCGCTTAATAAACTATGTAAGAAATATTTTCTTTGTTGTTGTTTTCTACTGAAATGTTATTCGTCCCGCATTGACGAATAATGCCGAGGAAATCGACTTTAGCTTGTCGAAAAAGCTAGTCGCCCGGGCGGACTACCGACTTATGAAATCTACTCGACCAGCTTGAAATTTAGTCGTCCCGGGCGAACGGGCAACCGTTAGTTTCCATCCCTGAAAGCTACTAGGCACTTCCTACAAGTGTTTCTGGTGCGCTATTACATAAAGCTACAGGCCACTTCCTACAAGTGTTTTTGGTGCGTTATTACATAAAGCTACAGGGCACTTCCTACAAGTGTTTCTGGCAGGCTATTACATGAAGCTACAGGGCACTTCCTACAAGTGTTTCTGGCAGGCTATTACATAAAGCTACAAGGCACTTCCTACAAGTGTTTCTGGTGGGCTATTACATAAAGCTGCTAGGCACTTCCTACAAGTGTTTCTGGCAGGCTATTACATAAAGCTACAGGGCACTTCCTACAAGTATTTTCGGTGCGTTATTACATAAAGCTACTAGGCACTCCCTACAAGTGTTTCTGGCAGGCTATTACATAAAGCTACAAGGCACTTCCTACGTGTGTTTTTGGTGCGTTATTATATAAAGCTACTAGGCACTTCCTACAAGTGTTTCTGGTGGGCTATTACATAAAGCTACAGGGCACTTCCTATGTGTGTTTTTGGTGGGTTATTACATAAAGCTACTAAGCACTTCCTACAAGTGTTTCTGGCAGGCTATTACATAAAGCTACATGGCACTTCCTGCAAGTGTTTCTGGTGAGCTATTACATAAAGCTACAGGGCACTTCCTGCAAGTGTTTCTGGTGAGCTATTACATAAAGCTACTAAGCACTTCCTACAAGTGTTTCTGGTGAGCTGTTACATAAAGCTACAGGGCACTTCCTACAAGTGTTTCTGGTGAGCTGTTACATAAAGCTACAAGGCACTTCCTACGTGTGTTTTTGGTGCGTTATTATATAAAGCTACTAGGCACTTCCTACAAGTGTTTCTGGCAGGCTATTACATCAAGCTACATGGCACTTCCTGCAAGTGTTTCTGGTGAGCTATTACATAAAGCTACAGGGCACTTCCTATGTGTGTTTTTGGTGGGTTATTTTATAAAGCTACTAGGCATTTCCTACAAGTGTTTCTGGTGGGCTATTACATAAAGCTACTAGGCACTTCTTACAAGTGTCTCTGGTGGGCTATTACAAAAAGCTACAGGGCACTTCCTACAAGTGTTTCTGGTGACCTATTACATAAAGCTACAGAGCACTTCCTATGCATGTTTATGGTGGGCTATTACATCAAGCTAGAGGGTACTTCCTACAAGTGTTTCTGGTGGGGTTTTACATAAAGCTACATGGAACTTCCTACAAGAGTTTCTGGTGCGCTATTACATAAAGCTACTAGGCACTTCCTACAAGTGTTTGTGGTGGGCTATTACATAAAGCTACAGGGCACTTCCTACAAGTGTTTGTGGTGGGGTATTACATAAAGCTACTAGGCACTTCCTACAAGTGTTTCTGGTGGGGTATTACATAAAGCTACAGGGCATTCTCTACAAGTGTTTCTGGTGGGGTATTACATAAAGCTACAGGGCATTCTCTACAAGTGTTTCTGGTGGGCTATTACATAAAGCTACATGGCACTTCCTACAAGTGTTTCTAGTGGGGTATTATATAAAGCTACTAGGCACTTCCTACAAGTGTTTCTGGTGGGCTATTACATAAAGCTACAGGGCACTTCCTGCAAGTGTTTCTGGTGAGCTATTACATAAAGCTACAGGGCACTTCCTGCAAGTGTTTCTGGTGAGCTATTACATAAAGCTACTAAGCACTTCCTACAAGTGTTTCTGGTGAGCTGTTACATAAAGCTACAGGGCACTTCCTACAAGTGTTTCTGGTGAGCTGTTACATAAAGCTACAAGGCACTTCCTACGTGTGTTTTTGGTGCGTTATTATATAAAGCTACTAGGCACTTCCTACAAGTGTTTCTGGCAGGCTATTACATAAAGCTACATGGCACTTCCTGCAAGTGTTTCTGGTGACCTATTACATAAAGCTACAGGGCACTTCCTATGTGTGTTTTTGGTGGGTTATTTTATAAAGCTACTAGGCATTTCCTACAAGTGTTTCTGGTGGGCTATTACATAAAGCTACTAGGCACTTCTTACAAGTGTCTCTGGTGGGCTATTACAAAAAGCTACAGGGCACTTCCTACAAGTGTTTCTGGTGACCTATTACATAAAGCTACAGAGCACTTCCTATGCATGTTTATGGTGGGCTATTACATCAAGCTAGAGGGTACTTCCTACAAGTGTTTCTGGTGGGGTTTTACATAAAGCTACATGGAACTTCCTACAAGAGTTTCTGGTGCGCTATTACATAAAGCTACTAGGCACTTCCTACAAGTGTTTGTGGTGGGCTATTACATAAAGCTACAGGGCACTTCCTACAAGTGTTTGTGGTGGGGTATTACATAAAGCTACTAGGCACTTCCTACAAGTGTTTCTGGTGGGGTATTACATAAAGCTACAGGGCATTCTCTACAAGTGTTTCTGGTGGGGTATTACATAAAGCTACAGGGCATTCTCTACAAGTGTTTCTGGTGGGCTATTACATAAAGCTACATGGCACTTCCTACAAGTGTTTCTAGTGGGGTATTATATAAAGCTACTAGGCACTTCCTACAAGTGTTTCTGGTGGGCTATTACATAAAGCTACAAAGCACTTCCTACAAGAGTTTCTGGTGCGCTATTACATAAAGCTACATGGCACTTCCTACAAGTGTTTCTGGTGGGGTATTACATAAAGCTACATGGCACTTCCTATAAGTGTTTCTGGTGGGCTATTACATAAAGCTACATGGCACTTCCTACAAGTGTTTCTGGTGGGTTATTACATAAAGCTACAGGCCACTTCCTACAAGTGTTTCTGGCGGGCTATTACATAAAGCTACAGGGCACTTCCTACAAGTGTTTCTGGTGGCCTATTACATAAAGCTACATGGCATTCTCTAGAAGTGTTTCTGGTGGGCTATTACATAAAACTACATGGCACTTCCTACAAGTGTTTCTGGTGGGCTATTACATAAAGCTACAGGGCATTTTCTACAAGTGTTTCTGGTGGGCTATTACATAAAGCTACATGGCACTTCCTACAAGTGTTTGTGGTGGGCTATTACATAAAGCTACAGGGCATTCTCTACAAGTGTTTCTGGTGGGGTATTACATAAAGCTACAGGGCATTCTCTACAAGTGTTTCTGGTGGGCTATTACATAAAGCTACATGGCACTTCCTACAAGTGTTTCTAGTGGGGTATTATATAAAGCTACTAGGCACTTCCTACAAGTGTTTCTGGTGGGCTATTACATAAAGCTACAAAGCACTTCCTACAAGAGTTTCTGGTGCGCTATTACATAAAGCTACATGGCACTTCCTACAAGTGTTTCTGGTGGGCTATTACATAAAGCTACAGGGCACTTCCTACAAGTGTTTCTGGTGGGGTATTACATAAAGCTACATGGCACTTCCTACAAGTGTTTCTGGTGGGCTATTACATAAAGCTACATGGCACTTCCTACAAGTGTTTCTGGTGGGTTATTACATAAAGCTACAGGCCACTTCCTACAAGTGTTTCTGGCGGGCTATTACATAAAGCTACAGGGCACTTCCTACAAGTGTTTCTGGTGGCCTATTACATAAAGCTACATGGCATTCTCTAGAAGTGTTTCTGGTGGGCTATTACATAAAGCTACATGGCACTTCCTACAAGTGTTTCTGGTGGGCTATTACATAAAGCTACAGGGCATTTTCTACAAGTGTTTCTGGTGGGCTATTACATAAACTACTAGGCACTTCCTACAAGTGTTTCTGGTGGGCTATTACATAAAGCTACAGGGCATTCTCTACAAGTGTTTCTGGTGGGCTATTACATAAAGCTACATGGCACTTCCTACAATAGTTTCTGGTGGGCTATTACATAAAGCTACATGGCAGTTCCTACAAGTGTTTCTGGTGAGCTATTACATAAAGCTACAGTGCACTTCTTACAAGTGTTTCTGGTGGCCTATTACATAAAGCTACATGGCACTTGCTACAATAGTTTCTGGTGGGCTATTACATAAAGCTACAGGGCACTTGCTACAAGTGTTTCTGGTGGGCTATTACAGAAAGCTGCTAGGCACTTCCTACAAGTGTTTCTGGCAGGCTATTACATAACGCTACAGGGCACTTCTTACAAGTGTTTCTGGTGAACTATTACATAAAGCTACAGGGCACTTCCTACAAGTGTTTTTGGTGGGTTATTACATAAAGCTACTAGGCACTTCCTACAAGTGTTTTTGTTGGGTTATTACATAAAGCTACTAGGCACTTCCTACAAGTGTTTCTGGCAGACTATTACATAAAGCTACATGGCACTTCCTGCAAGTGTTTCTGGTGTGCTATTACATAAAGCTACAAAGCACTTCCTATGCATGTTTATGGTGGGCTATTACATCAAGCTACAGGGTACTTCCTACACGTGTTTCTGGTGGGGTTTTACATAAAGCTACATGGCACTTCCTATGTGTGTTTTTGGTGGGTTATTTCATAAAGCTACTAGGCACTTCCTACAAGTGTTTCAGGTGGGCTATTACATAAAGCTACTAGGCACTTCCTACAAGCGTTTCTGGCGGGCTATTACATAAAGCTACAAAGCACTTCCTATGCATGTTTATGGTGGGCTATTACATCAAGCTACAGGGTACTTCCTACACGTGTTTCTGGTGGGGTTTTACATAAAGCTACATGGCACTTCCTACAAGAGTTTCTGGTGGGCTATAACATAAAGCTACAAAGCACTTCACACAAGAGTTTCTGGTGCGCTATTACATAAAGCTACATGGCACTTCCTTCAAGTGTTTCTGGTGGGGTATTACATAAAGCTACAGGGCACTTCCTAAAAGTGTTTTTGGTGCATTATTACATAAAGCTACTTGGCACTTCCTACAAGTGTTTCTGGTGGGGTATTACATAAAGCTACATGGCACTTCCTACAAGTGTTTCTGGTGGGGTATATCATAAAGCTACTAGGCACTTCCTACAAGTGTTTCTGGTGGGGTATTACATAAAGCTACATGGCACTTTCTACAAGTGTTTCTGGTGGGGTATTACATAAAGCTACTAGGCACTTCCTACAAGTGTTTCTGGTGGGGTATTACATAAAGCTACATGGCACTTTCTACAAGTGTTTCTGGTGGGGTATTACATAAAGCTACAGGGCACTTCCTACAAGTGTTTCTGGTGGCGTATTACATAAAGCTACTAGGCACTTCCTACACGTGTTTCTGGTGAGCTATTACATAAAGCTAAGGGCACTTCCTACAAGTGTTTTTGGTGCATTATTACATAAAGCTATATGGCACTTCCTACAATAGTTTCTGGTGGGCTATTACATAAAGCTACAGGACACTTCCTACAATAGTTTCTGGTGGGCTATTACATAAAGCTACATGGCACTTCCTACAATAGTTTCTGGTGGGCTATTACATAAAGCTACATGGCACTTCCTACAAGTGTTTCTGGTGGGCTATTACATAAAGCTACATGGCACTTCCTACAATAGTTTCTGGTGGGCTATTACATAAAGCTACAGGACACTTCCTACAATAGTTTCTGGTGGGCTATTACATAAAGCTACATGGCACTTCCTACAATAGTTTCTGGTGGGCTATTACATAAAGCTACATGGCACTTCCTACAAGTGTTTCTGGTGGGCTATTACATAAAGCTACAGGACACTTCCTACAATAGTTTCTGGTGGGCTATTACATAAAGCAACAGGACACTTCCTACAAGTGTTTCTGGTGGGCTATTACATAAAGCTACATGGCACTTCCTACAATAGTTTCTGGTGGGCTATTACATAAAGCTACAGGACACTTCCTACAATAGTTTCTGGTGGGGTATTACATAAAGCTACATGGCACTTCCTACAAGTGTTTCTGGTGGGCTATTACATAAAGCTACATGGCACTTCCTACAATAGTTTCTGGTGGGCTATTACATAAAGCTACATGGCACTTCCTACAATAGTTTCTGGTGGGCTATTACATAAAGCTACATGGCACTTCCTACAAGTGTTTCTGGTGGGCTATTACATAAAGCTACATGGCACTTCCTACAATAGTTTCTGGTGGGCTATTACATAAAGCTACATGGCACTTCCTACAATAGTTTCTGGTGGGCTATTACATAAAGCTACATGGCACTTCCTACAAGTGTTTCTGGTGGGCTATTACATAAAGCTACATGGCACTTCCTACAATAGTTTCTGGTGGGCTATTACATAAAGCTACAGGACACTTCCTACAATAGTTTCTGGTGGGCTATTACATAAAGCTACAGGACACTTCCTACAATAGTTTCTGGTGGGCTATTACATAAAGCTACATGGCACTTCCTACAATAGTTTCTGGTGGGCTATTACATAAAGCTACATGGCACTTCCTACAAGTGTTTCTGGTGGGCTATTACATAAAGCTACATGGCACTTCCTAAAAGTGTTTCTGGTGGGCTATTACATAAAGCTACAGGACACTTCCTACAATAGTTTCTGGTGGGCTATTACATAAAGCTACATGGCACTTCCTACAATAGTTTCTGGTGGGCTATTACATAAAGCTACATGGCACTTCCTACAATAGTTTCTGGTGGGCTATTACATAAAGCTACATGGCACTTCCTACAAGTGTTTCTGGTGGGCTATTACATAAAGCTACATGGCACTTCCTACAAGTGTTTCTGGTGGGCTATTACATAAAGCTACATGGCACTTCCTACAATAGTTTCTGGTGGGCTATTACATAAAGCTACATGGCACTTCCTACAATAGTTTCTGGTGGGCTATTACATAAAGCTACATGGCACTTCCTACAATAGTTTCTGGTGGGCAATTACATAAAGCTACATGGCACTTCCTACAATAGTTTCTGGTGGGCTATTACATAAAGCTACAGGACACTTCCTACAATAGTTTCTGGTGGGCTATTACATAAAGCTACATGGCACTTCCTACAATAGTTTCTGGTGGGCTATTACATAAAGCTACATGGCACTTCCTACAAGTGTTTCTGGTGGGCTATTACATAAAGCTACATGGCACTTCCTACAATAGTTTCTGGTGGGCTATTACATAAAGCTACAGGACACTTCCTACAATAGTTTCTGGTGGGCTATTACATAAAGCTACAGGACACTTCCTACAATAGTTTCTGGTGGGCTATTACATAAAGCTACAGGACACTTCCTACAATAGTTTCTGGTGGGCTATTACATAAAGCTACAGGACACTTCCTACAATAGTTTCTGGTGGGCTATTACATAAAGCTACATGGCACTTCCTACAATAGTTTCTGGTGGGCTATTACATAAAGCTACAGGACACTTCCTACAATAGTTTCTGGTGGGCTATTACATAAAGCTACATGGCACTTCCTACAATAGTTTCTGGTGGGCTATTACATAAAGCTACATGGCACTTCCTACAAGTGTTTCTGGTGGGCTATTACATAAAGCTACATGGCACTTCCTACAATAGTTTCTGGTGGGCTATTACATAAAGCTACATGGCACTTCCTACAAGTGTTTCTGGTGGGCTATTACATAAAGCTACATGGCACTTCCTACAAGTGTTTCTGGTGGGCTATTACATAAAGCTACAGGACACTTCCTACAATAGTTTCTGGTGGGCTATTACATAAAGCTACATGGCACTTCCTACAATAGTTTCTGGTGGGCTATTACATAAAGCTACATGGCACTTCCTACAATAGTTTCTGGTGGGCTATTACATAAAGCTACATGGCACTTCCTACAAGTGTTTCTGGTGGGCTATTACATAAAGCTACATGGCACTTCCTACAAGTGTTTCTGGTGGGCTATTACATAAAGCTACATGGCACTTCCTACAATAGTTTCTGGTGGGCTATTACATAAAGCTACATGACACTTCCTACAATAGTTTCGGGTGGGCTATTACATAAAGCTACATGGCACTTCCTACAAGTGTTTCTGGTGGGCTATTACATAAAGCTTCATGGCACTTCCTACAAGTGTTTCTGGTGGGCTATTACATAAAGCTACATGGCACTTCCTACAATAGTTTCTGGTGGGCTATTACATAAAGCTACATGGCACTTACTACAAGTGTTTCTGGTGGGCTATTACATAAAGCTACAGGGCACTTCCTACAAGTGTTTCTGGTGGGGTATTATATAAAGCTACTAGGCATTTCCTACAAGTGTTTCTGGTGGGGTATTATATAAAGCTACTAGTCATTTCCTACAAGTGTTTCTAGTGGGGTATTATATAAAGCTACTAGGCACTTCCTACAAGTGTTTCTGGTGGGCTATTACATAAAGCTACAGGGAATTCTCTACAAGTGTTTCTGGTGGGCTTTTACATAAAGCTACATGGCACTTCCTACAAGTGTTTCTGGTTGGCTATTACATAAAGCTACAGGACACTTCCTACAATAGTTTCTGGTGGGCTATTACATAAAGCTACATGGCACTTCCTACAATAGTTTCTGGTGGGCTATTACATAAAGCTACATGGCACTTCCTACAATAGTTTCTGGTAGGCTATTACATAAAGCTACATGGCACTTCCTACAATAGTTTCTGGTGGGCTATTACATAAAGCTACATGGCACTTCCTACAAGTGTTTCTGGTGGGCTATTACATAAAGCTACAGGACACTTCCTACAATAGTTTCTGGTGGGCTATTACATAAAGCTACATGGCACTTCCTACAATAGTTTCTGGTGGGCTATTACATAAAGCTACATGGCACTTCCTACAAGTGTTTCTGGTGGGCTATTACATAAAGCTACAGGACACTTCCTACAATAGTTTCTGGTGGGCTATTACATAAAGCTACATGGCACTTCCTACAATAGTTTCTGGTGGGCTATTACATAAAGCTACATGGCACTTCCTACAAGTGTTTCTGGTGGGCTATTACATAAAGCTACATGGCACTTCCTACAAGTGTTTCTGGTGGGCTATTACATAAAGCTACAGGGCACTTCCTACAAGTGTTTCTGGTGGGGTATTACATAAAGCTATAGGGCACTTCCTACAAGTGTTTCTGGCAGGCTATTACATAAAGCTTCATGGCACTTACTACAAGTGTTTCTGGTGGGCTATTACATAAAGCTACAGGGCACTTCCTACAAGTGTTTCTGGTGGGGTATTATATAAAGCTACTAGGCATTTCCTACAAGTGTTTCTGGTGGGGTATTACATAAAGCTACATGGCACTTCCTACAAGTGTTTCTGGTGGGGTATTATATAAGCTACTAGGTACTTCCTTCAAGTGTTTCTGGTGGGGTATTACATAAAGCTACAGGACACTTCCTACAATAGTTTCTGGTGGGCTATTACATAAAGCTACATGGCACTTCCTACAATAGTTTCTGGTGGGCTATTACATAAAGCTACATGGCACTTCCTACAAGTGTTTCTGGTGGGCTATTACATAAAGCTACAGGACACTTCCTACAATAGTTTCTGGTGGGCTATTACATAAAGCTACATGGCACTTCCTACAATAGTTTCTGGTAGGCTATTACATAAAGCTACATGGCACTTCCTACAATAGTTTCTGGTGGGCTATTACATAAAGCTACATGGCACTTCCTACAAGTGTTTCTGGTGGGCTATTACATAAAGCTACATGGCACTTCCTACAAGTGTTTCTGGTGGGGTATTATATAATGCTACTAGGCATTTCCTACAAGTGTTTCTGGTGGGGTATTACATAAAGCTACATGGCACTTCCTACAAGTGTTTCTGGTGGGGTATTATATAAGCTACTAGGTACTTCCTACAAGTGTTTCTGGTGGGGTATTACATAAAGCTACAGGGCATTCTCTACAAGAGTTTCTGGTGGGGTATTACATAAAGCTACATGGAACTTCCTACAAGTGTTTCTCGTGGGCTATTACATAAAGCTACAGGGGATTCTCTACAAGTGTTTCTGGTGGGGTATTATATAAAGCTACTGGGCACTTCCTACAAGTGTTTCTGGTGGGCTATTACATAAAGCTACAGGGCATTCTCTACAAGTGTTTCTGGTGGGGTATTACATAAAGCTAAATGGCACTTCCTACAAGTGTTTCTGGTGGGCTATTACATAAAGCTACAGGACACTTCCTACAATAGATTCTGGTGGGCTATTACATACAGCTACATGGCACTTCCTACAAGTGTTTCTGGTGGGCTATTACATAAAGCTACATGGCACTTCCTACAAGTGTTTCTGGTGGGCTATTACATAAAGCTACATGGCACTTCCTACAAGTGTTTCTGGTGGGCTATTACATAAAGCTACATGGCACTTCCTACAAGTGTTTCTGGTGGGCTATTACATAAAGCTACAGGACACTTCCTACAAGTGTTTCTGGTGGGCTATTACATAAAGCTACATGGCACTTCCTACAAGTGTTTCTGGTGGGCTATTACATAAAGCTACAGGGCATTCTCTACAAGTGTTTCTGGTGGGCTATTATATAAAGCTACAGGACACTTCCTACAAGTGTTTCTGGTGAGCTATTACATAAAGCTACATGGCACTTCCTACAAGTGTTTCTGGTGGGCTATTACATAAAGCTACATGGCAATTCCTACAAGTGTTTCTGGTGGGCTATTACATAAAGCTACAGGACACTTCCTACAAGTGTTTCTGGTGGGCTATTACATACAGCTACATGGCACTTCCTACAAGTGTTTCTGGTGGGCTATTACATAAAGCTACATGGCACTTCCTACAAGTGTTTCTGGTGGGCTATTACATAAAGCTACAGGGCATTCTCTACAAGTGTTTCTGGTGGGCTATTACATACAGCTACATGGGACTTCCTACAAGTGTTTCTGGTGGGCTATTACATAAAGCTACAGGACACTTCCTACAAGTGTTTCTGGTGGGCTATTACATAAAGCTACATGGCACTTCCTACAAGTGTTTCTGGTGGGCTATTACATAAAGCTACTAGGCACTTCCTACAAGTGTTTCTGGTGGGCTATTACATAAAGCTACAGGGCATTCTCTACAAGTGTTTCTGGTGGGCTATTACATACAGCTACATGGGACTTCCTACAAGTGTTTCTGGTGGGCTATTACATAAAGCTACAGGACACTTCCTACAAGTGTTTCTGGTGGGCTATTACATAAAGCTACATGGCACTTCCTACAAGTGTTTCTGGTGGGCTATTACATAAAGCTACTAGGCACTTCCTACAAGTGTTTCTGGTGGGCTATTACATAAAGCTACTAGGCACTTCCTACAAGTGTTTCTGGTGGGCTATTACATAAAGCTACTAGGCACTTCCTACAAGTGTTTCTGGTGGGGTATTACATAAAGCTACATGGCACTTCCTACAAGTGTTTCTGGCAGGCTATTACATAAACTATACGGTTCTTTCTACAAGTGTTTCTTAACTTGCTGAATCTTTTAACTCTTTAATTGTTAACTGCATTTATTGGATTGTTGCATGTTCATGCTTACTATGCATTTTCATGGTTGCCAGGGCAGGTCATGTACGGCAGCACTGCAGTAAGGTTCTGCACCATGTTCATAAACTTGTCTCCAACATACCCGTTGTCCTGAAATAAAAGGGTTTTAATGTTTTTACATTTTCATAAGAGTGGATACCTTTGAATTCTAGGAATAATGAAACAGAAGATAGAGCACATGTACATCAGAATTTTCTTGACGAAAACGTGGTTCACAATGAATTCTCACACTTCATCATCTTTTTAGATATTCAAACATACGGTGTGACTTTTACATGGTATTAAAACTGTAAAATATTTGGAGTTACTAGGAGTTGAATGTGACGCGATAAAAAATTACGCAAAAAGAAATCCATCTCTGCCACTGGTTTTAAAGTTGTAGCTGAAACACAAAACATAATGGATGAACTGACAGCTCAGCTGTACTAAGGGACGGTCCAATCACTGAGGCATTCAATGGTCCACATTTTGTTTAATGGTGACCATTAAAATATTGAAATACTGTCACAAAAGACAAAATTTCAATACTAGTTAATCAGTTTTTAAAAAATGGCTTTACTGACAAAGACATTGAATGAAACTATATGACGTCATGTGTTAGACAGTTTAACACCACACAACTTGATTTGCGACAGATTGTGCACTATTAGTATTAGTATTTAATAGTCGCCAATTGTATAATGTCAACCAATAGGACTGACAATTTTTCTCAAGTGAGTTAGATTTTCCTCTAAATGACAGCTGATGCATTGAACAAGATGTTGATGACATCGTTGCTGAAAAAAAGAATGTAATTTAACGACAGATGAATACATTCCTGGTAAGAAAGTGTAAAAACAAAGGTGCACCATCAAATTATGCATTTTTTAAACGCAAAGTTATCGATTGTACGAACAGTCAATTCAAAAGCAAACGAGAAAGCGTTGACACATCGCACATCCAGCCATCGTATTTTCTGATGTCATCCTGATTTACGCAGTGCAGATATTGAAAAGGTCAACGGGATTTCAGTGACCCAGTGGAATTCCATTGGAAAAAATTGAAGACCATTGGAATTTCATCAGGATTCCACTGATCACTGAAATCCCGTTGACCTTTTCAATATCTGCACTGCGGAAATCAGGATGACATGAGAGAATGTGATGGCTGGATGTGCGATGTGTTCCACTGGAACATGATTCCACTTAAATATTGAGATTGAGATTCCATTGACAGTGGAACTCCACTGGAACATGATTCCACTGTAATATGGGATTCCATTGACAGTGGAACTCCACTGGAACATGATTCCACTGTAATATGGGATTCCATTGACAGTGGAACTCCACTGGAACATGATTCCACTGTAATATGGGATTCCATTGACAGTGGAACTCCACTGGAACATGATTCCACTGTAATATGGGATTCCATTGACAGTGGAACTCCACTGGAACATGATTCCACTGTAATATGGGATTCCATTGACAGTGAAATATTTATCGGGAATATCTCATGAAATAAAATTCATGAAATCACGAACAATTCAAGACCATTAGTAACAGTTCACGAACTTAAGAAATTCACCAACACAGTTCACAAAGTATAAAGTTCTTTATCAGTTCATGAACTTATAATTGTTCTTAAATAGTTCATGAAAGTTCATCAACTGTTCATGAGTTAGAATAACAAGAGGCCTTTGAGGGCCTGTAGCGCTCTACTGGTTGGTTTTATCAGACCTCTAGTTCTTGTAGTTTTGTAGAAGAAGGTTTTCCCTATATAACTCTATGTAAAACATGTGACCCCGGGGCCATTTACCGTATTTTACCTTGTATAGTACGCACCCATGAATAGTACGCACCCCACTTCTCAGAGGTCAAAACTGGGGTAAAAAAGTTGTTTTCATTTTACTGCGTATTTGTCGGTTACATCAAAAGACTAACCCATGCTCAAAAATATCAATAGACAGAGAGTGTCGCTACTTGCGTCAACTTCAAAGGATTATAGAAATAGAATAACCCACTCTACCAGTGCTTAAATGTGTCTGTACTGTGTTTGCAAAACATGTGAAATATAAACAACAGCAAAACAAAGGGCAAAAACATGATCATCCTTTTGAAATTCTGCAACAAATATGCAAACTTGTATTTTTTATAACTGTTGTCTGCAAGTGTCGTCTTGTACAATACTATGTGTACCTGACTAGTCAATTCATGGAAATCACGTGATATCAAGTCAGCTGATATAAATAACAAAACAAGGGCCGAATTTTGTAAAATATGCAAACATTTATACAAAAACAAGCTTTATAATAAACTTTATTCATTTCTAAGTCGAATTAAGTCAATAAATTGCGTGTATAAAGCGAGTAAGTCACGAAAAATAAAGTATTATCGCATTCACAAATGTCTGTTTGTTCGTCCCCGATGTTTTCATCGGCGTTTTTTCTCCATTCTGACATCGATTTTCTGCATATAAAATGAAGAAAAACAAGTTGTTTGTATTGTTTCCTTGTATTGTACGCACCCCACTTTCGGAAACCGTAAAAGAAGTAAAACAAGAGGTCAATGACCTTAAAGCTCTACTGATTGATTTTGATTTCAGGAAGTAGTCGCTACAAACTTGTTTTTTGAAAATTTATTTTTAGCCGTGGCGGCCATCTTGAATTTCCGGGCCGACCTGAAATTTTGCTTGGATCAATTAGACATCAAGAGCAACATTCCTGTGAAGTTTCATGAAAATCCGTCAAGTAGTTTCAGAGGAGTAGTCGCTACAAGTTTTCATTATATAACTCTATGTAAACAAAGATGGCCGCTGACAGCCATGTTTAACATCGAATCAAAACGATTTTTGACAAGGACCAACATCATGTCATGCTGATCATTTTAGAAAATGTCCCATATCAATATCACTTATAGTTTTCAAGAAGTACCGTAGTCACTACAAACTTGTATTTTGAAAATCTATTTTTAGCCATGGCGGCCATCTTGAATTTCTGGACGACCTGAAATTTTGCTAGGATCAATTAGACACCAAGAGCAACATTCCTGTGAAGTTTCATGAAAATCCGTCAAGTAGTTTCAGAGAAGTAGTCGCTACAAGTTTTCATTATATAACTCTATGTAAACAAAGATGGCCACTGGCAGCCACGTTTAACATCGAATCAAAATAATGTTCGACTCGGATAACCATCATGTCATGCTCATCATTTCAGAAAAAGTCCCATATCAATATCACTTATAGTTTTCAAGAAGTAGTCGCTACAAATTTATTTTTTAAAAATCTATTTTTAGCTGTGGCTGCCATCTTGAATTTCTGGTCGATCTGAAATTTTGCTAGGATCAATAAGACATTAAGAGCAACATTCCTGTAAAGTTTCATGAAAATCCGCCAAGTAGTTTCAGAGGAGTAGTCGCTACAAGTTTTTACTATATAACTCTATGTAAACAAAGATGGCCACTGGCAGCCATGTTTAACGTTGAATCAAAACGATTTTTGACAAGGACCAACATCATGTCATGCTGATCATTTTAGAAAAAGTCCCATATCAATATCACTTATAGTTTTCAAGAAGTAGTCGCTACAAACTTGTATTTTGAAAATCTATTTTTAGCTTTGGCGGCCATCTTGGATTTCACATCAACATGAATTTTTGCTAGGATCAACTAGACTTTATGGGCAACATTTCTGTAAAGTTTCATGAATATCCATCCCGTAGTTTCAGAGGAGTAGTCGCTACAAATAAAAGTTAACGGACAGACGGACGGACGGACGGACGGACGCCGCACCACGGCATAAGCTCTGCTGATCTCTGATCAGTAGAGCTAAAAACTGCTTACTATACAAGGTAAAATACGGTACACCATCCAGGGTCATCATTTGAACAAACTTGGTTCATAAGACAATGCTACATAAAAAATATCAGATCTCTAGTTCTTGTAGTTTCAGAGAAGAAGATTTTTTAAGGTTTTCCCTATATAACACGTAAAACATGCGAACTCGGGGCGTGGCCATTTATGAACCTGGGGTCATCATTTGAACAAACTTGATAGAGGACCATAAGACAATGCTACATGCAAAATATCAGACCTCTAGATCTTGCGGTTTTGGAGAAGAAGATTTTCTAAGTTATTTTTAATAAAACTAAGGGCGGGGCAAAATTTGTTCCCAATGCCACCATTTAAACAAAATTGAAAGAAAGACCTTATAAGGAAGCTTCAGACCAAATCTGTCTAGCGGTTTCAGAGAAGAAGTTGTTTGAAGAAAATGACAGACGATGACAATGACGGATAACAGGACGACTGACACTTCGCCATGACATAAGCTGTGCTGGCCTATGGCCAGTAGAGCTAAAAAAAAACTTTTAAGAACAGTCCATGAACAGTATTAAGTTCATCAACTGTTCATGAAATAATATAAAGGTTTTCTTAGAACAGTTCATGAACATATATATTAATATAGTGTTGCTGTCAAATTTTAAAAAATAACAAGGAAGATTAAGAATAATTAATTCAAATGGTTGTTGAAAGTAGTATTACTGTGCACAAATTCATCAGATTTTTATTCACTTTTATCAAGGTACTGGTAAGTTTTATGAAGATAATACCTCAACTGGTTTTGGAGTTATCACCAAAAAAAAAAAAAGAGAGACCCAAGAGGGCCTGTGGACATTCTACTGGCTAAAATGGTTCTTATATCAAGGGTTGTCATCATAAAATCCCATTAGTACTTCTTTTAAACTAGAAGGCCACGACCTACATGTTGAGCCATATTATAAAGGTCCAGATTTTTGATCTGACCAACACCAATGTCAATCCCAAAAGATATTAAATAATGTCATTAGCATGTGGTAGCGGAGACTGGACATGACCTATATTGCGTCGAAAGTGACCCGAAGGAACTTTCTGGTGAAGTTTGGTGAAAATCCTGCAAGAAACAAGCAAGATACGCATCATAGGGGAGACCGGACGTGACCTATATTTCATCAAAATAGGTCACAGCGACCTTAAATTTTGCACATGACGTTAGATGCATACAAGAAATATCTCTGTAAGTGATAAATGCCCCCGAAGTGTCCTTTGACCTCTAAGTATGACCTTGACTGTGGGGCCATGGACCTGGATTTGTGCACGACACCTCATTTGGTTGTGGTGAGCACTTGTGCCAAGTTATTTGAAAATCCATCCAGGCATGCAAAAGTTATTGACCGGACACGATTTGACCTTTGACCTCTAAATGTGACCTTGACCTTGGGGCCACAGACCTGGATTTTGTGCGCGACACATCGTCTTGTTGTGGTGAGCACTTGTGCCAAGTTATTTGAAAATTAGTCCATGAATGCCAGAGTTATTGACCGGATATAATTTGACTTTTGACCTCCAAGTGTGACATTGACATTGAAGACCTTCGTTTTGCGCGCGACACATCGTCTTGTTATGGTGATCACTTGTGCCAAGTTATTTAAAAATCCCTGAAGGGGTTGTGACGTTACGGTCCGGACATGAAATTGCGTACCTGTTTTGACCTATGAACTGCAAGTGTGACCTTGATCTTTGAGGTATGGACCTGGGTTTTGCGTGCGACACATCGTCTTGTTATGGTGATCACTAGTGCCAAGTAATTTAAAAATCCCTGCAGGGGTTGTGACGTTACGGTCCGGACAAGCAATTACGTACCTGTTTTTGACCTATAAACTTCAAGTGTAACCTTGACCTTTGAGGTACGGATCTGGGTTTTGCGCGCGACACATCATCTTGTTATGGTGATCACTTGTGCCAAGTTATTTAAAAATCCCTGCAGGGGTTGTGACGTTACGGTCCGGACACGAAATTGCGTACCTGTTTTTACCTATGAACTTCAAGTGTGACCTTGACCTTTGAGGTACGGACCTGGATTTTGCGCGCGACACATCGTCTTGTTATGGTGATCACTTGTGCTAAGTTATTTAAAAATCCCTGCAGGGGTTGTGACGTTACGGTCCGGACACGAAATTGCCTACCTGTTTTTTACCTATGAACTTCAAGTGTGACCTTGACCTTTGAGGTACGGACCTGGGTTTTGCGCGCGACACATCGCCTTGTAATGGTGATCACTTGTGCCAAGTTATTTAAAAATCCCTGCAGGGGTTGTGAAGTTACGGTCCGGACACAAACTTTGGAATGACGGACGGACAGACAGACAGAATCCGGACGGACGGACGGACAGACGGATGGTGCGATTACTATATGCCCCCGAATTTTTTTTGGGGGCATAATAAGGAACATTCTGGTGAAGTTTGGTGAAAATCCTGCGAGAAAGAAGCAAGATATGCATGTCATAGCAGAGTCCGGACGCTACCTACAAAATAGGTTACACGCAGCGACCCGAAATTTTGCACTTGATGCATATAAGGAACGTTCTGGTGAAGTTTGGTGAAAATCCTGTGAGAAAGAAGCAAGATAAATATGTCATAGCAGAGACAGGACATGACCTGAATTTGGTCGATAGTAGGACACACCGACCTGAAATCCTGCAAGTAACGAAGAAGATATTAAGAAAAGAAAATCGGGCGAACAAACGGACACAAATATACACTGTGATCTCAACCTTCCTTTCCATATAAGCTACCTACCCACCAAATTTCGTCACAATAGATCACTCCTAACAAAAGTTACTGTGCGGAAGCCTTTTTTCTATTTTTAGTAAAGCGACCTTGACCTTGACCCCAGTGACCCCAAATGCAATCCCAACCTTCCTTTCCATATAAAATACATACCCTGCAAGTTTCATTGCAGTAACTCATTCCTAACACAAGTTATTGAGCAGTAACCATGAGTTTGACCCAAGTTCACAATATAGCATATTGAATATTTTAAAAAAAAAAGAGGCCATAACTCCGGTTTTACTGGTCCGATCTGGCTGGTTCAAACATTTCCAAGCTTTCATTGATATCAACAATCTGGTAAAGTTGAAAAAGCCATCACATAAGCTCTGCTAAAAAATGCAAATTGGTTTTGAAAAGGTCCGATGAAAATGAAGGCCCTATCGTGTTAAAGGCCAGGGTTGAGTATGAAAAAAAAAAGAAATGGCCCCAGAGAAACTTTTCTGATCATTTTATGCATTATGCTGCTCAAAAAAGTTTAATCACAAATTTGTAAATTATAAAGCATTTTTAAACCATAAAATTTGGCATGTAAATACATTAAACATTATACAGATATATCAAACTAATTATATAATGCAACAGTTTTAGCTCCCTGAGCAGTCGGTCATTGGCCTCAGAGTCAGAACATCATACTTTCAAAGCAAACCAACTGAAAGTACTGAACATCAATGCTCAGTCTTTAAATAAAGACTTGAAGAAAGATCAGTTTCATGCTTTACTTGACCAAGTCAAACCTGACATAGTTGTAGTCTCGGCTTTCCATCGAGACGCATAGTGCAGAAATATTTCCCCCTGAGTTAGGTTACGAAACCTAATGAAAGGACAGAGGGTCGAGAGGTAAAAAATTTGTAGCTCGTAGAGTCGTTCAGTTTGAAACTGACTGCGAAATCCTATGGATTAAACTTGAAATTGTAGGTTCCAATAGGTTCAGAATATAAAAAGAGTTACACGAAAGCGGGATAGCTCATTCCAGAAATATAAAAGGTACAGAACACCAAAGGATAGACAAGCTTTCTTGGAAGTTAAACATGCAGTGAAGTGTAAACTGAAAGACGCCCACGACGCCTACATTGACTCTATACTTGGACTTTCATTAAGCGAGGATCAAGTCATCCTTTACTTCCAAGAAATTGTTTTCCTTACTCAAGAATTCCAAACAAGACTCCACAGGAATATCCCCTCTTTTGAAAGATGGTAAACTATGTACAGACAACACAGGAACGTCAAACATCTTGAACCAATAGTTCAGCTCTGTGATTACCCAAAAAAGCCCCCTTCGACTCCAACAGTTGTCTGGGATGGCCGTACAAGACTATACTGACCAAGGTAAGCTACCAGCCACTTCTGTTCCAAAGGAAGACAGGAATCGGCACCCGATAATGCCAAAAACGATTATCTCTGTGAATGGAATTGTAAAGCTGCTGAAAGACTTGAATCCCCACAAAGCAGGCAGTCCAGATAATTAAATGCCCTTGGTGCTACAGTAGCTTCGTGACCAGATAGCCCCCATTATTCAGGTAATTTTTCAAAAATCTATAGACTCCGAAAGAGTCCCAAAAGACTGGAACATTGCAAATTTTTGTCCCCTTTTTAAAAAAGGTGGGAAATGTGATGCTGCTAACTATCGGCCTATTTCTTTGACATGCATTTTATGCAAAGTTCTAGAGCATATCGTTGCGACACACCTGGACAAACCCAACATACTGCACGGGTACTAAACATTGACTCTAGCACATTTTGGAGATATATGAAAACGAGAATCAATGACACTTCCGAGGTAGTGACAAGGATTAAACTGACAAAATAAAGGTGAGTTCAGCTCGTTGTTTTTCATAATATCATTAATCCAATGATTTATTTCAAAAATCGTATATGTGTTCAAAGTATGTCTAAGTTGCAGAAGTATTACAACATATTGTTTAATTTCACGACTAGGTCTTTTATAAGATTGGAAGGTCTGTGTGTTTTCTTTGACAGATCGCAATTTTTCGGTGCATATTCTTATTATTTATGAAAGTCAGCTGTTGTTTTAGTGGAGATGAAAAGCATTTCTTGTAATCATTACTCGGTACTAAACTGGTTTATCAGAAAACAGAGAACAACGGATTTATCGCCAATTTTCGGCATAAGGTAGAGTCAATGAGCCGGAGCTAGGGTCGATGACTCGGAGGTTGCGTCGATGCTAGGAGCATTTTTTTTCCAGTTACAAGTCCCGATACCGTATTAATTGCTAAGGTACTATGTGACTGATCATGTTGCCTGGATAAAATTAGTATACGTTTTATATCAGCCTGCTTCACCTGATCTCCGCAACACAATGTCGTTTACGGTTAGGGAAAGGATTGAGCAATAGTATTTTACTTGTTTTGAATAAAATACTAACAGAATGTTTAAACATATTAAAATTATCATTTAACTCCTTGTCACTACCTCGGAAGTGTCAGTGACTTTCGTTTTCATACATCTCCAAAATGTGTTAGAGTCAACGTTCAGTACCCGTGTACTGTATGACTTGCAGCATGGGTTCCGCTCTAAACGGTCATGGGAGACACAGCTGATTATGCTGGTGGAGGATCTGCTACGAAACGCAGTAGATGGGCACCAAACACACCTCATTTTTCTTGACTTTAGCAGGTAAACCACGAAAAACCTTTGCTCAAACTCCACCATTATGGAATCCGAAGCGATACCTTGCAATGGATCAAAGCTTTCTTATCAAACAGATTGCAGCAGGTAATAATTGAAAATGAAGAATCAGACACAGTACCAGTTACTTCAGGTGTACCCCAAGGCTCAGTACCAGGTCCAGGTCCGGTCCCTTTTCTTGATGTAAATGACCTACCTGACAACATCAAGTCCAAGGTAAGACTATTCGCAGATGACACTGCAGTGTACCTGGCTGTTTCCAGTTTACAAGATGCTCAACTTTTGCAGCAAGACCTAAACAAACTCTCTCTTTGGGAAGACGAATGGGATAAGAAGTTTAATATATGTAAGTGTATTCTTATTCAAATTACAGTCAAAAACTCCTATACCATCAACGTACATACTACATGGTCAGTTACTGGAAACAGTCAGCCGTGCCAAATACCTTGGTGTCAACATCAGCAGCGATCTTACCTGGAACAACCATATTAAAAAGGCAAGTGCATATGATAACAAATCTCTGGGATTCATAAAGCGAAACATCAGAAGCAAAGACCCAGGTATAAGAGCAACCCTAACAAAGCACTAGTCCGCCCAGTGATAGAGTACTCCTCCCCAGTGTGGAGCCCTTATACTAAACAAAATATAGACAAGTTGAAAATGGTACAAAGAAGAGCCGCGAGGTGGGTACACAATGATTACTCCTATCAATCCAGTGTCACAACTATGCCTAACAACCTGAAATAGCGCTCTCTCGAGGACGGACATTCCGATGCCCTACTTTGTCTATTTTTCAAAATTCTCCATGGGCTAGTTGCCATCCAAATGCCGTCATATGTCCAGCATCCCATGAGACTATCTAGACTGTCACACCCATTAGCTTTTCGTCAAATACACACACGCGTTGACTATTACAAATATTCATTCTTTCCGCTTGCTGTGGTACAATGGAACAGCCTGCCGACTAACATTGCCATGCTGCCTAGCTTAGATTCGTTCAAGCAGTCAGTTTGCACTGTTAGCCACCAAATGCCAGAAATTGAAACGCTGTCTTTTATCTTTTAAATATCACTTAGTTTTTCATCGGACTTTTAACATACACATGTACGTTAACACTTTCATCTTTATTTTCACCTTCACCTTATTTTACTCTTTCTTTTATCATCTTTTAAATTACTCACATCTGCAGACGCGCACCTGCACATAAACTTCGGATGGACGGACGGACAGACGGACAGACGGACGGACAGACAGAACTTTCCAGAACAAAACTTTTATTCCTAACTGTCAAATTTTGAATTTGGTGCATCTATTAATACCTGTACCTGTAAAAATAAGATCAGTGATTGGTCAGAGTGCTGAAACCTTTATCTTGAGGCAGACGAAATACTAACTGGCTACAGCATATACATAATGACGGTAGATTCTACCTAACGCTGGGGTTTAACGAGGCCAAATTATAGCATATTCCAGAAAATCAAGGGCCATAACTCCGGTGTAAATGGTACGATCTGGCTAGTTTTCGAACTCGTCTGAGCTTTCATTGAAATCAACAATCGGGTATAGTTTGAAAAAGCCATCTCATAAGCTCTGCTAAAAAATGCAAACTGATTTTCTAAATGTCCATGGAAACAACAAAAATATCGTTACTATAATATACGAAGTTTCTTGAAGATACCTTTCTCATTGAGTGACTTTAGAATAATGTCCGACAACCCAAATATTGGCAAATTTCATTTCCAAGGAAATGCCATAATTATACACAAAGAAAAATTGTATATACAACAGAAACCAAAATACCACAAGCTTGGTATGTCCAGCAATTTTCATGAAGATACCTTCATTTGATTTGGAATTACAGTTCAGAGTAAATGTTATTTTTAGGGCAAATTGTCAATATTGTTTACATGGAAATGCAAAAGGTAATGATGCAGTAATGTTTCATATATCAAAAGGCAACACAAGCTGTTCTCACTGACTTGTAAAAAAACAGGAACACTATACATTTGAAGTTATGACAGACTTGTAAAACAAGAGGGCCAAGATGGTCCTGAATCGATCACCTGAGGATCTTTGCAATGACGAAAAAAAAATCCTCTCGCAACTATTGAAGATGTTTTTAAGCCTTTCCTCATGCAAGTCTATGTAAAAACAGGCAAAATCTCTACATACAAACTTTAAACACAGTGTTTGCAGCCATCTTAGACCCCAGGGACTTCAAATGAGCAAACTTGATATACCAGGGGTTAGCGATCATTAATATTATAAAGAACAAGAGGGCCATGATGGTCCTATATCGCTCACCTGAGTAAATCTGAGGGTGGGACAAATTCTGACCACTTCAACAAACTTGATGCAATACATACATAATTTTACCCCAGGTTCAATATGTGTACATAATGTCCATATCATTTATAAACTACCACAATAACTTACTGTCCATATCATATATAAACTACCACAGTGACTTACACTGTCCATACTATATATCATATATAAACTACCCCAATGACTTACACTGTCCATATCATATATAAACTACCACAATGACTTACACTGTCCATATCATATATAAAATATCACAATGACTTAGACTGTCCATATCATATATAAACTACCCCAATGACTTACACTGTCCATATCATATATAAACTACCCCAATAACTTACATTGTCCATATCATATATAAAGTACCACGATGACTTACACTGTCCATATCATATGCCAGGTCCCCTGAAAATAAAGATGAATTAATTTAGAAAATTGACAAGTATGTAGCTTTAAGAAGACATTGTACTAAGTCAACAACATTATAGTATATGTATATGATTGTATTTGTATGGGATTGTATTTGTATGGGATTGTATTTGACTATGATTGTATTTGTATGGGATTGTATTAGTATGGGATTGTATTTGTATGGGATTGTATTTGACTATGATTGTATTTGTATGGGATTGTATTAGTATGGGATTGTATTTGTATGGGATTGTATTTGTACGGGATTGTATTTGTATGGGATTGTATTTGTATGGGATTGTATTTGTATGGGATTGTATTTGTACAGGATTGTATTTGTATGGGATTGTATTTGTATGGGACTGTATTTGTATGGGATTGTATTTGTATGGGATTGTATTTGAACATGATTGTATTTGTATGGGATTGTATTTGTATGGGATTGTATTTGAACATAATTGTATTTGTATGGGATTGTATTTGTATATGATTGTATTTGTATGGGATTGTATTTGTATATGACTGTATTTGTATGGGATTGTATTTGAATATGATTGTATTTGTATGGGATTGTATTTGAACATAATTGTATTTGTATGGGATTGTATATGTATATGATTTTATTTGTATGGGATTGTATTTGTATATGATCGTATTTATATGCAGTGCTCACGCTACCATACGCCATGGTCGCCATTTGCGATTATTTTATAATACTGTCGATTATTTTAAAGAAATGTCGACAAGAAATGGCGATTATTTTATTTTAATTTTTTTTTTTTTTTTTTTTAAATAATTTTTTCGTATAATGGTCTGTTTGACACCCCAAGTAATAAATGACCGCAATAAACATTACATAATCCATTCACGCCCCCTGTGATGTCTGCACGCGCTTATCAATTATCAATTATCGCTTGTAAAAGTTGTTAATTCCCTTAATTGGCACTTCGTTATCGGATAATCGGCATTGTTGATACACGCAAACATCATGTGATTAATGGACCGAATAGCCAATCAGATATGCCGTTATTTGTTATCTTTCGGGCGATTTGACCAATCAGACAATCCGTTACGCATCCAACAGTAGGTACAGTTTCCTGTTTGTTTTTCTGGACGAAAAACTACGAAGAGATGAAATTAATTTGTACACGCACTATTATGAACATAGTCGCTACTTTCATCTGCATTAATAGCTATCCCATCATAATCCCGATAGGTTGCAAACACCCATGTGTATTGTGAACTGTGAAAACACTTGCAATAACGTAATTAAACATTGAAACAATAAGAAGTTTGAATATTGTGCCTGGCTTCGTGTCGGCAGTTTCAATTTGTCACAACGTTGAGATCGACAATTAATGACATAAAACTACATTATCCTACTATTAGGGTTGTGTTTTCTCTCCCCTTTGATAAGAAAGACCATTTTTGGCATTCAAAACACATTAATGCATGAAAAAAGTTCGTAATTGATGGTATTTTGATTAAATGTTTGAAATTTTCGGGCCGTAAAAGTGCGGTGTCATAGTACTTCGGATGGTACATAATTCCGTTTTTTTTTTTTTTTTTTTTTTTTTACATTTTTACATAATCGAATGAGAAAAAACTGTCCTTTACAAATACATGTTGGTGGAAAGAAAAACGATATATAGATGACAGATACATAAAGTATATTTCTATTCATTATTTAATCCATCATTCTTTGTTTTATCAATGTGTAAGGAGTTCCTGGAATCCTACTTTTAAATGAATTCTAGTTTAGGCTCCTACTTCTTTCACTTGGAGAAAGTGGTGACAAAAAGAAAAATATAGCCAGAGGAGGCCCTGATAGTCTAATAAAACCTGATTGAAAATTTGACTCTTATGACTGACCAATTTTCTTACGCATTAAAGTTGGCTATTATTTTCTTAACTAAAAAATGTGTGGCTATTAATTTAAAATGGCCAGTGTGAGCACTGTATATGGGATTGTATTTGTATATTATTGTATTGGTATGGGATTGTATTAGTATGGGATTGTTATGGGACTGTATTTGTATGGGATTGTATTTGTATGGGATTGTATTTGTACAAATACGGGATTGTATTTGTATGGGATTGTATTTGTATATGACTGTATTTATATGGGATTGTATTTGTATATGATTGTATTTGTATGGGATTGTATTCGTATGGGATTATATTCGTATGGGATTGTATTTGTATGGGATTGTATTTGTATGGGATTGAATTTGTATATGATTGTATTTGTATTGGACTGTATTTGTATATGATTGTATTTCTATGGGATTGTATATGATTGCATTTGTATAGTACTGTATTTGTATGTGATTGTAAATGTGTGTATTTGATTGTATTTGTATGGGATTGTATTTGTATGGGATTGTATTTGTATATGATTGTATTTGTATTGGACTGTATTTGTATATGATTGTATTTCTATGGGATTGTATATGATTGAATTTGTATGGGATTGTATTTGTATATGATTTTATTTGTATGGGATTGTATTTGTATATGATTGTATTTGTATGGGATTGTATTTGTATGATTGTATGTGTATGGGATTGTATTTGTATATGATTGTATTTGTATGGGATTGTATTTGTATGATTGTATGTGTATGGGATTGTATTTGTATATGATCGTATTTGTATGGGATTTTACTTGTACTGCATTTGTTTATGATTGCATTTGTATATGATTGCATTTGTATAGTACTGTATTTGTATGTGATTGTAAATGTGTGTATTTGATTGTATATGTATATGACTGTATTTGTATATGACTGTATCTGTATTTGATTGTATTTGTAGAGTACTGTATTAGTATATGATTTTTTATGATTGTATGTGAATATGACTGTATTTGTATATGATGTATATGATTGTATTTGACTGTACATGACTGTATATGACTGTATTTGTATAGTACTGTATTAGTATTTGATTGTATGTGTATACGACTGTATTTGTATAGTACAGTATTTGTATATGACTGTATGTGTATAGTACTGTATTTGTATATGATTGTATTTGTATAGTACTGTATTAGTATATGATTGTATTTGATTGTATATGACTGTAATTGTATATGTATATGACTGTATTTGTATATGATTGTATTTGTATAGTACCGTAATTGTATAGTACTGTATTTGTATATGACTGTATTTGTATAGTACTGTATTAGTATATGATTGTATTTGTATAGTACTGTATTAGTATATGATGGTATTTGTATATGTATATGACTGTATTTGTATAGTACTGTAATTGTATAGTACTGTATTTGTATAGTACTATATTTGTATATGACTGTATTTGTATAGTACTGTATTAGTAGATGATTGTATTTGTAAAGTACTGTATTAGTAGATGATTGTATTTGTATATGTATATGACTGTATGTATATAAGTATATGACTGTATTTGTATAGTACTGTATTTGTATATGATTGTATATGATTTTATTTGTATATGTATGACTGTATTTGTATGTGACTGTATTTGTATTTGACTGTATTTGTATTTGATTGTATTTGCATAGTACTGTATTTGTATATGATTGTACTTGTATAGTACCGTATTTGTATATGATTGTATTTGTATAGTACTGTATTAGTATATGTATATGTATATGACTGTATTTGCATAGTACTGTATTTGTATATGTATATGACTGTATTTGTATATGACTGTATTTGCATAGTACTGTATTTGTATGACTGTATTTGTATACGATTGTATTTGTATTTGATTGTATTTGTATATGACTGTATGTGTATATGATTATTTGCATAGTATTGTATTTGTATATAATTATATTTGATTGTATTTGTATGACTGTATTTGTATATGACTATATTTGTATACAATTGTATTTGACTTATGATTGTATTTGTCTGTATTTGATTGTACTATGATTGTAAATAATTGTATTAGAACGTATATTATTGTATTTGATTGTCTATGCTTGTATATTATTGTATTTGATTGTATATGCTTGTATATTATTGTATTTGATTGTATATGCTTGTATATTATTGTATATGCTTGTATATTATTGTATTTGGTTGTATTTGCTTGTTAATGATTGTATTTGCTTGCATATGATTGTATTTGCTTGTTGATTGTATTTGCTTGTGTATGATAGTATTCAGTGTCCTCCACAGGAATTTTTTCAGGCGCTGGCATAGGGTTGTGGGGGGTTGCAAGGGTCTGCACATAGTAGACGGCCCAGTTGACCTCAGACGGTTCACTTTCCCAGTTAGTGAACTCTCTCTGGAGAATCTTACCCCAAGTGTTTTTCTATTGATATTCATGTTACAGTCAAATGTATCAGGATGAGTGCTGTGTGTATCATTATTGATGTAACTACACCAAGCTTACTCTATAACTGAAGTGTAGTGTTCTACCTTCGTTGTTATGTGATTATTGTGTAAGCTATCCATTTTAATTATACAACGTAATTACACCGTGATTTGATCATGGAATGTGTGTTAAATTCTCTCACTGAGTATTTTAACCTAGACTAACAACAGTGTCTACTTTACCAGGAAAACAATATCCTGTATGCAATGTGCTATGACTACTATGTGCAGACCCTTGCAACCCCCCACAACACTATTTACTTGTATATGATTGTATTTGATTGTATATGATTGTATTTGATGGTATACAATTGCATATGATTGTATTTGATGGTATATGATTGTATCTGAAGGTATATGATTGCATATGATTGTATATGATTGTATTTGATGGTATATGATTGCATATGATTGCATATGATTGTATTTGATTGTATTTGATGGTATATGATTGTATTTGATGGTATATGATTGCATATGATTGTATTTGATTGTACATGAAACAGTCTATTAAATAATTTTAGAAATGTTTTATATTTAAAATTTTGTGATTCTTGGTTTAACTCATTACTCAATGATAGAGACAAACAGTCTAAATCTGTTTCTCACAGCAATTTAAAGACTCAATCAGTTCTCAGAACAACTGAGTGTATCATAATATGATATCATAATACAAGGAAATGATGTCATGAACAACTAAATAAGAATATGAATGAAGCATTCCGATTGGTTTAAATAAGTTAAGTGATAAAAATTGGACCAATGAAAACTGTTAATCTAGCAAAGACATTCAGGAAAACTTAGCCAATCCTGTAATTTTTCGGGATCATGCCTCGTATATATCGACAAATCTGTATGTTCAAAATCCTGGCATTTTGTTAGCTGGAGGGTAACGACACAGAAAATAGTGTACTGTTGATTAGCTGTTTCTATATAAACAATATGTCAGTTAAACACACGTGTTGATGTATGATTTGCGCTGCATGTTTGTTATTTAAAATACAGATGGAGGTTTTATCAATGCTTTCATGTAAATAAACTATAGACGGATCAATCGGCTAAATGACATTGCAACACTTTGAACTTTGATTTTGAATGCAAATTCATTCTGATGGGAATCAAAGGCACATCATGCTAGGATGGCCTAACCAACACAGTGATCTTCTATACATTTGAGTTATGCTCCAAAGAAGGGAATGAGATGCTGCAAATGGGTGGAAAGACCCAATCCATTCTCAGAAACTAGAGGTTGTTTTTAGTAAAAACAGATGTCTCCCCCACTAAGGAAAGGGCCATAAATCCGCCAAGAATTATTCAACTGGATCACGACGAAGATATGCGCACCTAGGCTTAGCAATGATCATCTCTAACAAGTTCTGTTGAAATCCTGCCAAGGGATCAGAAGAAAACTAGTCCGGACAAAGTTTGCGTACGAAAACATTTAAAGGGCCACAACTCTGCCAAAAATCACTCAACCAGAGCACGGCGATGATATGTGCAACTAGGCAAGGCACTGATCATCCTTGCAAAGTTTCGTTAAATCCAGCAAGGGGTTCAGGAGAACTAGTCCAAAAAATGTTTGTGTATTAAAACCTTTAAAGGGCCATAACTCTTATCAAATATCATTCAACCGGAACATGGTGACGATATGCGCAACTAGACTTGGTACTGATCATCCCTGCCAAGTGTCATTGAAATCTGGCCAGGGGTTCAGGAGAACGATAAAGTTTGTGTATTAAAACCCTTAAATGGGCATAATTCTGCCTAAAATCATTCAACTGGAACACAGCGATGATATGTGCAACTAGGCCTGTACTGATCATCCCTGCAAAGTTTTGCTTAAACCCGGCCAGTGGTTCAGGAGAATTAGTCCGGACAAAGTTTGTGTATTAAAACTTTTAAAGGATCATAACTCAGCCAATAATCATTCAACCGGAACATGGCGATGAAATGTGCAACTATGCTTGGTACTGATCATCCTTGCCAAGTTTCGTTGAAATCCGACCAGGGGTTCAGGAGAACTAGTCCGGACAAAGTTTGTGTATTAAAACCTTTAAAGGTCCATAACTCCACCAAAAAGTATTCAACCGGAACACGGCGACAATATGCACAACTAGGCTTGGTACAGATCACCCTGTAAAGTTTCATTGAAATCCAGCCAGGGGTTCAGGAAAATTTGTCCCGACAAAGTTTGTGACATACAGACGACAGACAGACGGACGGTCAAACGGAATAGGGCAAGGTGCCACCTTGCAAAGGGCCATGTTTAAAGGGCAATTAACAAAGGGGTCATATAAATAAAGGGCCAAGCTTTAAAAATAAATGGTCATATATAAAGGAAAATGGCCCCCTATTTTTGTACAAGTATTTGGACAAAGTGTGCTCAATGAACTTTGACAGCCTATGATGGGGGGCCATTTTTTTAAAAATGTTTGGATTATGAACTTCTGGCTCTTTGCTATCATTTGAGCATAAAATACAGGGGACAAGGCCCCTTGTTGGAAAATGACCCTTTTTTTCCGGACAGGCTGCTAAAATGGCCCTCTGCTCCATTTTAGCTGCATGGACCTATGGGCGGACGGACTGACCGACAGCACATAAACAATATGTCTCCCCTTCACAAAGTGGGGGAGACATAATGATTGAGTTTGAACCCTACATTGAGTAATGAGATTCTTGAAATAAACAAGAAATGTCACTGTGACCCCAAGTGACCTTTGACCTCTAAGTATGACCTTGACCGTGGAGCCAAGGACCTGGATATTGTGCGCGACACATTGTGACACGTCGTGACACGTCGTCTGGTTGTGGTGAGCACTTGTTATTTGAAAATCCGTTCTGGAAAGCCAGAGTTATTGACCCGATTTGACCTTTGACCGCTAAGTGTGACCTTGATGCCATGGACCTGGATTTTGTGCGCGACACGTCTTGTTGTGGTGAACACTTTCGACAAGTTATTTGAAAATCCGTCGAGGAATGCCAGAGTTGACCGGACATGATTTGACCTTTGACCTTTAAGTGTGACCTTGACCTGGATTTTATGCACAACCCGTCGTCTTGTTGTGGTGAGCAATTGTGCCAAAGTATTTGAAAATCTGTCCATTATTGTCAGAGTAACAATACCGGACACGATTGTAGGGACGAACGAATGAAGGGACTGACGGACGGATGGACAGTGCGACTACTATATGCCACCCTGTGGGGGCATAAAAATAAACAAGAGGGCAATGACTGTCCTATAGCGCTCACCTGAGTATAGGCCCATTGTCAAAATTCTCCGAAATCTTATGGTCATATAAAATCAGTGCAAGTTTGGTTAATATTGCTCAAGAAATGTGGCATCTATCGTGTAAACAAGCTAAATGTTGACGACGGATGACGGACAAAGAGTGGGCACGATAGCTCACCCTCTTGAGCTAAAAATTTTAAATATAAAATAATTCTAAAATGATTTAATAGATTGTATATGATTTGTATTGACTGAAGTATAGCAATGCTACCTACTTGATCACAAATATAAATGTGTATAAATTACTACTGGTACTATGGGTAGTTAAGGGAGTAATACAGAAGTTCAACAAGGATACATATTCAATAAAGATAACAATGACAAGGGGCTTATCTAAAGTTTTCTTTACCAATAATCTGATACAACACCTGAAGATGGTTAAATCATTACTAAATTCTTATGAATAAGAGATGTTACAATTAAGTGTTTCAAGTGGGTCGACAGGAAATCCTAGTGTTAAGGGTAAATTGGCATAAAGCTTTCCCTAGATACTAGTCAATAGCCAACAGTTCAATAATGAATAGTTTGTGAATTAAATAAAAACTTCCTTAATGTTAAGTCACAAATGTATGTGCAAAGCTACCCCCACCACCCCAATACCCACCCCACTCCATCTACTAAACCTTTCCATATCAGTCATTTACCCCAGCATATCAGTATTGATGGAAAATTACACTGTACAGGTGTCAATTGTTCTGATTTAGAAATGAAATCAGAGGCACATAGCTAGACCAGTTTTCGTCATACGCATGGTTGATCGCAATACTAACAAATCATTAAAATTGCTTAGAAATGCATTTTGAATTTTTTCCTTTTCAAACTGTTTGTACGCAGGTGCGTATTAGTGTTTCCCCTAAAGCGGAATGGCGTGCCCTACCCTTTTTTTAGACCCTTAGACATTTTTATCAACTTATAGCCTGACCATTTCCCCACAAACAATAACAATTTGATGCGATTAACTATACACTGGCGCAAGCAATTGTAAAACTATGTCAGCGTAAAAAGTTGCCGTAAATCCGGATACTCTTTATTTCGAATACATTAAAAATGTTCTACTTTTACTTTGCGTTTTTCAGATTTTTTAAAATGTTAATCACTTAAAAACAATCAATGGCTCAGTGTTATCGTCATTACATCGATAATGAATTATGTAAAAAGAAAAAAAGAGAATCCAGAAAAGCAACTAAAACAATGAAATAAATGAGTGAGAACTGTATTACCCGTTTCTTTTTATTTATTATATTATTATTATAACAACTTTATATTTTCCTTTGTAACAATAATATTGACATGTTCATTTTGTTGTTTCATTTTGAAATTTTCGCGCACTGGAAATTGCCCTTTAGGCCATAATAAATTAATTGCTAGATTATCATCCCCGCAATAATCGCTTTGACGCCGATTTTCCAAACGCTGTTTCGAGACCCACGTTTTAAACCTGTCCACTGAAACCCGGAAATGTAATAACCAGTGTTGAGGTACACAATTTCTTCTCAAAACGATGCTAAATTGGCATATTAAATGGGAAAAAAATGGTGTTTGTTATCATTAAAACGGTAAAGGGTGTTGCAATTATAAAAGACTGGTTTGGTTGTAATATTGCAGAGGATATTACATTGTTACTAGACGTTTATAAAGATTTTCTATGTGGGAAATTAGATAAACAATCTCTCGTTGCAGACAATGTCACTGCACAGCACAGTATGTCTTCAGTGATGAAGACCGTGTTGAAACTTAGTACAACTAACCAGTTTGCAATTTGTGTATATTGTAAAACATTGTTTGTACCAAAGAGCGGTCATGTCACAAACTTTAAAAATTCTGTGATTAAAAAAGCTAGTAGCCTAGTATGAACCAGAGATCTAAGAAGTAGTTTATTATGTCTCTGCCTATACTATCCTCTGTTGCAGTTGAAATATTTTGTTGTATTTAAACAAGAAATATTTCTGAAAATGTTTAAATTCATAAATTAATATGTGCCTGAAAGTATTAAACATTATTAAAAATATATTTTCAATCTTGGAAGTATCTAGTAGTAATGCTGGGTATCGCATCCAAAAAAACGTATCATGATATATTGCGATACAAGAGACGTATCATAATATTTTGTCTTGTACAATTGTGTTGATAATTTCAATAGACTTTTCCAATTTTCCGGTGTACTTCGATGCAGATGACATAACGTGATGCAATGTTGATTGTGCTTGTGAATGAGAAACATTACGCATGGCAGTTCCAATGTTGACAATTCTACTTTCTGTTTGAATTTGTTTTCAACGTCAAGAAATGTCTTCGCAATAGAGTTACAAAATGTATTGTGCTGCCGGAGAAAACACAAAATGCAACATTGCCTGATGTCTACTATTGTAGCACCCTTTTTAAGCACAAAGTGATTCCAAACACACGACTTTGCTCTTTTATTTTTAACATTTCTTAATCTCTTGAATCGGCCATGCTCGTCTGAGTACATGGTACCCAGTGTCTGAGGACACGGTACCCAGAACTACATATGCGCACATTATGATAAGCGAACACCAGATATTATTGGAAGTGCGTCTATTTTTAACTGTGATGGTGCCAACTTCCCAGTATGTGTATTTACAATTGTAATACAAACACGGGAACCATACAAAGTTAAAAATAGATCTTAGTCACATATTACGATTTACTTTCATAATCCAAACACCTGTAGAGAAAACCGATATGCTAAAAAAAGATCACGGTACATATTATTTTGAGGTCCGTATCACAATACACTGATACACCGATAATACCGCGTAGCATTACCTACTAGTATGTGTTACTATTTTGCCTTGTGCCGAGGCAATATTCCATTTGTTGTATAAAATAAAAAAAATAAAAATGTCAACCCCAGCCCATATTTTGAAATAAATTTGGATGATAAACTAGCAATTAATTTCCATAGTTTTGCATGCTTAAAAATGCCCTTTTTTGGGAGCACCCTGCCCTTTTTAAATACTGGGGGAAACACTAGCTTATAGGCTGCTACGCGTCTGGAAATTATCATGGTAGACACTTTGAAGAGAATAATGTGTGTAGTGAATTAGCCACGATTATTATTGTCAACATTTTGTTTGAAATCGAAATCACTGACTGATAGTATGTAAGATAATGACTATCTGCTTGTTATATAGGCAGATAGCATTGTGTTGACATGCTTCTATCATCCACATATTTATAAACAAGACTTTGGACACAATGAGATAGCAGTTAGTGGTGTATGCTGTATTTAGTAGGAATAAAATAAGTAATAAATCTCGACTCACCCACATGGAAGACTGCATCATACATGCCCTTGTCATTGTCAGCCATGAGTTTTTGTAGAGACTTGTGGTTTGAAAAGCCAAAGTCTCCATATAGGGCGATTGATGGAGACCAGTCAGTTCCATTCTTCATAGTATGAAACGTGAACATCTCACTCCAAACATTCTCATCCTTGCTGCCCACTTTGTAAACTGTTAGATGCAAATAAATTGTAGTGTATCCTTCACATATTGTCTAGACATTTGTATTATAACTGTCACATATTGTCAAGACATTTGTATTATAACTATCACATATTGTCTAGACATTTGATGATAACTGTCATACATTGTTTAGAAATGTGTATTATAGCTAGATCAGCCATGTGAACTTGTGAAGTTTTATGGAAATAGGACCAGCACTCTAATGTAAACAAGATGGCCGCTGGCGGCCATGTTTGATATCAAATCAAAAGAATTTTGCTTAGGACCAACTACATGTCATGCCAGTCATTTTAGTAAAGTTTCCACATCAATACCACTTATGGTTTTTCAGAAGTAAGTCAACACATAGTCTTATTTTTTGGCGCCAGCCGTTTAAGCTGGCTTTTGGCCTCGCAGGAGGTGTGTCTGTGTAAGCCTATCAAAACTCTAGTTGAAAGCGATACAGAGATTATGAAAGCCTACAGTGTTTATTAAACTCAATGCTGATTGGCTAAATTTGTCTGACAAGGCCAAAGGAAACTAGTAGATTTGTTTATAGAGTGTAGTTGTTGGTAAATGGTATATCGTTAGGTGGTCTGTTGCGCTGTGCTTCAATTGTGACCGGAAAAGATGAAGAAAGGAATAGAAATGCTGAAATTGCAAATAAATTATTCTGTTTTCTTGCAAAGTGCGTTAATAATACATGGTAACTGGTAATGAAACCCTATTAAAAATTACATATCGCCGTGATTTCCTAGTCACGTGATTTTTCAAGGTGCCCGGATCTTCTTCTCTGAAACCACAAGGGCTACAGCTTTGATATTTTGCGTGTAGTGGTCCTTTACAAAGTTGTACAAATGGTTACCCTGGGGTCAAAAGTTTTACATAGACATATTAGGAAATACATTTAAAAAAAATCTTTTTTGAAACCACAAGGTTAGAGCTTTGATATTTTGCATGTAGCATCATCTAACGGTACACTTTGCCAGTAGATCGATTCAGGCCCTCGTGGGCCTCCTGTTTTCAGGGTTTTGGCCCTTTGAATATTTTAACAATTGGCCTTGCGTAATGGAAGGCACTAACTTGTTTTGGTCAAATTCCCCAACACTGGCACTGCCGTGTCAACTTTTATCGGAATATCGATAGAAAACGTTATATTGCTCTACTCTAAACCTTATATTTCGCTATTAAAATTATTTCACTTCATGACCATCAATCTCTTATACATTGTACTTCCCCAAACGCGCCGACTATCTTTTTTAAAGATATTTCTTGTTAAAATCTATTTATAGCTATGGTGCCATCTTGAATTACCAGTCAATCTGGTTTTTACTTAGGACCAACAAGACATCAAGAGCAACATTTTTGTAAAGTCTCATGAAAATCCATCGAGTAGTTTCATTGGAGTAATCTCCATAAGTTTTTCCAGTATAATTCTATATAAACAAAGATTGTGTTAGGACCAACTACATGTCACGCAAGTAATATTAGTAAATTTCCAAATCAATACCACTTATGGTTTTTGAAAAGTAGTCGACACAAACTTGTAATTTTAAAATCTATTTTAAGCTGTGGCAGCCATCTTGAATTTCCGGCCAACCTGAATTTTTTACTTAGGACCAACTAGACATAGAGCAACATTCCTGTAAAGTTTCATGAAAATTCATCAAGAAGTTTCAGAGAAGTAGTCGCAGCAGGTTTTTCCTATATAACTCCATGTAATCAAAGACGGCCGCTAACAGCCATGTTTGACATCGCATTGAAATTAATTTTGGTAAGGACCAACTACATGTCATGCCAGTCATTTTAATAAAGTTCCAAATCAATATCACTTATGGTTTTTGAAAAGTAGATGCCACAACCTTGTATTTTTAAAATCTATTTTAGGCGTGGCGGCCTTTTTGTAGTTCTGGCCGACCTGAATTTATGCTAGGATCAACTAGACATAAAGAGCAACATTCCTGTGAAGTTTCATGAAAATCCGTCAAGTAGTTCACAGGAGTAGTCACCGCAAGTTTTTCCTATATAAATCCATGTAAATAAAGATGGCTGCGGAAGCCAAGTTTAAAGTCGAATCAAAATGGTTTTCGACACTGACCAACATCATGTCATGCTGATCATTTCATAAAAAGTTATCAATATAAATTATAATTTTTCAAGAAGTAGTCATTACAAATTTGTTTTTTTAAAAATCTATTTTTAGCCGTTGTGGCAATCTTGAATTTCCGGCCAACTTTAAATTTTACTCCATGTAAACTTGTTTTCTAAAAGTCTATTTTTAGTTTTGGTGGCCATCTTAGATTTAACATCAATGTGAATTTTTGCTAGGATCAACTAGACATCAAGAGCAACATTCCACAGAAGTTTCATGAAAATCTGTCAAGTAGTTTCAGAGGAGTAATCGCTAAAAGTTTTTACTCTATAACTCTAGATAAACAAAGATGGCCACTGGCAGCCATGTTACAACATCAAAGCAAAATAATTTTCGCCAAGGACCAGCATCATTTTAGAAAAAGTCCCATATCAATATCACTTATAGTTTTCAAGAAGTAGTCGCTAAAAACTTGTTTTTTAAAAATCTATTTTTAGCTTTGGTGGCCATCTTGAATTTCAAATCACTGTGAATTTTTGCTAGGATCAACTAGACATCATGAGCAACATTTCTGTAAATGTTCATGAAAATCCATCCAATAGTTTCAGAGTAGTCGCTACAAAAAAAATAAAAATATGGACAGACGGATGACGGACACTGCACCACAGCATAAGCTCTGCTGATCTATGATCAGTAGAGCTAACAAGAAACTTTTTTAACATTTTTACCCAAATGCTGAATAGTTTTGGTAAATTTCACCGATAATTTGAGAAATTATTTTGGCAGAATTGGGAAAAATACAGTTTTGTACCAATACATGAACTGCTGATAAATATGGATATGTTAGGCTCAAATCAGGAGATCCAGAGAAATCCAAGATTTGGAAAGCAGAGAAGGCTAATTATAAATTATTACAACTTAGAATAAGGTTTAACAGACAGATTTGTTTCTTTTTCCAAAAAACAGAAATTAACAAGTATGAGCATGAATTATAACTAATTTCTTCATACCATATGCTGTTCCTGGTTTGAGGCCAGTCATGGTGACTCTGTGAATGTACTGCATGTGATGCAGGGTACCAGGGTCCACAAACTGTGTACTATATCCTTTATTCTCATTAGGATGTTGTGCACTGCCTGCCTGGCCAACCATGGCATAAGATGTCCTGGTTTCGTTCATTGTACTCCATGTTACCACCATACAGGTTGGATCGACTGTAGACATATAAATGAAATCAAGCTCAACATCCCATTAAACAAACACGTTATGCTTAGTTGGGGAAAAAACTTATATAATTATAAACATATAACAACTACTGTTTGGGCCACATGCAATTTTTTTTCAGCATTTACATGAACAATTTTGATAATACTTAAATAAGTTATATTGCACATGATAAAGGAATTTTTAGTGGTAAATAAACAAGAGCTGTCAGAAGACAGCGTAGCTCGACTATTTCGAATTTTCAGAGAACAAGAACTGATACACCCGACATACCAATAAGTGAAAACAAAGGGGCGAGCTGGATGTGTCAAGATGGAAAACATTGGAATTTTCATTAAATCAAGGGCCACAATTTTTGTGTGATGTCACGGAGGTAATTTCATAGCTGCAGGTTCGATCCCTCAGGGGCCTATGAATCTTTATGTGAGGAAGCTATCCAGCTGGCTTGCGGAACGTCGGTGGTTCTACCCAGGTGCCCGCCCGTGCACGAAAATTTTCCGGAGGGGCACCTGGGGTCTTCCTCAACCAATGGAAGCTGGAAAGTCGCCATATGACCTTAGCTGTTGGTGCGACTATAAAATCCAATTCAATTCAATTCAATTTTGGGGAAGGAGATCGGGTTCTATGCTGGTTGAGTGGTTGTATCCGTCTGTTCATGCACAGTTAAGTGTATATATGGTTATAGGGTGGGGATCTCAATGGTTTCTAAGTTATGACCGAGAGGCTATGTCCCCCAGGGGTGGGGAAGGAGCCCTGGGTCTATGCTGGTTGGGTGGTTATATCTGTCTGTTCATGCCCAGTAAGTGTAGATATGGTTATATGGTGGGGATCTCAACGGTTTACAAGTTATGACAAGTTATGACCCAGGGGCTATGTCACCAGGGGTGGGGAAGGAGTCCGGGGTCTATGCTGGTTGGGTGGTTGTATCCGTCTGTTCATGCCCAGTTAAGTGTATATATGGTTATAGGGTGGGTATCTCAATGGTTTCCAAGTTATGACCGAGGGGCTATGTCCCCAGGGGTGGGGAAGGAGACCGGGGTCTATGCTGGTTGGGTGGTTATATCTGTCTGTTCATGCCCAGTAAGTGTATATATGGTTATAGGGTGAGGAACTCAATTGTTTCCAAGTTATGACCGAGGGGCTATGACCCCAGGGGTGGGGAAGCAACCCGGTGTCTATGCTGGTTGGGTGGTTGTATCTGTCTGTTCATGTCCAGTAAGTGTATATATGGTTATAGGGTGGGGATCTCAACGGTTACTAATTTATGACTCAGGGGGGCCACCCACACCCTCATATTTCACCTCTTGTGACCCCCGGGCGGGTCCAATTCTGAACCCAGGGTCATCATTTGAGCAAACTTGGTAGAGGACTACTAGATGATGCTACATACAAAATATCTAAGCTGCAGCCCTTTTTGTTTCGGAGAAGATTTTGAAGTGTTTTTCCTATATACTTCTATGTAAAAATGAAGTTTTTACCAATTCAGGCGCCATAATTTTGTCAAAATGAATGGAAGAGTTATGGGGATTTTTGGATGAGGTACGGAATTTGATGTGAAACATTAGTTTAAAATGTTAATGCAATAACTTGAGTAGTTTTGAAGTTATTAATCTATTGCACAAAAACTTTAAGGTAAAGACAAGACAATCAAAGGGCCATAACTTTGTCAAAATGAAAGGAAGAGTTATGGGGATTGTCGGATAAGGTGCAGAATTTGATGGCAAACGTTAGTATAAAGTTTTAATGCAATAGCTTGAGTAGTTTTAAAGTTATAAATCTATTGCACAAAAACGTGAAGGCAAAGACATGACAATCAAAGGGCCATAACTTTGTCAAAATGCAAGGAAGAGTTATGGGGATTGTTGGGTAAGGTGCAGACTTTGATGGGAAACATTATTATAAAGTTTTAATGCAATAGCTTCAGTAGTATTGAAGTTATAAATCTATTGCACAAAAACTTTAAGGTGAAGCTGGGGCGCCGACACCGTGGTGAGTAGGATAGCTTCGAGTCGAGCTAAAAAGACAAGTTTTGAAAATTGGTTGAGAAATATATATTTTACAGCCAAACTATGTTTTGATAGGGCTTTTCCCATGTAAACTTCTTGTGACTGGGACAGCAGAAATTAAAATCTCAATCTCAAATACTAGAAGACCACACTATGCAAGCCACTACAACACATTTTAGGGGCTGAAGCATTATACTAGTTCTGCAGAGGGCGCATCATTTGGCATTTAAATTTTCTGAAATGATTATTCGGTAATGCATGCTGTAGCAGCACCATAGACTTCAAAGAAACGTAACAAACATGTACCTAAACACTTTTTTAATACGATGAAATGTTTATGTTTCTTTAAGTCCATGGAATGACGAGAGTCACGAGACAGCATGCATCACCTAATAATCATTTCAGAAAATTTAAATGCCAAATGATGCGCCCTCTGCAGAACTAGTATAATGCTTCAGCCCCTAAAATGTGTTGTAGTGGCTTGCATAGTGTGGTCCTCTAGTATTTGAGATTGAGATTTTAATTTCTGCTGTCCCAGTCACAAGGAGTTTACATGGATGCTCTTAATTTATCAATTTCCTAGCCCTACGATGAAATGTTTATGTTTCTTTGAAGTCCATGGAATGACGAGAGTCACGAGACAGCATGCATCACGTAATAATAAATTTATACACACAACTTGAATGCTCTTAATTTATCAATTTCCTAGCCCTTACCTGGTGCTCTATACAATGCCAAATGATGTACCCTACCCAAACCTGTAGTCATCAAGAAACAATCTCTGCAATTTGCTGTCTTCAAAACTTTCACATCCAGGCATTAGTTACACATTTCCGAGATACTGAGATATTCAGTAGGTGAAATAAAAGGGTTTAGTCAGACTTTATCCTCAAGCTCTATTCTCGATTTTGTCACAACTGTCAAATCTCACTCTCGTTTATGGTGAGATTTAGAGCTTGGGGTGTCTCGACATTAATTCTGTGTGTTGATTTGATTATTACAAAAAGAATTGTGCTAAAGCTGTTTAGTTGTGTTAGGCAAAAAAATAATAATGGTTTGTTTCCGATAACGGCTTCAAAAAAAATAGGGTAGGTAGGTAGGCAAAACTTTTTTTTATTTTTATTATTAATGACCTTATTTTTGCTAATGTAAAAACACTTTTAATATGATAAAAAGTACTGGGGAAGGTATTAATACCTAGATAATACATGGTTATGGCCCTTTTTCAATATTTGGTAATGTAAACTGGAAACACGGTCGGGTTAGTGGCAACAAACACTTTTTTCTTTTACGCCTTAGTAATACGCTGTCATAATATTGTTTTGGGGTAAATGTGCTGTTTATTTGTAACTTAAAGGGACACACGGTAATGTTGTTGTTTTTTTCCCCCCGTTAGTTTTTTTACATAAATTGCATTAATTTAATCATTAAATTAATTATAAAAATAATATAAAGCAAATTGTGTTTGCATATTACTAACTGTTGATTACATTTCACCAATAATATAGTCAAACCTATGCTAGAATAACGAAGAAAAGTTGAAAACTTAAAACTGTATTTAAATATATGCAAGCAGATTTAAAGTCAAAATGATACTGGATTAATAAATCAAGAGGCTAATTTTAATGCTTGATAATGACTTAAGATTGCCATGTGTCCCTTTAAATGATACCTTGAAAACGGAAGTAGGTAGCCTGTATATTAAACAAAGATAATAATCCTTGTGATTATTTATTTAGTAAATAACTATAAACTTCCACCTTCTAATAGGTTTCTTAATTATAACATAAACTAAGTGGCTGATCTTTATAATATTTAGGAGGGCTGGCGTGGCGCAGTCAGTAGCGCGGGTTCAATCCTCCGTGGTGTATCCGAGTTCCGTCGGTGTGTTCAAGACACATTCCCTTAGCCTCGTCCGTCGGATGGTGACGTAAACCGGGCAGTCCCGTGTATCGGTCTATTCTCCGAGCAGGTGAAAGAACCATAGGAATCTATTCGATAATAAGAGTATGGCAGGTTCCCGGATTCCTATGTATCCTTCCCCTCTCTCTGGGGCGGCTCTAAATAACCTATACTGTGTCGATGAGCCGTTAAACAACATTCAAAATTATAATATTTAGAGAGCTACATTAAACTTCCTTATAAACAGGAACTGTCTATATATCCATTAATATAAATAGTATTTGCAGATACATTTGTGTACTTATTTTTACCATTTATTCACAAATGCAAGCTGCTAAATAACACTGGGACCGCGCACCTGTTTTAGATGGTTTATTTTTTGAGACCCGGAACATTTTTTGACGTGACAAAGTAAAAAAGCAAAATATTCAATATCAATAAAAATTATGTACCGGCAACTATTCATTGGTAATAACAATTTCGGGGCAAGTTAAAAAACCCAGGGCAAGTGACTTTTCAGTCAGGGCAAGTGGACTTTTGAAAACTACTTGCCCCGAGCTATTCCCCAATTTTAATTTTCTTACCTCCTACGTCACCCATGGGGCCCAGTGAAGGGTGTGTCAAAAGGTCAAATACATTATAATAACATTTACACTGCAATTTTTCCTTGTTTTTGCAGATGACTTGGTATATGTTGGAGTGCGTGGTCCAGTGGGTAGAGCGCCGAACTCCAGATAAAAAGGTCATGGGTTCGATCCTCCCCGCGGTCACATTATTCATCATTGAGCAAGATAATTAATCCACATTGCTTAGTACTGGTTCAACCAAGGAAGCCAACGAGAGTGATTAATCTAAGTTGCAAGAACTTGTTCCGCAATCGATGTAAAATAAATGTGTTTAAACATAAAAGGTCCAATATATATAAAATTCAAATGCAGTGTCATTTTTTTAATCTTTTTTTTTTAACTTGGCAAATACACAAGCATACTCCTCTGAAAATAAAAAGCATATCAAACAATTTCAGCATTTCCACCTTGGAGCAGGTGTGCCCACATGTGGGGAGTGCAGCTAGGTTGGGTGTGGGGGAGGGGGGGTTGGGAATACACAAATACCCTAAACATTTTTTTATTTATTTACAGTGTTACATTGACATACATGTATAGAAAAAAGCATAAATAGTACTACTTCTGATCTGAGTATCAAAAGAATTATCAAAACAATTAGTTGTAAAATGGATAGAGGGTTAAAGGGAATTGACCTGTGTGAAGAAAACGTGGGTATTTGTGATGGCGTGCCGTCAAATTCGTTCTAGTTGATTGTGTATTAGATGTTTTCATATGAGCAAATTTACCGTGACTGACCATTTTCCTATACAAAACGTATACTCGTAATCCTCGTGAGGCGACCTTGACTACGTAATTACTGAAGCGATAGCCACCTCCTACTTTAAAAGCGCGAATTCAAAACCTGTATATTTCAAACAAAAGAAAACATTTAATCCCAGCCTAGCAACATTACCTTATGATACACACCGTTTGTTTTCGTTAAAAGGACATGTATTTATAGTGACCGTATAGCTTTAAACATCAGACCTGGCTACACCCCTGGTCACTGGCCCTGTAACATACTTATTCAGATGAGAATAAGAGATTAACTGGCGTAGGTTTGCCTCTGTGATATTGGCCCGCGATAGCTATAAAGGGAAATATATCATAGAGAGTCACACTAACCCAGTTAAAGATTTTTTTATTTCATGTGTCATCAAAACAATATTATTTTAGATGGATCTAAATTGTGCAAAGTAAAAATACTTTTTATCTTCTTTTGTATTTTTCAAAAACAGGTGATACAGTTGATTTATAATGTACATGTATAATTTAATATGTTAAACCTATCACACTATCTCTAAGAAGATTTATTACGTAGTACAGACCTGTAGCTACACTGAGGCACACCGATTTTGGAAATGGACATACTTCACATAATTATATTGATAAATAATCAAGCACTAAAAAAACTGTCTTCCATAAAATTGAAAATTGTGTCAGAGACATTCACTAAAACATAGTAAATCACACAAAAAAATCGGAGTATGGGCGGGGTGGAGGTTGCATGCAGACCTCCATAGAAAGGGATTTGCCTTGGTTAAATTTCACAGCTGGCATCAGGCCTGTTTAACAATGCAGATAAAGGTTTTATCACTGCTTTTATGTTAATAAACTACTGATGGAGCAATCGGCTGAATAACATTGCAACATTTGGATGATAACTTTGATTTTGAATGCAAATTTCTTTTGGCGGGAATGCAATGGCGCGATGACGTAACCAATATGGAAACCTGCGTATTACATTCGAATCATGCTGCGAAGCAGTGTACAAGATGTTGCGAATGTTTAACATTGGTGTGTTGCGAATGTTTAACATTGGTTCATAACTTTCACATCAACTTCCGGTAGGTTGAGATTTTCAGTAGGTGAAAATAAAGGGGTTTACTTGGACTTACATCCCCAATCTCTATATGAAAAATGAAAATATTAGACAATGATTTAAATTAACTTTATCCATATTGGTGTTTTAAAATCAGACAACACCAAAAGAAGCGGTGCATAGAATTACCGGAATACACCTATTTACCGGAATATACCGGAATACACCATACAATTACCAAAATACACCGAAATACTTTTTATAATTGATGTATTATAAAATATTGACAGAATACATTATTTACAGTATTAGAAGACTAAAGATAATGTATTAATAATGATATATACCGGTACTTTATAAAATATGTTGTTTTTTATATATTTTATTAGTTTTGTTTCGTATTTTATGAATATTGCTATATTTAAGTCTATATCGATCATTCTCTGGTGAATTCCAGTATTTTTCGCTGATTAACGTCACATAAACACATATTCATTAATATATTAATTAAATAACTATACATTTAACCAGATTTAGATAATAAATAGTGTATAAACAAGTCTATTACGGTAATTATCTGGTGTATTCCGGTATTTTTCGCTAATGAAAAATGTATAACATAGTCTATTTCGGTTATATTTATTAAATAACTATACATTTACGCCAATTTAGATCATAAATAGTGTATTAGAAAGTCTATTCCGGTAATTCTATGGTGTATACCGGTAAATAGGTGTATTCCGGTAATTCTATGCGCCCCAAAAGAAGATACATAGATGTACACAAAAAATAAAGCTTTTAATCACAGACAGGTCTGTGTTTTGATATAATTACCACTACAAACTAGTTTTATAAAGAGCTAAAGTCAGTTGAGCACCAGCGATAAACATCGACTTTACCCCCTACCAGAATGTGGAGGTCTTATTTTATTGATCACTGATTGGGCCTAAAAAAAAAACTTGTGTGTTTCTGGTTTCACCCTGTCAAAAAGTTAGGGTAGGTAGGTAGGAAAAAGTATTTTTTTTAGATATTTTTTTTATATATATTGTTCGCATATATTATGCCATTTTTGTACTAAGGCAACTTTTTGATAACCTTTGCAATCCAGATTAGATGCTTAACAACTCTGGCTAATAAAATTATCATTTGAATTAAAAAAAAAAAAAAAAATATATATTTTTTTTTTTATTTTTTTTTTCTGCTAAAAATATTTAGGGTCGGCGGTGATAAAGTAGGGACGGTCGGGAAACCGGAAACACACATGTTTTTTTATTAGGCCTTGGTCAAATTATTTTGATGATGTCATGTGAAAGTCATGAATGGGGTAAATAATTAGTGGTTTCATACATATACATAGTTAGTGTTGAGACTCCCCATCTCACCCCCCCCCCCCCCCCCCCCCCCCCCAACATGTTGCGCAACTTTCACTAAGTACATGTAAAGACAGATCCCAAATAATTTTGGTTAATACAGAATATAAAACTAAAACTCGTCCACACTTACCACCATATGACAAATGTATTTGCTCTGGTGTAATAAACTGCTTTCCCAGTGTCAATAGCCAACAACTAACAAATACCGTAATTGAGACCAATTTCATTTTTTCAATCCTTGCTATAAACTAATATATAATGTTTTGATATCGTACGACGTTTCTGGTTCCCTTGGCTGATAAGTCAAAACTCTGCGTCAGAAAGCAGATTCAAGCCAACCGGTCCCCTGTTGCTTTATGAGACGACATATAGAATCGTAATATTATACGGGGGCCAGTTTATCCATTGTGTCCGCCAGGTTCGCTGCGCTTCTGACCTTAGTCCAGCCACACTCAAGCTGACTGCGAGCATGGTTTGGACTTCTTCTTTTTGAGAGAAGTCTCGCGAAAGGTCTGGATGATCGAGACTATTCTGACCTCAATCGTGAACGCTCGGCCAATCCCCACTCGGAACTGCCTCGTCGGATTCCGTCACTCGGGATTCCGACTCGGAGAGTACTCGACGCCATTTTGAACTATTTTCAAGAAACGACAACTATCTATCTTCCTTTAATGCCAAACCCCTGCTGGGGACCTAGGCATGCGTCGTCATACCGACAAAGACTGTTAGTATTTTAAAAATATATATAAAAGAAATTTAAGAAAAACATTGAAGTTTTTGGATGTTAGGTTTAAAAATAAAAACAAACATTGAATTTATGGTGAGATATGTTCAATTCTGCTGACTGCTGCTTGCAGAATTGAACTGTTCTATATTGGGTAATGGGTAATATAGGGATGTCAGGAGCTAATGAATTCCAGTGGAAGACTGTTCTGGGGAAAAAGGAGAATTTGTAGTAGTCAGCGGTTGCGTCAATTAATTTGAAAGCAAGCGAGTGTGAATGTCGGGATTGTCTGTTCGTCAGTGTCATGTAGTCTTCTAGAGGGATAGCTACCAGGTCATTTGTGATCTTGTAACAAAGTGAGAGTCGACTGTCGATACGTCTTTGGTCTAGTCTTCTCCACTGAAGGGACTGGAGCATCTCAGTGACACTACTGGTCCGTCTGTAGTCGTGTTTTGCCCAGCGTGCTGCCCGGCGCTGTACGGCCTCGATCTGGTTTATGGCAGTCTCAGTATGAGGTGACCAGATACTTGAGCAGTACTCCAGCTGAGGGCGGACAAGAGTTTTATAGGCCATGGACTTTAGATCTTCAGAATGAACCTTGATGTTTCTCCTTAAGAATCCTAATGTTTGATTTGCTTTTTTGGTGATGTTGTTGATGTGTGTGTTCCATTGTAAGTCCTCTGCAATAGTGAGGCCTAAGTATTTTGCAGAGGAGGTAGACTCAAGTTTAGTGTTATGTAAGTAATAGGTTGTGTCGATGTGTTTCTTTAACCTTGTGATGTGTATAACTTGACATTTTGACGGGTTAAACTCCATGTCCCACTGTTTTTCCCAATGTTCAAGAGTGCATAAGTCTGTCTGTAGTGTTTGTGATTGTTTTTCTTGAGTGATTGCAAGGTATATGGCAGTGTCATCTGCAAATAACCGGACCCGAGAGTTTATCTGAGAGGGAAGATCATTTATGTATGCAAGAAACAGTAGGGGGCCTAGTACGGATCCTTGGGGCACTCCAGATGAGACTGATATGCTTGATGACTGGGATCCGTTAACAACTACACACTGTGTGCGGTTGTTGAGAAATGACCTGATCCACGTTAGGGTGGTCCCTCTTATTCCATATTGGGACAGTTTGAGAAGCAGTTTCTCATGGTTGACTTTATCAAACTCTGCAGTAGCGACCTCTTCAATTATAAGATAAACAAAATGGCGACTGCTGTCAAGTTCCGAACATGCGGTACATATTTATTTGTTTTATGAGGGAGTATTCATAGAGATTCCTGATATAATAATGTATTCATACTAAGGTAAACAATATGGTGATTCCCGTTAAAGTGTGTGTGTGTAGTTCTAAGGTTTATAGACCGTCCGCCAACTAACACGTCGAGGTCACCCTGACGCGATGGGCACAATAGAGTCTGGTCTTTTCTAGATGTGTATGTAGGTTGATCTGGTGCTGCTGTGTTGCTGTGTAGTTGCTTCTCTTGTAGATATGTAGGTGGATGTCGCTGTCGCTCTGTGGTTGTCGCTGTGGCGGTGAAGTGGGGATCTGGAACGACGTCTAGGTGGTGCTGTCTACGCTACTGGGCGATCCCCTTTAGGGCCACACCCGCCAGTTGCAACCTGCGTCCCCGGCGGCTATAGCAACTAACGTGGGATAGTTCTATACTCTTCTGGCACGCAGGTTGATATGGCTCCTTCGCTCCGTGTACAGCGCCAGGTTTCCCTCCAGTTGTAGTTGTTCCTGGCGCTGTACAACGTCTGGCGGGACGAAGGAGACATTTTCACTCTCGGTCAATCAGCAATCATTCCGTTAGTACTGCATCATATAAGCCAGTGACTTATACTACAAGTAATAACAGATCCGCAATCCTATCTCGTACAACTTTGTAGGATGTGCTGGCAAGGGCGACCCAATAGATGTTTTGATTGTTGACAGTGCCCACTCTGCGACGCGCACGCGGTGAAGATCTAGGTGGGATTCCCGTTAAACGTGGGTGCTTCTTAATTTATAAGAGTTCTTCATCTAAAACTAAATAAAGTGGGAGCACATGCCATGGCCCATGGGCATCATGGTATCAATGATCTGATCATACGCCCCACCAATATATACAGGGCAGGGTAGAGCAGGTGTGTCATTACCTTTATAAGTAACCGGCACCCAGATCAGAATAGCGGGGTATTTTTATTGATACTTGTATAAAATACTAGTAAAAGTATTCATAGTAGCTAGGTAGACCTTTCAAAGTAGCATGGAGAAATCCCCGCTTCCCGCCTCTTAATGACACCCCTGGTAGAGTCGTCATTTGAGGAGTGGAGACTTGCTTTAGTGGCACGGGGATATGGGAAAAAGAAACGCGATAAAGGGAACACTGCCTGGAACAACAAGGAACACCACCAGGAACACCCCCACCCGTAATTAATGGAACCCAGATAGTTACAATATGTCTGTGAAAATTCCTTAAACAGGTCTTAACGTTATATTGATATATTTAAATACATAGATTTAAAACTGAAAAGTTATTTATACATGTGGATTAACCTAGAAAGTGACAGTGAAGTTATTAATAATATGTGTGGATTAACACTGAGTCAGTGACGGTGAAATCATTTGTACAGACGGAATTACGCTGAAAGAGACAGTGACATGGTTTATCACTGCTACTTGATACTAAAAGGGATGTTGAAATTGTTTATTTAGTGGGATTTACACAAAAAGAGACAGTGAAATTATTTATACGTATGGATTTATCCGGAAATTGACTGAAGATTTTAAACATGCGGATTTACGCTGAAAGCGACAGTGACATTGTTATGTGGATTTACACTGAAGGATCAGCAACGTCATTTTTATATGTGGATTTTTATATATTTTAGGAACATAACCCATACCGTCGCAAGCGTGTTTTTTTTTAAAATTGAGAAAAAATGCAGTAAAACATTCATTTCATAATTCCATCTAGTTACTAATGTCAACCCATGCATTTAAAAGCGTTCTTATATTTTTCTTTTTCATTTTTTTTTTCTATTGACTATTTTTTTTCTAAAATTGATAAGTGAAGTTACTATATATGCTAATTTATCCTGAAATTAACACTGAAGTTACTATATATGCAAATTTTTACCCTGAAATTAACACTGAAGTTAATATATATATATGCGGCGAATTTACCCTGGAAATATTAAACAGTGAAGTTATTATATGCAAATTCAACCTGAAATTAACAGTGAAGTTACTATATGTGGATTTACACTGGAAGAGACGGTGACATCATTTATATGTGGATTTACACTGAAAGAAACAGTGACGTCATTTATTAAGTGGATTTACGCTGGAAGAGACGGTGACGTCATTTATATACGTGGATTTACGCTGAAAGAGACCGTGACATCATTTATATACGTGGATTTACGCTGAAAGAGACCGTGATGGTTTATATATACTATATGCACCAAATTAATTCTGTTTAAATTGTACAAAACAAATGAACAGGAAAGTCACTAATTTTTTTTAATGCTGCCTACAGATACATCGTATGATATCATACGTATCTAGTAGAAGGTTGCACGCCCTTGTTAAAGCAGAGGAAATTATTTTAGTATTTATAGAAACAGGTTACACATTTTATATAACCATACCTAGAAGTTACTGGGCCCAAACAAAATTAAGAAAGGTAACATCTGAATCGGGGAGCAGTGCCCTAAATGTTTAATGTGCTGAGAAGGTTGATTCCGATTTACTGCATCCGTGGCTTGGATGGTTTGAAACCTCGACTCTCTCACTGCGAGTTGGAATAAATAAGAAAGCTAGTCCTTTCAGATGGGCAGAAGGTATACACTACTATTTCTACCCAGGAAAAGTGGTGTGCCCCCACCATGGATGATATCGATCATCATATATGGCCTAACATGTGCTAAAAAAGACGTAAATCCTTCAAACAACCAGCCAACCGATTTACTGAACCACCAGGTTCAATTGTTCATGTTGATGACCCTCATCTTACGGATGTTGCCAGCTATCCGTCAGATGACTTCCATCAGCCAACTCACATCTAAATCATTTCATGCTTAAATGTTATATTAATTGCATATATAAAATTGTATTTATTAGGCACATATTTTTATTTGCTTTATATTATAAGCACAACAAAATTAATAGGCGTCAGGGTTGTCATTAGTAGCCAATTGCCGATCAAAATTATCGGTTAAAATGGTGTTATCATTTGTTAGTTTTGCCTTAACTTGTATTTGCAATATGTGACACTGACTTCGTTGATCCCTCGTCAAATTGTTTGGAATTCAAAATGAATCCCTGTTGCCAGGGCTAAATCTAGTTTAACTACTTTGCTGTGAAATTAGAAACTTCAGTTTAATTTTTTAGTTCATTTGCTCTTAGTACAAACATGTACCACTTCTATGGTGTAATCAGTAAACACGTCTATCCTTTTAGGGTAGAAGACCCAGGTTCAAATCCTGGTGGGAGTAAAAATTTGTTTGGAAAAAGAGCTGGATTAAGTTTTTCTTTAAGTATTTCTAAATTTTGAATTTAATTCAATGTAATCAAATTCAATTTAAACAATCGAATATCATACGATACAGCATGTCTGGAAACGACCACGAGGGAAAGAAGCTATTACAAGACAATGGCCCATTTAGCAATACAATCTTTCATGAGGCCCTCTTTTCTTCTTTGAAAGCCGTTTCCCTCTTTTGGTTTTGCAATAATGAGCCTCTTATAAAATATTTTACCTAATATTGTAATGCATTGAATGCTCTTAGAAGACAGTGGCCCAGTTAGTAAAATTATCTTCCCTGAGGCCCTCTTTTCAATTCATCATCTTTAAGGCCCTATTATATTACCCTTTGGTCTTAAAATGAAAAACAATGTTATTTTGCTACAATAATAGGTCTTTTTTAAATATGTTTACCATATATTTACAAAAATCGTCCCTGAGGCCCTCTTTTGTCCATATTTTTCTCTTTTTGCTATGACCTTTGCCCTTTAAATCTTGGTAGCCAAACAGAGACTAACGAGTGGTCGTTTTAGCGCAGGATGAAACCTAACATGTGATGTCGACCAGTTTTCAAGACATTTACACATCCATAAACTCTTCTAACTACATTCTTTTCTTTCACGACTGTTATTATATTTGTTATCTCATTTTAACCGGGTGTGTCTTTAATTGAAATGTTGAAAAATAATAGCTCCGTCGTTTCACTGGGCGTTTCAGAGAGCTGAGATCAATGCCAAGAATGGAAGTTTATAACAATTATGTAAATATATATCCATTTTTAGATATCATACAGTAGCTTTTTTCACGTTTAATCTTCATTATTGTGATCTTTATTTTTTCATATTGACTACTGTTCGCATTTAGGCAAAATAAAAAAAAATATAAAAAAGAAAAAGAAAAAAAAGAGACAAAAAATGTGAAATATGGTATACAAAATGCAAAGTCTTATTATGAAGGACTAGTGCTAGGTTATGGGGGGGGGGGGGGGGGGAAATGTATGAATTGAATTGAAACGAATGTTGTTTAACGGCTCATCAACACAGTATAGGTTATTTAGAGTTGCCCCAGAGAGAGGGGAAGGATACATAGGAATCCGGGAACCGTGCCCTACTCTTATTATCAAATAGATTCCTATGGTTCTTTAACGTGCTCGGAGGATAGACCGATACACGGTACTGTCCGGTTTACGTCCCCATCCGACGGACGAGGCTAAGGGAAAGTGTCTTGGTCAAGAACACACCGACGAAACTCAGTGGCGCCACGGAGGATTGAACCCGGGGCCTCCGGTTACAAATCCGCCGCGCTACCGACTGCGCCATGCCAGCCCTAAAGAATATTTTTTGTTTCAAAATCCAGTGTAAAACCCACATTGTCAATACATACAGACTTGCTTTACACAGATAATGTTAATGAGAAAAAAACAATAACCCATACTGTGTAATAAATCTGTATATAAATCCATTATCAAAGGACAATGTTTTAGGATAGTTTTAAAGGATTATTATACACAACTTCCAAAATTATTATTTTTTCTATAAAAAACAACATGAAGGTTGATTAAGGAAGATCAAGATATAAGCAAGGGTATGTTATTTCTAATTAGTAAGCTAAGCTTTGCATGTCCCAGAATGAAAACATTAAGTTTATTTGCTACAGTTTGATACTGGAAAAATCAACTAAGGAAATGATCTCTATACTCCAGTTCAACAGATAGCAAGGTATTGACTCCACATGGTTTCAAACTTATTCATTTTTAAGTTTTTATATGCGATTAGTTTCTCAACTTTGTACAAATATATATACGTTTTAAAAAGGTTAAGCTGTGGAATTTGACGTTGCATCTTGTTTCGATAAATGTAAAGTTTTGCTTGCATGATGATTTTGCTCAAAACAGTATTAAATTTACTATTTCCAAATAAAAATATCTGTTTCTGTTAAAGTTGCGAATGCTGTATTGCATTTTTCTGTAAGATAAGTTTGAAGTTTTGACCAGAATTCTTTTACTGTGTTCCACAGTTCCAAAACAGATGTTGGATAGTTTCAGGTATATTTTTGCAAAAGCTGCACATATCGTTATTAATAATATTCATTTTAGATAAAAGGTAATTTGTTCCAAGTATCCTATGGTTGATTCTAAATTGAACCAAGGTAACTTAGGATCTTTGTTATTTTATAAGGTAAGGCATATAATCTTTCAAATTCAAAGTTTGGAAAACTAACTACTTCATTTTTCCATTTACTTAATGCTTTGGGATATACATTATTTCTAATCATGATGTCATATATGTTTTGACAGCCTTTCTCATTTTGTAGAATTAAGGATAGGATTAGTGGACGAATAGGGTTTGGCTGTTACAGGCTAGATGCACAATATTCAGGTTTGCCAAATAATTCCTGACAGCAGTTATAATACCTTCATATTCAAGAAAATTGGACTGTATATTATAGTGTTCATTCAATTCTATGTATGAATAAAGATTTCCATTTTTGTTTAAAATGTCATTGATAAAAGTTATTCCTCCTGTAAAACATCTTTTGTAAAACACACTAGAGCCTCCGATTGAAATTTAAACTTAAACATTTTGAATTTTTTTTGTGGATTCATAATTGTGCTAGGGGGGTCCGGGGGCATGATCCCCCAGAAATTTTTGAAAACAAAGGTGCAATCTGGTGCATTCTGGGCGTTCTGAGGTGCTTTTGTCAGAATCATGTGGATTCAGCCGCGTACTCGCGTATAGGCAGCTACGCGTCTGGCCCTTATAAAATAAATACATTTGATGTAATCACTGGTCACATAGTAATAGTGTTAAATAAACTATTTTCATATTGTTTATATTAAATATATGATATCTGGAATGTTTTCACTAGATGCTATATGTATATCTTGCAATAAACTAACCCTCATGTCAAAGGTGTACCCTAATGTCTGTGGATTGGAGAAAAAATATATACTTGCAGACCATATAAGCGTTATTTAATAATATATCAAGTACCATGGACGTCAGTATGGACTTCATGAGTCATATCTTTCTTTGTTTAGAGTTTTATTAATTGATTTACTGATACAATATCAAGTTCATATATGCATGCAGCTGACATATCACTCTCGACTGACAAAACGGTAAACAATCACTCCCATAATATGATATAATCATAATTACAATGTCTCTTCCTCCTCTCCCTTCAATTCAACCGTAATATTAAAGTATATATTTGGAAAACTCAACAAATGCTTCCAAACTATCAGTCATTATATGGAACGAACTGTTTGGGACCGAACGAACTGTTTGGGGCCGAAACGTCTTGATTTCAACTACACATATTTGGGGATTTATTTTGTTAAAAAGTATAATTTATCGGTCATAGGATTAAAATATCAAGAAATTGATAAAAATCACTCATAAATCTGCAACATTTTCATCAATACAACATTATATAAAAAAGCACTATTTTGCGGAGAGCTACAATCGAAAACCGAACCAAATTCATCATTTTGCTTCCAAAAACCATTGAGCGGCACCTAGTACTCTCCGAGCCACTATTCCCGAGTACGGAAATTGGCGAAGAGTTCCGATTGGGCCAATCCCGTCATTCTTCGGGATCTCGACTCGTGTGTATCACAGCGCTTCGGTATGTTCAAAATCTTAACATTCTGTTAGCCGGAAGGCAACGGCACAGAAAATAGTGCACTGTTGCTAAGCTGTTGCTACATAAACATTATGGCCGCTTGGCACACGTGTTGATGTATGATTTGCGTTGCATGTTTGTTATTTACAACACAGATGAAGATTTTATCACAACTTTCACGTAAATAAACTATAGATGGAGCAATCGGTTAAATGATTTTGCAAAATATTGAAGACAACTTTGATTTTGAATGCAAATTCGTTTTGGCGGGAATCTGACGCGCGTCACGCTAGTATGACGTAACCAATATGGAAACCTGCGTAATACATTCGTGTCATGCTGCGAAGCAGTGTACGAGATGTTGCGAATGTTCTGACCTGTGTACTTCAGCGCGGGGCATGTCGGGATTGAACTACTTTCACAATGGCGGCGTTGGAAGGTTTTGTAATTTCGCGACCAGTGATTTTTCTAATTTTTCCTAAATTTACATGGTAATTTGTTCCAAAATGGCATTTTCCTATAAACCAATACTTGCTACGCCTATCAAGGGGTTAAGTCATGTCTAGCATGTGATAAAAGTACGTCAGGACATGTAAGAAGCTTAAAAAATGTAGCCATGCGAATCATATTGACGGCATTTATAATGATTTACTGTCAGTTTTGAATGTACAATTGTCCATGGATATGCCAAACATTTTTATATGTGATACCTGCTTACGAATCGTTTAGAAGTCGTCGAAATCAGAGGCATCTGCTAAACCCAGTGCCTATTTACTCCCACTGCTACATGTGCAGGTATGCTCGCTCATCTATATACCGGTGTACATGTCATAAAATGGATCCAGTTGAAAGCGAAAATATAATGATTTAAAACTATGTGTGATAGGATGATAAAATAATCCAATATGAAATAGGTTAAACCTATAGGACGAGCACAGTTCATGTCTGATTATGCAGTATGTGCAAGTCTGAATCTGAATAGGTACGTCGAAGTAACCAATACTGGCTTTTATTCAACGGGCTGGTGTGCGCGTAAAATTTAGTCTGGTAATGTTAATTCACGTTTGAAGCTTTCGATGGTCTGTTGCTTCACAATATTGTCACTGAGTTTATTCCAATCTATCACTGTTCTTGGGAAGAAAGAGTATTTGAAATTATCACTATTTGTCTGTATTAATTGGAAACACTTTGTGTTATTGTTCACTTGGTTTGCAACAATGTTTTTATGTATGTAGTCCTCGTATTTCTTAGCTCTAATTGTTCGTTTAGGCCTAAGGGGATTTAGATAGTGTTCAATATTAATAGCTGGGAAGTGCCCTTCCACCACCTTGTACAGGAACGTCAGCCGCTGGTGGCGTCGTCTTTCTTGTAGTGGGGCCAGTTCCAGGTCCTTCAGCATGGCGGTCACACATCCATCTTGTCTGGATCTGTAATCCTTCTTGATGAAGCGTGCGGATGATCGCTGTATCCGCTCTAGCTTGTCTATTTCGCCTTGCTGGTAGGGGTCCCAGATAACACACCCATATTCCAGTTTGGATCGGATCAGTCCGAGGTAGGCGTTCTTCCGGCAGCTAGAAGGACAGTGCCTTAGGTTTCTTCTCATGAATCCAAGGGTAGAGTTAGCACGTTTAGTGATTTTCGATATATGTGTAGTCCATTTCAGGTCATCAGAGAATGTAATTCCAAGGTAAGGATTTTCTTGAACTTGTTTTAGAATATCGCCGTCGATGGTGTAAAAATAGCTTGACTTCTGTTTGCTGCTGAGGAGATAGCATTTCTTGGCGTTGAACTTCATACCCCAATCATGCGCCCATTGTTGTAGATTTTTGAGGTCTAATTGGAGGAGTTCGTGGTCTTTGATGGAGTTAATAGTTCTGTATAATAGACAGTCATCCGCGAACAGGCGTATGTGGGACTTGACTCTCTCGGGCAGGTCATTGATGTGACAGAGGAACAGCAAAGGCCCTAACACCGTGCCTTGGGGTACGCCGGATCCTACTGGGACGTGTCGGGACTTCTCACCTTCCACCACCACGCACATTTCACGCTGTTGGAGGAAGTTGGCAATCCAGTCGAGTAGGGGGCCCCGGATACCATAGTTCTCAAGCTTTAGGAGAAGTCGTTGGTGGGGGACGGTGTCAAATGCTTTGCTGAAGTCCAGAATCATTGTGTCGACCTGTTTATTCTTGTCATAGTAGCCGAGTAGATCGTGAGCTGTGACGACTAGTTGTGTCTCGCAGGAGTAGCCTGAACGGAAGCCATGATTGAGGTCGGTAAGTACCCTGTGTCTGTCTAGGTGGTCGAGCATATGGTGACAAATGATATGTTCCAGTAGTTTGGATAGGACACAAGTGAGGGACACTGGGCGGTAGTTCTCTGGAGTATGGCGATCCCCTTTCTTGAAGACCGGTGCAATGTTGGCGCTTCTCCAGTCCTTGGGTAGCTCCCCGTTGTCAACTGACTTTTGGAAGATGGCGGTAATGGCTGGGGTGGCTTCTGTCGCACACGCCTGGAGGACTCTGTTTGGTATCTCGTCTGGGCCAGTTGCCTTCCTAATGTTGATATTTTTTAGCAGCTTCAGTACCCCTTCTTCCCCAATATGTAGTGCGGGTATGCTCTCATCTATGTGGTTGGAGAGTGGAGGGGGTGGCTGGTTGTTGTTGTCCTTCGTGAAGACTGACTGGAATTGGTTGATCAGGATCTCCGCTTTACCTTTAAGTCTACCTGTAAGTGTATGAGTCGTGACATAACACTTCCACCCCAACACATTTCAATTCGTTCCCAGACAGATATGACATGGACTTCGAAATGCTATCTAGTCATGATCCAGTCTGGATCAACAACGACTGAATCACCCAACGTCATTAAAGCTAGACAAATGTGCAGCCGAATCTGGACTAATCGGTCGTACTATCATACAGTAAAAAGCAACATACATTTTTGCTAGGATCAACTTCATGGGCAACATTTCTGCAAAGTTCCATGAAAATCCATTAAGTAGTTTCAGAGGAGTAGTCGCTAAAAAAATAAGTTTACAGACAGACGAAGGGCGCCGCACCACGGCATAAGCAGAGATCAGTAGAGCTAAAAATCATTGAGTTTGACAGATAGTTATTTTATTCATTTACTGAATTCTGGCATTCATTGGATTCTAATTGATATTTTGGTATGTTTGGATACAATTATAACATATTCACTCACCATGGCGAGCAGACAAATGGAATTGTCCTGCCCTGGATCATTACAGCTGGTATGGGATGTTGGAACCAGTATCTTTAATTCATCATATGAGCAAAGATGAATTGGGACTTTACGGCGCACCAACACAAGAAAGGTTATATGGCGCCAAACAGGGATGAACACACCAGGCTCATCCTCCATTTACATCTAGATAAAATATGGAAACTGGACCTAGAACCTTTGAGCAAAGATGAGATGTCACTACAGAATAACACTCTCCTCAAGAAGAGAAAGTGTCTTTATCCTATGTATATATTTAAATGGTTTTCTATGACTTGACATGTACATTTTTTCTGTCAGGCATTTAAAACCTGCATTGGATAATTACACAAACATCATTTACATGTGACTGCAACATTAACATATCATCTGGACTGCTGTGAAATGGATTTAGATAAAGAGCAAAGACGATGTCAACTACAAAACAGCTGTATCACAGTGAAAAAAAAAGAAATATATATCCTTTGTATGTTTAAACAATTGTGTGTGACTGATAGTATTCTGTCAGCTTTGGATAGTGGTTCACATCTGAAAGCATTCAAGTCGTTGGATAATCCCAATTATAAATTTAAAGGGACACATGGGAATCTTGTTTTTTTATTATATAATATATACCTTTTCCACATATATGCAATTGTTCAGTCATTTATATTAATCAAATTGACTTTGTTTTTGTATATTACTAACTATTGGTGATATTGCAGCAATATTATATGTAAACCTTTGGTTGCCAATTAAAACTGAAAATTTAATTAAATGTTATGTCAGACGCGAATTGATTAATGCTAAGCAGCTTCAAGATTGCCTTGTGTTAAACACAGTTAATTTATACGGTGGTAACATTGCTCAGGGGATTACAGAAAGTATAGAATGCCATTATGGCAATATGTTACACCATTTTTTTTATTTATTTTTTATTTTTGCATAAAATGGTTTAGGTTTGGTCTGTTGAGAAATAAAATCAGTTTTTGTATGTTTAAGCAATTTAATAATTTGATCTAAGAAGGCCCCAACATAGTATGTGTTTGTAGGATATACTTTAGTTAATACTTACGATTGTCATGAAAGTCTGACACTGTTCTGTCTTCTATGTGATGGGAAATCCATGGGCAGATGTAAGGGATGAAATACATGATTGTAGACATAACATGCTTATCCCAAATCACTATCCAATTGCAAATGCAGAACTTAAACACACTTGCAAAATGGATAGTTTCATGTGATAGCAAGAGGTCCTGACTATGTCCCATTTCCTTTATGGTCTGGCACAAATGCTAGCTGCAGACTGCTGTTGTCACCTTATGAGTATCTGTCCTGGTTTCTTGCTATACTTAACTAGGTAGACATTCGTTGACTCTCCTCACGGCCGATTATCGGACTCTCCTCAGAGTCAGGGGTGGAGCAATAAAATGGGCGGAGCTGACTGATATTGCAACACGGCGTTGGTGTTTTTTTCATGTTGGAATGAGAATTAGTATAAACCGCAACGACAGCATATGTATGCGTAGATGTTAATCCATCCACTTGAGATAGAGATAATATACTACAAACAGATGAAAATACATTTTGAAAAAGACAACGTTAAATAACAGCTTGTTTTCAATTTCGGTAAACTTTACCGAGTATAATAGTAAGGTACCATAATAGTAAGGTCCTTTTTAGCTCTAGAACTGATCAAAGATCAGTCAACGATCAGTAGAGCCTATGCCGTAGTTCCGTGTCCGTCGTTCCTTCGTCCGTCCGTTCGTAAACTGTTGTTTTTAGCTCTACTGATCAGAGATTAGCAGAGCTTATGCCGTGGTGGGCCGTCCGTCTGTCTGTACATTTTTTTTTGTAGCGACTACTCCTCTGAAACTACTGAATGGATTTTCATGAAACCTTACAGAAATATTGCCCATGAAGTCTCGTTGATCCTAGCAATGTGAAATCCAAGATGGCCACCAGATCTAAAAATAGATTTTTAAAATACAAGTTTGTAGCGACTACTTCTTGAAAACTATAAGTGATATTGATTTGGGACTTTTTCTAAAATGATCAGTATTGAATATGTTGATCCTTGTCGAAAATTATTTTGATGCGACGTTAAACATCCAGCGGCCATCTTTGTTTACATAGAGTTATATAATGAACACTTGTAGCGACTACTCCTCTGAAACTACTTGACGGATTTTCATGAAACTTCACAGGAATGTTGCTCTTGATGTCTAATTGATCCTAGCGAAATTTCAGGTCGGCCGGAAATTCAGGATGGCCGCCACGTCTAAAAAAAGATTTTCAAAAAACGAGTGTGTAGCGACTACTTCTTAAAAACTATAAGTGGTATTGATATGGGACCTTTTCTAAAATAATCAGCATGACATAATGTTGGTCCTTGTCGAAAATTATTTTGATTCGATGTTAAACATGACTGTCAGCGGCCATCTTTGTTTACATAGTGTTATCCACTTAAAGCTTGTAGCGACTACTCCTCTGTAACTACTCCACGGATTTTCATGAAACTTCACAGGAGTGTTGCTCTTGATGTATAGTTAACATAGCAAAATTTCAAGTCGGTCGGAATTTCAAGATGGCCACCACAACTAAAAATAGATTCTTAAAAACAAGTTTGTAGCGACTACTTCTTGAAAACTATAAGAGATATTGATATGTTGTTTTTTTTCTAAAATGAGCAGCTTGACAATATGTTTGTCCTTGTCTAAAATAATTTTGATTCAACATTTAACATGGCTGCCAGCGACCATCTTTGTTTGCATAGAGTTATATATTAAAAGATGATAGTGACTACTCCTCTGAAACTATATAACGGATTTTCAACTTCACAGGAATGTCGCTCTTTTTACCTAGTTGATTCTAGCAAAATTACAGGTCGGCCACAAATTCATGATGGCCGCAACAGCTAAAAATAGATATTTAAAAAACAAGATTGTAGCGACTACTTCTTGAAAACTACAAGTGTTATTCATGATTGACTTTTCCTATAATGATCATGATGTTGGTCCTCGTTTATAAGCTATGTCCATGTCTATAATCTATACATTTATATATTTATAATCCTGATTTATATCGGACTCTCCTCAGAGTCAGGCTACATCAAACCTAGTAACGACAGTGTTTATACTATATCCATGTATATATCTATACTCCTGATATAGATCGGACTCTCCTCAGAGTCAGGTTACATGAAACCTAACAACTCCAGTGTCTATATTATATCCATGTATATATCTATAGTACCCATATATACCGGACTCTGAGAAGATACCGGACTCTCCTCAGAGTCCGATTACATAAACCTAACAACTATATCCATGTGTATATCTATACTCCTGATATAGATCGGACTCTGCTCAGAGTCAGGTTATATAAAACCAAACATCTCCCGTGTCTATACTATATCATTGTATATATCTATACTCCTGATATATAATGGACTCTTCTGAGAGTCAGGTTACATAAACCTAACAACTCCAGTGTCTATACTATATCCATTTATATTTCTATACACATGAATATCTTCTCAGAGTCGGGTTACATAAATCTAACAACTGCAGTGTTTATACTATATCCATGTATATATCTATACTCCTGATATAGATCGGACTCTTCTCAGAGTCAGGTTACATGAAACATAACAACTCCAGTGTCTATACTATATCCATGTATATATCTATAGTCCTCATATATATCGGACTCTCCTCAGAGGCAGGTTACATAAACCTAACAACTCCAGTGTCTATACTATATCCATGTATATATCTATACTCCTGATATAGATCGGACTCTTCTCAGAGTCAGGTTACATGAAACATATCAACTCCAGTGTCTATACTATATCCATGTATATATCTATAGTCCTCATATATATCGGACTCTCCTCAGAGTTAGGTTACATAAACCTAACAACACCAGTGTCTTTACTATATCCATTTATATTCTATACTCCTGATATATTTCGGACTCTCCTCAGAGTCAGGTTACATAAACCTAACAACACCAATGTCTATACTATATCCATTTATATATCTGTACTCCTGATATATATACTAACAACTCAAGTGTCTATACTATATCCATTTATATTCTATACTCCTGATATATTTCGGACTCTCCTCAAGGTCAGGTTACATAAACCTAACAACACCAATGTCTATATTATATCCATTTATATTCTATACTCCTGATATATTTCGGACTCTCCTCAGAGTCAGGTTACATAAACCTAACAACACCAGTCTCTATACTATATCCATTTATATTCTATAATCCTGATATATTTCGGATTCTCCTCAGAGTCGGGTTACATAAACCTAACAACACCAGTGTCTATACTATATCCATTTATATTATATACTCCTAATATATTTCGGACTCTCCTCAGAGTCAGGTTACATAAACCTAACAACTCCAGTGTCGATAGTATATCCATTTATATTCTATTCTCCTGATATATATCGGACTCTCCTTAGAGTCAGGTTACATAAACCTAACAACCTCAGTGTCTATAATATATCCATGTATAGATATAGATCGGACTCTCCTCAGAGTCAGGTTGTATGAAACATAACAATACCAGTGTCTATACTATATCCATTTATATTCTATACTCCTCATATATATCGGACTCTCCTCAGAGTCAGGTTACATAAACCTAACAACTCCAGTGTCTATACTATATCCATTTATATTTCTATATACCTGAAATATATCGGACTCTTCTCAGAGTCAGGGTACATAAACCTAACATCTCCAGTGTCTATACTATATCTATGTATATATCTATACTCCTGATATAGATCGGACTCTCCTTAGTGTCAGGTTATATAAAAGCAATCATCTCCAGTGTCTATACTCTATCCATGTATATATCTATACTCCTGATACATATATCGGACTCTTCAAGGAGTCGGGTTACATGAACCTAACACCGCCAGTGTCTGTACTCTATCCATTTATATATCTTTATTCCTGATATATATCTCAGAGACAGGTTATATAAACCTAACAACTCCAGTGTCTATACTATATCCATTTATATCCTATACTCCTGATATATTTCGGACTCTCCTCAGAGTCAGGTTACATAAACCTAACAACACCAGTCTCTATACTATATCCATTTATATTCTATAATCCTGATATATTTCGGACTCTCCTCAGAGTCAGGTTACATAAACCTAACAACACCAGTGTCTATACTACATTGTATATCCATTTATATTCTATTCTCCTGATATATATCGGACTCTCCTTAGAGTCAGGTGAAATAAACCTAACAAGAAATATAAAAAGATCGGACAGGGAAAGTAGCATTCAAGGAGGACAGTAAACCACAAAACACAGAAACAAACACGCAAACAGACAAACATGAAGGCAAAAGCAATAATAAATGCAAACGACATCACAAACACAAAAAGGGTTGACAATAGGGCTACCGCCTTGGAACGGTCAGTGGCAAAGTAGGCCACTGGGGGTTTAAACCGGTTCTAGGGTGCACCAAACCTCACACTTACCCTACTGTCACACCATTAAAACAGGACAGTGTAAATAAAGAAATCCCCGCCATGATCTAATCTCTAACCCAAGTGTCTATACTATATCCATGTATAGATATAGATCGGACTCTCCTCAGAGTCAGGTTATATGAAACATAACAATACCAGTGTCTATACTCTATCCATGTATCTATAGTCCTCATATATATCGGACTCTCCTCAGAGTCAGGTTACATAAACATAACAACACCAGTGTCTATACTATATCCATTTATATTCTATACTCCTGATATATTTCCGACTCTCCTCAGAGTCAGGTTAAATAAACCTAACAACACCAGTGTCTATACTCTATCCATTTACATTCTATACTCCTGATATATTTCGGACTCTCCTTAGAGTCAGGTTACATAAACCTAACAACCCCAGTGTCTATACTATATCCATGTATAGATATAGATCGGACTCTCCTCAGAGTCAGGTTATATGAAACATAACAACACCAGTGTCTATACTATATCCATTTATATTCTATACTCCTGATATATTTCTGACTCTCCTCAGAGTCAGGTTACATAAACCTAACAACACCAGTGTCTATACTATATCCATTTATATTCTATACTCCTGATATATTTCGGACTCTCCTCAGAGTTAGGTTACATAAACCTAACAACACCAGTGTCTATACTCTATCCATTTATATTCTATACTCCTGATATATTTCGGACTCTCCTCAGAGTCAGGTTACATAAACCTAACAACACCAGTGTCTATACTATATCCATTTATATTCTATACTCCTGATATATTTCGGACTCTCCTCAGAGTCAGGTTACATAATCCTAACAACACCAGTGTCTATACTCTATCCATTTATATTCTATACTCCTGATACATTTCGGACTCTCCTCAGAGTCAGGTTACATAAACCTGACAACACCAGTGTCTATACTATATCCATTTATATTCTATACTCCTGATATATTTCGGACTCTCCTCAGAGTCAGGTTACATAAACCTAACAACTCTAGTGTCTATACTATATCCATTTATATTCTATACTCCTGATATATTTCGGACTCTCCTCAGAGTCAGGTTACATAAACCTAACAACACCAGTGTCTATACTATATCCATTTATATTCTATAATCCTGATATATTTCGGACTCTCCTCAGAGTCAGGTTACATAAACCTAACAACATCAGTGTCTATACTCTATCCATTTATATTCTATACTCCTGATATATTTCGGACTCTCCTCTGAGTCAGGTTACATAAACCTAACAACACCAGTGTCTATACTCTATCCATTTATATTCTATACTCCTGATACATTTCGGACTCTCCTCTGAGTCAGGTTACATAAACATAACAACACCAGTGTCTATACTCTATCCATTTATATTCTCTACTCCTGATATATTTCGGACTCTCCTCTGAGTCAGGTTACATAAACCTAACAACACTAGTGTCTATACTCTATCCATTTATATTCTATACTCCTGATATATTTCGGACTCTCCTCAGTGTCAGGTTACATAAAACTAACAACACCAGTGTCTATACTATATCCATTTATATTCTATACTCCTCATATATATCGGACTCTCCTCAGAGTCAGGTTACATAAACCTAACAACTCCAGTGTCTATACTATATCCATTTATATTTCTATATACCTGAAATATATCGGACTCTTCTCAGAGTCAGGGTACATAAACCTAACATCTCCAGTGTCTATACTATATCTATGTATATATCTATACTCCTGATATAGATCGGACTCTCCTTAGTGTCAGGTTATATAAAAGCAATCATCTCCAGTGTCTATACTCTATCCATGTATATATCTATACTCCTGATACATATATCTGACTCTTCAAGGAGTCGGGTTACATGAACCTAACACCGCCAGTGTCTGTACTCTATCCATTTATATATCTTTATTCCTGATATATATCTCAGAGACAGGTTATATAAACCTAACAACTCCAGTGTCTATACTATATCCATTTATATCCTATACTCCTGATATATTTCGGACTCTCCTCAGAGTCAGGTTACATAAACCTAACAACACCAGTCTCTATACTATATCCATTTATATTCTATAATCCTGATATATTTCGGACTCTCCTCAGAGTCAGGTTACATAAACCTAACAACACCAGTGTCTATACTACATTGTATATCCATTTATATTCTATTCTCCTGATATATATCGGACTCTCCTTAGAGTCAGGTTAAATAAACCTAACAAGAAATATAAAAAGATCGGACAGGGAAAGTAGCATTCAAGGAGGACAGTAAACCACAAAACACAGAAACAAACACGCAAACAGACAAACATGAAGGCAAAAGCAATAATAAATGCAAACGACATCACAAACACAAAAAGGGTTGACAATAGGGCTACCGCCTTGGAACGGTCAGTGGCAAAGTAGGCCACTGGGGGTTTAAACCGGTTCTAGGGTGCACCAAACCTCACACTTACCCTACTGTCATCCCATTAAAACAGGACAGTGTAAATAAAGAAATCCTCGCCATGATCTAATCTCTAACCCCAGTGTCTATACTATATCCATGTATAGATATAGATCGGACTCTCCTCAGAGTCAGGTTATATGAAACATAACAATACCAGTGTCTATACTCTATCCATGTATCTATAGTCCTCATATATATCGGACTCTCCTCAGAGTCAGGTTACATAAACATAACAACTCCAGTGTCTATACTATATCCATTTATATCCTATACTCCTGATATATTTCGGACTCTCCTCAGAGTCAGGTTACATAAACCTAACAACACCAGTGTCTATACTATATCCATTTATATTCTATACTCCTGATACATTTCGGACTCTCCTCAGAGTCAGGTTACATAAACCTGACAACACCAGTGTCTATACTATATCCATTTATATTCTATACTCCTGATATATTTCGGACTCTCCTCAGAGTCAGGTTACATAAACCTAACAACTCTAGTGTCTATACTATATCCATTTATATTCTATAATCCTGATATATTTCGGACTCTCCTCAGAGTCAGGTTACATAAACCTAACAACATCAGTGTCTATACTCTATCCATTTATATTCTATACTCCTGATATATTTCGGACTCTCCTCTGAGTCAGGTTACATAAACCTAACAACACCAGTGTCTATACTCGATCCATTTATATTCTATACTCCTGATACATTTCGGACTCTCCTCTGAGTCAGGTTACATAAACATAACAACACCAGTGTCTATACTCTATCCATTTATATTCTCTACTCCTGATATATTTCGGACTCTCCTCTGAGTCAGGTTACATAAACCTAACAACACCAGTGTCTATACTTTATCCATTTATATTCTATACTCCTGATATATTTCGGACTCTCCTCAGTGTCAGGTTACATAAAACTAACAACACCAGTGTCTATACTATATCCATTTATATTCTATACTCCTGATATATTTCGGACTCTCCTCTGAGTCAGGTTACATAAACCTAACAACACCAGTGTCTATACTATATCCATTTATATTCTATACTCCTGATATAGTTCGGACTCTCCTCAGAGTCAGGTTACATAAACCTAACAACACTAGTGTCTATACTATATCCATTTATATTCTATACTCCTGATATATTTCGGACTCTCCTCAGAGTCAGGTTACATAAACCTTCCAACACCAGTGTCTATACTCTATCCATTTATATTCTATAATCCTGATATATTTCGGACTCTCCTCAGAGTCAGGTTACATAAACATAACACTCTAGTGTCTATCCTACATCCATTTATATTCTATACTCCTGGTATATTTCGGACTCTCCTCAGAGTCAGGTTACATAAACCTAACAACACCAGTGTCTATACTCTATCCTTTATATTCTATAATCCTGATATATTTCGGACTCTCCTCAGAGTAAGGTTACATAAACCTAACAACACCAGTGTCTATACTATATCCATTTATATTCTATACTCCTGATATATTTCTGACTCTCCTCAGAGTCAGGTTACATAAACCTAACAACTCTAGTGTCTATACTCTATCCATTTATATTCTATACTCCTGATATATTTCGGACTCTCCTCAGAGTCAGGTTACACAAACCTAACAACACCAGTGTCTATACTCTATCCATTTATATTCTATACTCCTGACATATTTCGGACTCTCCTCAGTCAGGTTACATACACCTAACAACACCAGTGTCTATACTATATCCATGTATAGATATAGATCGGACTCTCCTCAGAGTCAGGTTATATGAAACATAACAATACCAGTGTCTATACTCTATCCATGTATCTATAGTCCTCATATATATCGGACTCTCCTCAGAGTCAGGTTACATAAACATAACAACACCAGTGTCTATACTATATCCATTTATATTCTATACTCCTGATATATTTCGGACTCTCCTCAGAGTCAGGTTACATAAACCTAACAACACCAGTGTCTATACTATATCCATTTATATTCTATACTCCTGATATATTTCGGACTCTCCTCAGAGTCAGGTTACATAAACCTAACAACACCAGTGTCTATACTATATCGATTTATATACTATAATCCTGATATATTTCGGACTCTCCTCAGAGTCAGGTTACATAAACCTAACAACACCAATGTCTATACTATATCCATTTATATTCTATGCTCCTGATATATTTCGGACTCTCCTCAGAGTCAGGTTACATAAACCTAACAACACCAGTCTCTATACTATATCCATTTATATTATACCTCATTTGCATATTCCACTCTTTGTTTAATGTGACGTCATCCGGTCCATAAAGTTGCATATTGACCGGGCACCCGGTCCGATAGCTATATTAACGGACGTGTGAAAAAAACGATGTCAAAATAAATCATAAAACGTATTGATTTAATTTGTTGGTCAGATTCGGTATAATATAACAAATAATGTATGATGCTTCGGTCCATATGAAGTTTATGGACTGGGCAGTTAGACCTAGAACGTTATATGGACCTCAGCTTCGCTTCGGTCCATATAACATTCTAGGTCTGACTGCCCAGTCCATAAACTTGCATATGGACCTCAGCACAATACATTATCTGTTAAATATTCTATAATCCTGATATATTTCGGACTCTCCTCAGAGTCAGGTTACATAAACCTAACAACTCTAGTGTCTATACTATATCCATTTATATTCTATACTCCTGATATATTTCGGACTCTCCTCAGAGTCAGGTTACATAAACCTAACAACACCAGTGTCTATACTATATCCATTTATATTCTATACTCCTGATATATTTCGGACTCTCCTCAGAGTCAGGTTACATAAACCTAACAACACCAGTGTCTATACTCGATCCATTTATATTCTATACTCCTGATACATTTCGGACTCTCCTCTGAGTCAGGTTACATAAACATAACAACACCAGTGTCTATACTCTATCCATTTATATTCTCTACTCCTGATATATTTCGGACTCTCCTCTGAGTCAGGTTACATAAACCTAACAACACCAGTGTCTATACTTTATCCATTTATATTCTATACTCCTGATATATTTCGGACTCTCCTCAGTGTCAGGTTACATAAAACTAACAACACCAGTGTCTATACTATATCCATTTATATTCTATACTCCTGATATATTTCGGACTCTCCTCTGAGTCAGGTTACATAAACCTAACAACACCAGTGTCTATACTATATCCATTTATATTCTATACTCCTGATATAGTTCGGACTCTCCTCAGAGTCAGGTTACATAAACCTAACAACACTAGTGTCTATACTATATCCATTTATATTCTATACTCCTGATATATTTCGGACTCTCCTCAGAGTCAGGTTACATAAACCTTCCAACACCAGTGTCTATACTCTATCCATTTATATTCTATAATCCTGATATATTTCGGACTCTCCTCAGAGTCAGGTTACATAAACATAACACTCTAGTGTCTATCCTACATCCATTTATATTCTATACTCCTGATATATTTCGGACTCTCCTCAGAGTCAGGTTACATAAACCTAACAACACCAGTGTCTATACTCTATCCTTTATATTCTATAATCCTGATATATTTCGGACTCTCCTCAGAGTAAGGTTACATAAACCTAACAACACCAGTGTCTATACTATATCCATTTATATTCTATACTCCTGATATATTTCTGACTCTCCTCAGAGTCAGGTTACATAAACCTAACAACTCTAGTGTCTATACTCTATCCATTTATATTCTATACTCCTGATATATTTCGGACTCTCCTCAGAGTCAGGTTACACAAACCTAACAACACCAGTGTCTATACTCTATCCATTTATATTCTATACTCCTGACATATTTCGGACTCTCCTCAGTCAGGTTACATACACCTAACAACACCAGTGTCTATACTATATCCATGTATAGATATAGATCGGACTCTCCTCAGAGTCAGGTTATATGAAACATAACAATACCAGTGTCTATACTCTATCCATGTATCTATAGTCCTCATATATATCGGACTCTCCTCAGAGTCAGGTTACATAAACATAACAACACCAGTGTCTATACTATATCCATTTATATTCTATACTCCTGATATATTTCGGACTCTCCTCAGAGTCAGGTTACATAAACCTAACAACACCAGTGTCTATACTATATCCATTTATATTCTATACTCCTGATATATTTCGGACTCTCCTCAGAGTCAGGTTACATAAACCTAACAACACCAGTGTCTATACTATATCGATTTATATACTATAATCCTGATATATTTCGGACTCTCCTCAGAGTCAGGTTACATAAACCTAACAACACCAATGTCTATACTATATCCATTTATATTCTATGCTCCTGATATATTTCGGACTCTCCTCAGAGTCAGGTTACATAAACCTAACAACACCAGTCTCTATACTATATCCATTTATATTATACCTCATTTGCATATTCCACTCTTTGTTTAATGTGACGTCATCCGGTCCATAAAGTTGCATATTGACCGGGCACCCGGTCCGATAGCTATATTAACGGACGTGTGAAAAAAACGATGTCAAAATAAATCATAAAACGTATTGATTTAATTTGTTGGTCAGATTCGGTATAATATAACAAATAATGTATGATGCTTCGGTCCATATGAAGTTTATGGACTGGGCAGTTAGACCTAGAACGTTATATGGACCTCAGCTTCGCTTCGGTCCATATAACATTCTAGGTCTGACTGCCCAGTCCATAAACTTGCATATGGACCTCAGCACAATACATTATCTGTTAAATATTCTATAATCCTGATATATTTCGGACTCTCCTCAGAGTCAGGTTACATAAACCTAACAACTCTAGTGTCTATACTATATCCATTTATATTCTATACTCCTGATATATTTCGGACTCTCCTCAGAGTCAGGTTACATAAACCTAACAACACCAGTGTCTATACTATATCCATTTATATTCTATACTCCTGATATATTTCGGACTCTCCTCAGAGTCAGGTTACATAAACCTAACAACACCAGTGTCTATACTATATCCATTTATATTCTATAATCCTGATATATTTCGGACTCTCCTCAGAGTCAGGTTACATAAACCTAACAACATCAGTGTCTATACTCTATCCATTTATATTCTATACTCCTGATATATTTCGGACTCTCCTCTAAGTCAGGTTACATAAACCTAACAACACCAATGTCTATACTCTATCCATTTATATTCTATACTCCTGATACATTTCGGACTCTCCTCTGAGTCAGGTTACATAAACATAACAACACCAGTGTCTATACTCTATCCATTTATATTCTCTACTCCTGATATATTTCGGACTCTCCTCTGAGTCAGGTTACATAAACCTAACAACACCAGTGTCTATACTCTATCCATTTATATTCTATACTCCTGATATATTTCGGACTCTCCTCAGTGTCAGGTTACATAAAACTAACAACACCAGTGTCTATACTATATCCATTTATATTCTATACTCCTGATATATTTCGGACTCTCCTCTGAGTCAGGTTACATAAACCTAACAACACCAGTGTCTATACTATATCCATTTATATTCTATACTCCTGATATATAGCAGACTCTCCTCAGAGTCAGGTTACATAAACCTAACAACTCTAGTGTATATACTATATCCATTTATATTATAGACTCCTGATATATTTCGGACTCTCCTCAGAGTCAGGTTACATAAACCTGACAACACCAGTGTCTATACTATATCCATTTATATTCTATAATCCTCATATATTTCGGACTCTCCTCAGAGTCAGGTTACATAAACCTAACAACTCTAGTGTCTATACTATATCCATTTATATTCTATACTCCTGATATATTTCGGACTCTCCTCAGAGTCAGGTTACATAAACCTAACAGCACCAGTGTCTATACTATATCCATTTATATTCTATACTCCTGATATATTTCGGACTCTCCTCAAAGTCAGGTTACATAATCCTAACAACACCAGTGTCTATACTATATCCATTTATATTCTATACTCCTGATATATTTCGGACTCTCCTCAGAGTCAGGTTACATAAACCTAACAACACCAGTGTCTATACTATATCCATTTATATTCTATAATCCTGATATATTTCGGACTCTCCTCAGAGTCAGGTTACATAAACCTAACAACATCAGTGTCTATACTCTATCCATTTATATTCTATACTCCTGATATATTTCGGACTCTCCTCTGAGTCAGATTACATAAACCTAACAACACCAGTGTCTATACTCTATCCATTTATATTCTATACTCCTGATACATTTCGGACTCTCCTCTGAGTCAGGTTACATAAACATAACAACACCAGTGTCTATACTCTATCCATTTATATTCTCTGCTCCTGATATATTTCGGACTCTCCTCTGAGTCAGGTTACATAAACCTAACAACACCAGTGTCTATACTCTATCCATTTATATTCTATACTCCTGATATATTTCGGACTCTCCTCAGTGTCAGGTTACATAAAACTAACAACACCAGTGTCTATACTATATCCATTTATATTCTATACTCCTGATATATTTCGGACTCTCCTCTGAGTCAGGTTACATAAACCTAACAACACCAGTGTCTATACTATATCCATTTATATTCTATACTCCTGATATAGTTCGGACTCTCCTCAGAGTCAGGTTACATAAACCTAACAACACCAGTGTCTATACTATATCCATTTATATTCTATACTCCTGATATATTTCGGACTCTCCTCAGAGTCAGGTTACATAAACCTAACAACACCAGTGTCTATACTCTATCCATTTATATTCTATAATCCTGATATATTTCGGACTCTCCTCAGAGTCAGGTTACATAAACATAACACTCTAGTGTCTATCCTATATCCATTTATATTCTATACTCCTGATATATTTCGGACTCTCCTCAGAGTCAGGTTACATAAACCTAACAACACCAGTGTCTATACTCTATCCTTTATATTCTATAATCCTGATATATTTCGGACTCTCCTCAGAGTAAGGTTACATAAACCTAACAACACCAGTGTCTATACTATATCCATTTATATTCTATACTCCTGATATATTTCTGACTCTCCTCAGAGTCAGGTTACATAAACCTAACAACTCTAGTGTCTATACTCTATCCATTTATATTCTATACTCCTGATATATTTCGGACTCTCCTCAGAGTCAGGTTACACAAACCTAACAACACCAGTGTCTATACTCTATCCATTTATATTCTATACTCCTGACATATTTCGGACTCTCCTCAGTCAGGTTACATACACCTAACAACACCAGTGTCTATACTCTATCCATTTATATTCTATACTCTTGATATATTTCGGACTCTCCTCAGAGTCGGGTTACATAAACCTAACAACTCTAGTGTCTATACTATATCCATTTAAATTCTATACTCCTGATATATTTCGGACTCTCCTCATAGTCAGGTTACATAAACCTAACAACTCCAGTGTCTATACTATATCCATTTATATTCTATACTCCTGATATAGATCAAGAGCCATAACTCCTCTGTTACTGGTCAGACTGGTCCAACAAACAGCTAAAAAAAAAAAAAAAAAAAAAAAAAATAATATAAAAAAGAAAGTCATAAAATCTGGAAAAGTTTGGTAAAGTTCAGATACAAAATGAAGACCGTATGACGAGGCAAATTATAGATTTTTTAACAAAATCAAGGGCCATAACTCTGCTGTTACTGGTCCGATCTGGCTGGTTTTCAAACTTGACCGAGCTTTCATTGACATTAACAATCTGATAAAGTTTGGTAAAGATCGGATAAAAAATGAAGGCCCTATCATCTTAACAAGGCAAAATAAAGCATTTTGAACTAAATCAAGGGCCATAACTCCGCTGTTACTGGTGCGATATAAATGGCTTTTGAAACGTGTCCGAGCTTTCATTGATAATATGAACAAGGCACTGCCTCATAGCGAGCTCAACTCATTATAAAAACACACTGGAATGCAAATGAAAACAATCATCAGCACAGTATGGTTAATAGAGCCACCTCAGTGAGAGGTGAAGAATAAAAATTAATCATGAAGCCCTGCCCTACTCTTACTGTCAGAAAGATTGTAATAACTATTTAACATGCAGACAATAGCCTTTGGTAGTTTGGACCTTCTATTTACCATCCCCATCAGACGGACAAAGCCGAGGGAAAATGTCTTGCGCAAGATGCTTGACCTTGAACTTAAGTGATGCTGACGCCCAATATATTAATGATATGGTAACGGTTTCATCTCATTATCTAAAATTGTTGGAAAGCTTATTGGAATGAACACCAGAAGTACATCAGTATTCACACTGACCTTAACATGTAAACTTCAATTTAATGTGCAACACACGGTCTGTTGAAAACACATAGGCAAATTAGGTTGCTCTCATTATTTTAAGAGCTAATTATGATCTATGAAGTTCCTAGCTCTTTACTCGAAAGAAAAAGAAGGAGTTTAGGAGTATGATTGGACATGAAAACTGCATGACCTTGAATAAAGGACCCATAGATGTGTATGCTACTTACCACATGGACCGGACAAGAACATTTTTGTTAAGGGCAATTGAAATAAAACTTAAATTTTTTTTGTTTGTTTGGCGTGTAATGTCATTTTCCAGCACATTTTAGGCTATGTATGATGGTCAACATTTTTTAGTGGTGGAAGCAGACCACTCACTTATTCCTGGGTAGAAGATGTAAGACACATACTTTATACTTCCCGTCTTCCATAAGAATCGACACTTACAAGTCGAGCTCCCAGTGGGATTCGAACCCGCAGCGTTGAGATGGTTTCCAATGCAGCGTCTTTACCCTCTCAACCACTTGAACTCACTCACTTCTCACCAATCTCACTAATGCAGCTCGGGTTCGCTTCTCCATCTCCGCATTGTACGCTAAAAAATGTAAGAATTTATTTTGTACTTTTTTGAAATGGTGGTAATCCAACGGATTCTTGACTAAGTAGCTTGTATGTTTTGTTTTTGTTTTCAGCGCTAACATTTTTTGCAATGATCTCTTGTGGAATGTCATAACTTAATATCAATTACTAAATAACTGATCGCTGGCCAAAATTGATTGTTTGGTACATCACTTATCCCACTATTGTATCCATCCACCACAGATAACTGCGCCTCATTAATGGTACATGTATATCCAGTCCATTTTAGTTTGGTTGCAAGTTCAAGCCATCCGTTGCAGATTATTAATGCTGAGTTCTACTATTAAAGCAGAACGCAGTCATAAACAACCACAAACAATGGAAGACTGACACATACTATATTCTTTTCTTGGACATTCCTGAACATTCAGGACATCTAAGGGTGCAGCTTAATTAAGGCAGAAGTGGCACTGAAAAATATAAAAGAGATTAAAAACAACAACAACAAAAATACATATTTTCAACACAGTTTTATAACCGATTCAGCAAATACTATTGATAGCATTTGTCTAAAATGTCTTAATTTCTGAAACGGTTGTGACACAGCATGGTAGACTTTAAATCTAGAGATCTTACTTGCACCACTGGGTGGTTCAATGTGCCCATGGGAATGCATTTAATTTTTTAGCTTTGTCTTTTTGATGTGGACATAAACTGTTTGAATGCTGTGTTATGTTTACATCATTTAGCACTTTTTAGGCTATATATGACAGTCTATTTTTTTGTGGTAGAAGCAGATCCATTTTTTTCTTGGGTAGAACCAGTACTGTATACCTCCAGCCATCCGTGACTATTGACACTTTCTCACTCGACAAGTCAAGCTTACAATGGGATTCAAACCTGTAGCTTGAGAGACAAGAAAGTTTTAGATACAGCCTCTTTACTATCCCGGCCAAGGATGCGCCGGACATAAAGTGGGCAGTCCCGTGTATTGAAGGTTATATGATTCCTATATATCCGTCTCCTCTGCCTGGGGCGGCTTTAAATAACCTTAGACAATGTGTTGATACACCATTAAAACAATACATGTTCAAGAAGCTACTGTATAACACTACAAAAAGGAAAATATTTCCTAGTAGAGGGATGTTAACAAGCATGGACTGGAGTCAGGCCAATGAAAAACTAGATTATAATCCATCGAAGAATTGATTTTTTAAGGATTTAATTCAATATTTAGATCTTTCAACAGGCTATGCAAAATATTAGGCTAGTTTACAGTGGTAATGAATGGCAACTTTACCATAAATAAATTCATGGTAAATTTAAATTTTAAAACCACGGGAATACCGAAATCTAGTGAATCAATTCTTAAATACACATTATTTACCTGTTGTTATAGTATCAATAATAATGTGCCTTGGGAGGTTGGTAATGATAAAATCATAAATAGTGGAAGAAAGATAAAATATCATCAGTGTATTCAGTTTAGACCACAGAATAGCCATTTTCTATTCAGACACCAAATTGAGCAATTAGCTCCATAAACTGAAAATTATTTGAAATTAGACGCGTATATAATTTTTTCTGAGGAGAGTCCAATATATATCAAAGTTATATATACATAAATGTGTAGATTATAGAATGTGTAGATGAGTGGTTTTGTATAACCTGTATCTGAGGAGAGTCCAATATATATCAAAGGTATATATACATAAATGACAAAAATGTATAGACTATAAACTGTGCACATGGGTGGTTTTATATAACCTGACTCTGAGGAGTCCAATATATATCAAAGGTTAAGGGACATAAAAGTATGGCTTATAGACCATGGAGGTGGGTGGTTTTATATAACCGGACTCTGAGGAGAGTCCAATATATATCAAAGGCTTAGGGACATAAATGTATGGCTTATAGACCATGGAGGTGGGTGGTTTTATATAACCTGACTCTGAGGAGAGTCCAATATATATCAAAGGCTTAGGGACATAAAAGTATGGCTTATAGACCATGGAGGTGGGTGGTTTTATATAACCCGACTCTGAGGAGAGTCCAATATATATCAAAGGTTTAGGGACATAAATGTATGGCTTATAGACCATGGAGGTGGGTGGTTTTATATAACCTGACTCTGAGGAGAGTCCAATATATTTCAAAGGTTTAGGGACATAAATGTATGGCTTATAGACCATGGAAGTGGGTGGTTTTATATAACCTGACTCTGAGGAGAGTCCAATATATATCAAAGGTTTAGGGACATAAAAGTATGGCTTATAGACCATGGAGGTGGGTGGTTTTTGTAACCTGACTCTGAGGAGAGTCCAATATATATCAAAGGTTTAGGGACATAAATGTATGGCTTATAGACCATGGAGGTGGGTGGTTTTATATAAAATGACTCTGAGGAGAGTCCAATATATTTCAAAGGTTTAGGGACATAAATGTATGGCTTATAGACCATGGAGGTGGGTGGTTTTATATAACCTGACTCTGAGGAGAGTCCAATATATTTCAAAGGTTTAGGGACATAAATGTATGGCTTATAGACCATGGATGTGGGTGGTTTTATATAACCTGACTCTGAGGAGAGTCCAATATATATCAAAGGTTTAGGGACATAAAAGTATGGCTTATAGACCATGGAGGTGGGTGGTTTTATATAACCTGACTCTGAGGAGAGTCCAATATATATCAAAGGTTTAGGGACATAAATGTATGGCTTATAGACCATGGAGGTGGGTGGTTTTATATAACCTGACTCTGAGGAGAGTCCAATATATATCAAAGGCTTAGGGACATAAATGTATGGCTTATAGACCATGGAGGTGGGTGGTTTTATATAAACTGACTCTGAGGAGGGTCCAGTATATATATATCAAAGGTTTAGGGACATAAATGTATGACTTATAGACCATGGAGGTGGGTGGTTTTATAGAAACTGACTCTTAGGAGAGCCCAATATATATCAAAGGTTTAGTGACATAAATGTATGACTTATAGACCATGGAGATGGGTGGTTTTATATAACCCGACTCTGAGGAGAGTCCAATATATATCAAAGTTATATATACATAAATGTGTAGATTATATATCTAGGAGATGGGTGGTTTATATAACCCGACTCTGAGGAGAGTCAGATATATATCAAAGGTACATACACATAAGTGTAAAGATTACAGACCCTGGATATGGATGGTTATATAACCTGAATCTGAGGAGAGTTCAATATATATGAAAAGTTTATATTCATCAATGTATAGATTATATATCTAGGAGATGGGTGGTTTATATAACCTGACTCTGAGGAGAGTCCAATATATATCAAAGTTATAAATACATAGATGTGTAGATTAGAGAATGTGCAGATGAGTTGTTTTGTATAACCTGTCTCTGAGGAGAGTATAATATATATCAAAGGTCAGGGCCCTCATTTGGTCATTTCTGCCGCCGTTATTCGGCGGCAGTCCCCCACCTGAAAAGTATCTTTTTTTCCCCCAAAAATTGATATTTTCCCCCCTCAGAAATTCGTAAAAAAAAAAAATCAAAAAAAAAATCAAAAAAAATCCGATTTTCAAGACGATATGCTCACGATGTCGTGTTTACCGGTTTGAAAAAGACGTTTTGATTATTATTAGACTGGTTTTAGACTGTTTATCGTGCACAGGACGTTTTAACTATTATCGGGCACTGACTCAACCAGATGCCCAACTGGACAGGGCAATAGGTTTTTTTCGGGATAAAAAGAAGAGAAGGGTTGACTTTTAATGTGGATCTCCGATGAAAACATGCCATTGATGGTTATTAAGTGGAGTTTTTTTATCAGAAAAAGAACCAGATGGTTGACGAATGTATGTTAATAAAGTGAAACGTGTTAATCAAACAGTTTTTTATTTGTTGTAAAAATTCCCCCCCAGTTACAAAAATTCCCCCTTCTGAGGGCTGCGGGCCCCTTCCCCCAAAGTAGTGTGAGGGCCCTGAAGGTATATATACATAAACGACAAAAATGTATAGATTATAAACTGTGCAGATCATCCTGATGGGTGGATTTATATAACCTGACTCTGAGGAGAGTCCAATATACATCAATGGTACAAAGACATACGTGTACAGATTACAGACCCTGGATATGGAAGGGTATATATATAACCTGATGCTGAGGAGAGTCCAATATATTATATCAAAGGTACATGTATATATACATAAATGTATAGATTACAGACCCTGGATTATATATGTGGAGATGGGTGGTTAACCTGACTCTGAGGAGAGCAGGGTTCTCCACAGCGCCTTTAAGCACCGCGCTAGCGCGGTGCTTGAAAATCAAAATCCTTATTTGCGCTGTCCTTGAAATTAGCGCGGTCCTTTAAATCCCAAGCGCGGTGCTTTGATTTTCTTGATTCGTGTTGCATATCGTCCGACACATACACTATAAACAGACCTTCTACACAGGATGTAAGTCACGCGCTATCGGTGTGAAATACTACACGTCAAGGACAAGTGTGTACAGTTGTATAAACCAGTCAAATCAGGCAGAGATACGGTGTTGTCGCGTTGCGTTAGCTGTGATTCACTTGAGTTTATTGTTGATCATTATTATGTCCCGACAAACAAAACTTGATGGGATTAATTAGATAAGATGAAGCGATGTGACATAATTGATTGGATAATGTGATTTAAATACAGGATGAGTGATTATTAAGGAGTTGTTAAAAAAAAAATGATGTTTTGATGTTCGTCGGCTCTCTGCGTGGATCGTCTGCAGTTTGTAAGTATTAATTTGTTGCAGATTATTTTAATTACTCGATACTTTCAGAGATTAGTTAATATCTTTAATTAATTAAGTTAATGAAGTTAAACTGGGTTACTTTGCTATAAAATGCCCGATGTTTCTATTAATTTATCATAACAAAATGTCGAAGCAAAGTAGTAAGAGACCCTTAGATGGGGGAATTGGCAAGTTTTTTGTGGTAAGAAATGTTGAGGCTGCACCTACTGTCTGTGACTCAGCATCTGAACCAGTCGCCAAAAGAGCCAGGGTCAGGCTGACCGGGTTCAATCCAGACTGGGAGAAAGACTTCAAATGGGTTGAGGAAACAAATACAGCTCTGTGCGGACAGCCGCCCTTCACCAAATCCAGGTAAATAAAAAAAACATAATTTCATGTAATTTATTTGATATTGCTCAGTATATATACAACGTATATATATATATTTGTTATAAATACATCTGATGCAGGCTCTTTTCATTTAATTGTTTCCGAAGCTTTAATGATTTTTCATATGCATCTGCCATACTTGCAAGCAGCATTATTTATTATTATGTTTTATAGGAACTCTATGATGACAAGACCCTGAAGCTGACCCAGGCGAAGGATGTTAGGTGGCTGTCCCATGACTTGGCAACCAACACACTGCGGAAGTGTTTTCCAGCAGTTGTAAGCAGTTTGGAGAGAGAGGCCCAGGAACGGGATGATGCGCAAGCACTTGGACTTGCAACATTCGTCAAATCTTACAAGTTTATCGGCTCCCTGCTAATGATGTGTGATGTCCTTCCACACATGTCTGCACTGTCAAAAGCAATGCAGGTAAGTTCTTTGAACATTTAATTATAATGAGGTTTGCTGATCAAGAAATATGTACTGTTTAATATATTTATATTACTAAATGAATAAAAAAAAAGGAAATATATTTTATGATTAAAGAATGTAATATTAGAAAATGTTTAGACTCATGAAACGCACACATACTAAATGATATTTATTTTTTAGACTCGAGACGCAGTGTACACTGTCATCAGACCACTGGTTAATGGAACAATATCCATCATACAGCAGCTGAAGGCACAACCAGGGGAGCACTACGGTGGAATGGATGACACCATCACAAAGCTGCAGGATCAACAGTTTGATGTAAGACGACCGACAGAGTCACAGATGGCAGACTTCCACACAAATGTAAGTCAGCTCATAGATACATGTACTCATAAACAACTGCTTCCATTTTAAGTAAAAAATCACATCAATAAAATAAAATAATACAAAATAATAAATAAAAACAACAACAGCATAAACTTTATTTCAAATCGGGTCACATCAACATGATTGATAAAGAACAAATGACTATAATATTTGTGTATTAATTTTTTTTATTTTTTTTTAAAGGTGTACACCAAGTTCCTCAACAACATAGAGAACAACCTCAGGGATAGATTTCCGGACCTACCCATGATTGAACACTTTGGCCAGTTCAACACCGCCCAATTCCCAGATGATGAAGAGGATCTGGCAAGCTATGCCAATGCTGAAATGAAGGTAAATTGAACAATAATGATAACCGTCATTTGGCTTATCGTGTAATATTAATTGTGAGATGTATGCATTTTGTACTGAATTGAACGTTATAATTTTAATTTTGAAATTAACTTTCTGTTGAAACTAATTTTCTTTTCTTTAGACGCTAGCCAGCCACTTTCACCTGGACGAGCAGAGGACTGAGTTGGAGTGGCGCCAAGTCAAGGCAGCGATCAGGGCTGACCCAGCAAAGACAAGCATGGCACCAGAAAAAACCATGGAATGGATTGCTGGGAAGCTGGAAACCTCTCATCCCAACATGTTCCAGATTGCTGCCATTGGCCTGCTGCTCCCCACTTCAACAGCCGACTGTGAGAGAGGATTCTCCACCTTAAAGCGAGTGAAAACAGAACACCGTTCAACGCTTAGCAACAAAGTTCTGAATAGCCTCATTGCAGTCTCGGTGCAGGGCCCATCTCCAGCAGACATGGACTACGACAAGTGTGTTGAAGACTGGCACAAGTCATCAAACCGAAGAACCTCTCTTTAATAAAGAAATTTAAAAATGCCATGAACTTGTGCTTGAATTGTGATGTGCTTATTTTATTCATGTTAAGGAAGATTTGCTTGTATATTGTTTCTGTTGAGTTGTGTTCTATACATTGTTAGATATGTTTTTGTTCTGTTCGGTACAATTGTTCTGTTCATCTATTACTTGTGGATCTAACTGAATGTGCTGTTTTACTAAATTGTGATGTTAATTTAAATGTGCTTTCTTTTCTGTAAATATAATATTTGTGTATTAATTTTTTTAATTTTTTTTAAAGGTGTACACCAAGTTCCTCAACAACATAGAGAACAACCTCAGGGATAGATTTCCGGACCTACCCATGATTAAAAACTTTGGCCAGTTCAACACCGCCCAATTCCAAGATGATGAAGAGGATCTGGCAAGCTATGCCAATGATGAAATGAAGGTAAATTGAACAATAATGATAACCATAATTTGGCTTATCGTGTAATATTAATTGTGAGATGTATGCATTTTGTATTTGCTACTGAATTGAACGTTATAATTTTAATTTTGAAATTAACTTTCTGTTGAAATTAATTTTCTTTTCTTTAGACACTAGCCAGCCACTTTCACCTGGACGAGCAGAGGACTGAGTTGGAGTGGCGCCAAGTCAAGGCAGTGATCAGGGCCCATCTCCAGCAGACATGGACTACGACAAGTGTGTTGAAGACTGGCACAAGTCATCAAACCGAAGAACCTCTCTTTAATAAAGAAATTTAAAAATGCCATGAACTTGTGCTTGAATTGTGATGTGCTTATTTTATTCATGTTAAGGAAGATTTGCTTGTATATTGTTTCTGCTGAGTTGTGTTCTGTACATTGTTAGATATGTTTTTGTTCTGTACAATTGTTCTGTTCATCTAACTGAATGAGCTGTTTTACTAAATTGTGTTGTTAATTTAAATGTGCTTTCTTTTCTGTATAATGTTTTGTCTGTATATTACATGTGGAAATGAGTTAATAAAATACTATTTTACTGTATAATTATATTCTCTTTAATATAGTTTTCCCCATCTTCATTTTATAATTAAAAATCATCTCGGGGCATATGGTGCACCCTAGAATTGGTAAAAAAATCGACAATGGGAGGGGGCGGCCCCCTCCCAAACCCACCCCCCGCGCTGCCTATGCCAGCGCCTGAAAAAAATCCTGTGGAGGACCCTGGAGAGTGCAGTATATATCAAAGGTATATATCTATATAAATCTATAGATTATATACCTTAGATTGTTTTTTTTTATATAACCCGACTCTGAGGAGAGTCCAATATATATCAAAAGAATATACATAAATGTATAAACTGTGGAGTTGGGTGATTTTATATAACCACTCTGAGGAGACCCCAAAATAAATCAAAGTTATATATACATAAATGTATAGATTATAAACTCTGGAGATGGGTGGTTTTATATAACCTGACTCCGAAACGAATCCAATATATATACATAAATATATAGATTATAGAACCTGGAGATGGGTGGTTTGATATAACCTGTATCTGAGAAGAGTCCAATATATACCAAAAGTTTAGATACATAAATATAAACATTATAAACACTGAAGTAGTAGGTATTTATACATCAGTTGAACCCGACTCTAAATCCGTAAAAGACTCTAAACACCCTGCAGATAGGTGGTAAAATATAACCTGACCCTGAGCGGTGTCCAATATACATCAGGAGAATAGATAAATGCATGCAAATATTATGCACTGCGGATGGGTGTTTTTATATAAAATTTTGCATAAAATTGGGATTTGGAGGTAATATTTTACTGACAAAAGTTATCAAAAGGTAAATCCTTTCTTAAAGTTGGCATGAATGTTTTGTCTATTTTCCACACATCTGAGTAAGGTTAACCGATCATACCCGCGCGATGTCCGGTTCCCCTCCATGGCTGTGATGGTACTGATGCTGTACTTGAAACTTTCTCAATGCTCATCACTGCTTGTTCGAATCCCACTGTGAGAAAGTGTAAAGTCTTACCGATGGCATGAGGTATATGGTACTGGTACAGTACTCTTCCAGGAAAAGGTGGGTGGTCTGTGTAATTGACAAATATATCCTAAAATGTTCTGAAAAGCAACTATTCAACCAAACAACCAACCGGGTTAATGTGGATAGTGGAATTGATTCAAAAGAGATTCATTGCATGATAGTTCAAATTTCTTTCTAAATAACAACAATTAACATAACAACTGATAACACTGGATGTAAATAAAACATGTTTTGCCAAACCAGCATACTGTACATAGTCGTTAACTGGCAGTCCTTTATTAAGAGCTGTTCTAGTAGAACTCAGATGGGGACTTGGGGTGTATGGAAATAGATAGGTTTATAAGCGCGTTACTACTGTCTCGCCACAGAGCTAGCTTTTATGGTGACATCGGTAGAGCGTCCGCTTCACATGCAAGGAGTCCCCGAGTTCAACCCCTTTGTGCTTAAATATTTAGGTATAATTTTTCCAGTCCTATTACACTATTATTTTCACAGCTAGAATCAGTTATCATCGATTACCGTCCCTTGACAAGCTTAAAAAAATGTTTTGCTCAGATAACAACAGGGCGATATTAGATTCACATCTGTGGTCGGGATGGTAAAGACGCTTCATTTGAGGGGAGTCAGTGGTGTGATGATGGGAAGTACCCGACATACCAGCGGTCCGGGTTTGCTTCCCGACTGCAGTTGATTTCCCAACTGGTGTTCAGTGCTGGGTGATTACCCAATTGGTTACTGTAACAGAATTGAATGTTGTTTAACGGCTCATCAACACAATATAGGTTATTTAGAGCTGCCCCAGAGAGAGGGGAAGGATACATAGGAATCCGGGAACTGTGCCCTACTCTTATTATCGAATAGATTCCTATGGTTCTTTAACGTGCTCGAAGGATAGACCGATACACGGGACCGCCCGGTTTACATCCCCATCCGACGGATGAGGCTAAGGGAAGGTGTCTTGCCCAAGAACACACCGATGAAACTCAGTGTCAGTGGCAGTAACAGCACTATCCTAGACTGGATGCCGTAAATACACAAATGCCGAGGGCTCGACTGAAAATAAGTTTTTCAATCCATCCTACTACCCTCTTTAAAAAATGTTAACCTCCTCGCCGCTGACTTCTGCAGTTTCATATCAGACTGGGCGCTTGATTTTAAGTGAGACAGCGTCCTCTATGGATAAAAGTTCTATTTCCAAAACATTTGGCCTTCTTTATCGCTTCTTTACCACTTTCCTATGTGTAACAGTCTAGCCTACATTTCAGATTGCAGAAAGGATTTATCCATACAATTATGGATAAATTCTTGATTGCAGATAATGATTAATACCGAGCAGAGCTCGGCCGGCGCAGCCGGCCGACGATGATCGGCTAATGGTAACACATGTGCAAATGTTGAAATCGTACGGGTGGCTGGGCAAAAAAACTGTGTCGCACCGGAAGCGCCGCCATTGATGAAATTGTGTTCGGCAATTTCGGATTTTTTCCTCAAATCATCAGGGGATCAGTCTGTTTCACTTGGACGATTGTCTCTTTTCGTAGTTTGGAGTATTCGTACTAGTTCGGCTAATCCCGTCGCAAGTAGTTACGAATGAAGCGATATGCTTATCATTAGAAGTTGTTTTATTATTTGTTATTGGTTGTCAAAATTAAACTAATTCAAAAATTCCAATATTCAAAATTAAAAATTTCCAAATTTCAAAAAATTTAGAATTCAAAAAATTCCAAAAAATTCAAAATTCAAAAATTTCAAAATTCAAAAATTCAAAAATTCAAAATTTTCAAAATTTCAAAAAAAAAATTCAAATTCAAAATTCCAAAAATTTCAAAATTTTCAAAATTTCAAAAAAAAAATTCAAATTCAAAATTCCAAAATTTTTCAAAGATTCAAAATTTCAAAATTCAAAAATTTCAAATTCAACATTTCAAAATTTCAAAATTTCAGAATTCCAAAAATTCAAAATTTTCAAAATTCCATGAATAATTTGATTTAATAATAAAATAATTGTTGCCTTTTAGGTTCGGTCGATATGTGTTGCATTTATCGACCTGAGAAAAGTATTATCGACCGAGACGATATCAGGTCGATAAATATAGTTTAATAACCAGTGTTTTTGAGATACGGGAAATATCTCCCGAGGTAGAGAAATGGCCCCGATATAAGAACGAGTGCGGAGCACGAGTTTTTATATAGGGGCCATTTCTCTATATCTCCCGAGGTAGAGAAATGGCCCCGATATAAGAACGAGTGCGGAGCACGAGTTTTTATATAGGGGCCATTTCTCTACCTCGGGAGATATTTTCAGTATCTCAAAAACACTGGTTATTAAACTATATATTACATAATTTAAAATGACTTTATTAATATTTCTAATGATTAATGCCTTTTTACACCAGAGAGATATTTCCCAGTAGAACAAACGAGTTGATATAGCTTTTCTCTTCCCAGTATTTTCTATACAAATCACAGACAAATATGTAATATATACACATATCGACCTCACTGAAAGGCAATAATTTTATAATATTGCTGATAACAGGTTTGGCATGGAGGAGTTAGTCCAAATTTACCACAGTCCTGACATGACCAAACTTTAATACGAGAGGGAAATGATAAATGGTCAAGGGTGGGCCACAGCTTGTGAGATTGAAACTGTGTCTACCATTTTAGGCTACAACATCAATGTAACATGAGTTTGGTGCAGAGCAATATCACATGTATTCTTTTTCAACCAATGAAGGAGAATTGTCATGTACAACCATTGACTTACTTTTGAACAATAAACAGTTTCAAGTTCTAATGATGCTGATAGTAGTAAAAGTAAAAAGCGAATATCACCCACCGAAAACACGCATGGCAACAAGAGCAAACATAATTCAGAAAATTATATTAGTACACCATATACTGAACCAAATAAGGACTCAAATTCCAACTCTAATATAACCAATGCCATCCAATCTTTATGTAGGAAACTAGGAATCAAAACCTCTTGAAAACGAAACACAGTCAGAATCAAAGAAAAGGGAAATGAGAAATAAACGGGAAAAAAGGTATATTATCAAAACATATCAAATAAATGACATACCAGAAGCTGCACCATTACAGAAAGATGAAAAATTCAACCTTGCTATGGGGGCTATACTTGCCTTTGAAATAGAACAGATGTCGTACGTTTTTTCTAAATGCGAAATTTGTCTAGAAAGAAGAACTGAATTGAAAATGTTCAGTGACACTGTTTGTAGTAGCTGCCAAAAAGATATGTGTGATACAAAATAATTCTCTCTGGAAAACAATATAAACCCAGGAAAGGTGCCTCTTGAGTTGAAAGAGTAAAAATAAGATAATTTTCAAAATTTGGTTTTAAAAAAAATCACACCGTAAATACCTTAACCTTTACAATAAACTTGGTTGAACATCTATGATAAAGATGAAGCGTCTCCGTAGTCGAATGGTTAACGACGTTGCATTCTAAACCTTCACCTCTCATCGCTGGGTTCGAATTACACTGGGAGCTCGATTTGTAAGTGAGGAAGTGTCGATTCTTACGGATGACGGGAGGTTTACAGTACTGGTTCTACCCAGGAAAAGTGTGTGGATGCCTCCAACACAAAAAAAATCGACCGTGATACTAGTATATAACCTTACATGTGTTGAAAATGATGTAAAACACCATACAAACAAACAAACTATGATAAAGATCGAGTTTGAGTTTACCACCTACCACAATTTAGAGGTGTGTCAAATGCCTAGGCCATTGCTTGGTCAGCTGATTTTGATGATCGAAATTATGAATAGTCAATTAATTTACTCATATGTTGATTGACAAGAAACATAAGATAGGTTAGTATTTTATCACAACAATATAGAATAATTATTAAGAGTAAAATATTTGGTTTACAAGTTAAATTTTATATGCGATCCGATATATCATGTGGGTGTTAATTTTAAGAGCTCTGCTCGGTCTTAGGCAGTGCCTAAAATTCATATTAATTGTATTACCCCACCCACGTGCAACCACGGTAATATATACGATCGATATATTTCATTTATAGACCTACCAAACGTCGCAGACAATTCTTTCGGAAATTTTTTATTGCCTATTTTTTATTAACTATAACATATTTTAGATGATTATATGCCTCATATTGTTCAATGAACTCTTCCACAAGCTGATACGTGGTTAGAATACGTGGTGTATTTTTGCAGCGACATGGGCGCCGCCATCTTGTGTTTGCCGTTCATGTGGTGACACCGGTTGTTGTTGTTTTAAATTATATACTTTTATTCTTTTAAATATCGAATTTTTTTCTTTAGAATTACGATTTATTATGAGGTAAAAGCTAACTGTATATATCCTTTTTAAAACGGATTAATAAAATTGAAGCAACGGCAAAGCGTTAGCTCCTCCCATAAACTAGGTACCGCCCCTGACTCTGAGGAGAGTCCGATAATCAGCCGTGAGGAGAGTCAACGAACGTCTACCTACTTAACTAGGGTATGCAGATGCTAAAATATAAAATACATAGCAAGTATAGGTACATGTACATTATCACTGTGTAGCATGTACATTATCACTGTGTAGGAGGTATAATGAAGAATGAGTTATTTCTATTTCTTTCTACTGATACTGAAAACAATCAATTTTAATTTAATGTCATGGCAGCCTCATTTCCGAAGAAGGTTTTGTTAGTTTTTTGTATCACTGATTAACACAGACCTTCAGTGAGATCTTTAATGTGCATATAGAGTAACCTGTTTCTACAATACACTGATCGATACATGATTGCCTGCATACATAAAAGGTCTACATTACTTTATTGTTTTAAAAGGTACTAGTATGCCATATACATTGCTTTGACATAACTGTAACTACCCATAGACTGCAATAGCTACCTCAGTACAATATCGACAGCCGATGATACTGAACACAGCTACATGTTAAATAACTGAATCCTAACCATATGTCTTCTATAGCTCAGTAGGTATAGTGCAAGTATTATGCTGACAAAAAGTCGCCCCAACTACAACATCATCCGTGTTATTATTTACTGGACCTTTGGGATAATCAGGCCCATTCTGTGTAGCTTTAAAGTAGAAATTCGCTTTAGTCGGTGCTAGGAGGCGTGAGAGGTGTTGCATATTATAATTACCTCTCACGAACAGACTCAATAAAACTGAGTCTGCAACTTTTCTCTCTTGTTTGTGTTTGTTGCTTCCAAGGGATCACCTTTTCAGTACTTATTTACATATAGAGATGCATAATGTTACGTTGAATAAACCACATTAAACATTGTATCATTAACAGAAAGCAATAACATTCATTTAAAAATTATTATTCTGTCATTAAATCCATCAAAATATCTGCCACGACAGTAAATTTTACCGTAATTTACTGGGCTCAATCTACTGGGCGATTCGGGCGAAGAAAGCGCCCGCGATCTCTTGACTTCGCCTTGGCAGCACATCAAAGCGAAGTTCAAGTCGCCGTAATTTAAAAAAAAAAAATATATATATATATCTATTAAAAAAAAAAAAAAGTTAAAAAAGGTACAGTATAGTAATAAATCCATTATCATAGAAATTTGCATCAATATTTTAAGCTCATATTATAGAGTAAAAAGAATTAGTGTGCATTACACTGTATTCACTGCATTGCAATATACATGGTGATGACTATTCAACCGTTGTCTACATATACACGTATAGAAGTGACTTCTCCCTAAATTCCTGGCCTAGATTGAGCCCTGAATTTAAAATTGAATGTACCCATATTGGTGTTTTAAACTGAGATAGCACCAAAAGATGATTCATAGCTAAGCTATACATATATATTCAATACAGGAAGACGAAAGTGTATGGCACACTTTTCAAATATATTTTATGGTATATGCTCAGAACCCCTAGTTGGACATTCTGTAACTAATACATGTTGTATCTCCTATTGATATCATTCAGCATGAATGTCGTTTTATTTTGCTTGTAAAATATTTTGTCAAGAAGTCTGTCTCCTCCCACAAATAAATCAAACAAACTTACTTTCTTCTATTTTTATTTCTGCTTGCCAAACATGTTTTCTCTCAAACAGTTCCCACTCCCCCACCCCTCCAATAACTGAAACGGTTCTACGACAATGTATCCAATAATATCAAATATGGGCCATGTAAAAAGGTGGTGGGGTAGAAAATATCATAAAACTGACAGAACTTCCTTATTTTTAGGCCCATAGACATCAGATCGGTTTTAAATCAAAGAACAGACAATATGCTGTTCAGCAAACCACGTTTAAAGAGAAAGAGACGCCTATTTTAGTTTCCATTGACGATAAAGCATATTGTTGACACCTACCTGCAGATTCGACCCGCTATCACACCTTTGGATGTTTGGTGCAAATATCTTATTTAATGCATTATTTACTGAAAAAGTATGTCATTCAGATAAATTATACCCTAGCGCATCGATCCCTCACCTCGGTCACAGTTATTATAGCATACTTTTGAAAATAATTGACATCGGATAGGATTACGTACTTCGATTTTATTATACAAAATAATCACTTGCGGTAATGCAGAATAAGCAATAACGTCATGGCCCCCATTATCGTGGTATATCGTGGTGAAACGTGAACTGCGCTACAACCATTCATAATTGTTCTCGATTTCAATGACCTCTGAATTCAGTAATATATCATCTTTGTTTACATTGACAAAATTGTCTCTTGTGAATCACTTTTTACCGGATGTCGTGAACTATTCCGATTGGGTCGGAAGATTCCATTATTGATATAGGGTCCCCATTATCGTGGCAATTCGAAAAATGATCAAAATGAGATATTTAAAGGGTAAACCATGTTGTGAAGTTAATTAAAACTTTATTCAGACAAGGTTTCATTGATGTAACCTGATTTACACATATAATATCAGCTAAATCTTAAATTGGATAATTGTAGCGGACACGTGTTTACTTACCGACTTTTTGCGTATTGCATCAGATCACTACTGTACCGTATAAACTCTAAAAATGTACAGATACTTAAGATTTTTGATTTCTTTGCAAATGGTAAGTAAAAAGGAATTAGGAATATAAATAAAGTATTTTTTTATGTTCTATAATTATTTTAAATCAAAAACACAAGGTTCAAAAGCTAGTCCATGATCGCTCTTTCTTCAATTTAAAACCCACACATCGATAATTTGGCTTGGCAGAGTAAATGCTCTTTATTATAGGAAGTACGGTATGTGCTGCGCAATGTCTTTTTATGAATGCCCCTTCAAGAAAATGGAATAGTCCGAACTGGTGCAACCCAGTAGAAGCAGCGTCTGCATTCTGGGACAACAGATGGATGAATGTAAACACGAAGTAACTTTGTTATGGGGATATATATGAGGTAGAAACATTGTCCAAACTTAAGCAATCGTTGTTCTTTAACAGATTTGTACTTTTTATAATGCTTTAGGAAAATTGATGCAGTTGATTTACCTTTTATATTCCAAAAGTGTTGGGGATTCCCTTCTGGTAAAAATAGCTGACGAGCTGTGACGTCACTCATCGTCATATATCATAAATATCGCGTGTGATGACGTACCACGATAATGGGAATACCACGATAATGGGGACATGACGTTAGCGGTAATGCGGTGCGGAGGTAGACAAAAGCCATATTTTGCTGTGATGCGTCTTAGTATAGAGGCCGGCAACCAAACCGGTGTCTTATTACAATCACACATTGTATTATTTTCTTACCACGTAAACAACCAATATTTTTTAACAAAAGTTCAGTTAGATTATATATAAAACCTGTATTTTATTTGATGACCACGAAATATTTTCAATGTTAAAATGTCACATAATATGAACTAAGGTAAAACCTTGAGGCGAGCACAGAAAATGTGGAAGTAAATTTTAAACAGATAAAAATCAATGAAAGAACAATACAAATAACTTGTCAAATTGAATCGACTCAATAATGAGGTCCTCTCGGGGTTTTGGGGGAACATGGCCATTTATATTTGGTGAACAAGGGAACAATGGCTGTTATTTTCAGGGAACAAGAGAACATTGACACATATTTTTAGGGAACAAGGGAACATGACTTTACAGGAAATTAACATCTAGTTTTAATATAAAAAAAAAATCACAAAAAGTTAACATTTCCAACAATATTTTTGTGACGGCAGTGTTGTATGAGATGCAACTATAATTACTGTAGGCCAGAATGAATTTTGGGGAACATTAGTAATTTTTTTAAACAGTAGAAATACTTTTAGAGAACAAGGGAACATTGGGGGGAAAATTAGGGGAACAAAGCAAAATATTTGTGGGGAACAAGGGAACACATGAAACACTGACTCATATTTTCAGGGAACAAAGGAAGATGGACCCCTTCTCCACTCCTGTGGGGCCTCAATAATAATAATAAGAAGAATGGATAAATCATTAAATACATTACCGGTGTCTGCGTAGGAACAGCTTAAAGCGTGACAACGACGATTTATCATCAAAATCGAGAAGCATAGAATAGCAATTTTTTTTTTCTCGTGTTACCGTAAAGTTACAGTATATTTCCAATGTTAAAATGTCACATATATGAGCTAAACAACCAATATTTCTTAACAAAAGTTCAGTTAGATTATATATATAACCTGTATTTCATTTGATGTCGATCCTGCATCACTCTCTATCTATCCTGCATCCCATCTATCCTGCATGAAATAGGCACTGCCTAGATAACGGCCAAAGTACTTCGATATAATTAATTGTGTGGGGGTGGTGTTATGTTATGGATCAATAATATAAATGACAGTCTATGTGTTTTATCTTTATTGAATCATATAGATGTATACAGTAAGAATGCTAGCATTAGAATGTTATCAAAGTGGGCAGCAGGGGATATCCAAGATAAGGGAGGAACCAAGTTTAAACATATTTATTTTACATCGATTGCGAAACAAGTTATTGTGACTTAGATTAATCACTCTCAATTGCTTCCTGGGTAGAACCAGTACTAAGCAATGTGGATTAATTATCTTGCTCAAGGATAAATAACATGGCCGCGGCGAGGATCGAACCCACGACCTCTCGATTTTGAGTTCGGCGCTCTACCACTGGACCACGCATCAGTCAGTAGAGTAGTGACAGCCAGTACATAAATTCAGTATATATATTGTAACATCTCTCTCCTGAAGAAACAAAGCATATACTACATCAAATAGTTCCAGGAAGCAGAATGACATTAATACACAATAGAGCGTTGTCAGTTTAAAATATTACGGGAATAGCACCTTCTTATCATTTCCTGATAATCCTTTGATTAGCTATTCACAGTTCTATGTTTAGTTAGTTTACACCATTAATGAAGTTAACACACTCAAGTTTATTAGTACCACTTCCTGAGATACACATTGTCCATGAAATGCTGATGAAATATCACCTCTCGTGTGGCTTGTGCTAGTCTGCTGAGCTGATTGATGACAATTATAATGTACTGCTGGCTGGTCAGTTTCACATTGACTCAATTATTTTCTGTTAACTGCCCTTCCTAACCTTGCTATGTATACATCTGAACTTGGTTCTGAAATAGGTTTTGCAGAGATTTGTGGCAAGGATTTTTCTTTGACTTGGGGTTCCAATTGGGATAATTCATTTTCAAAGGGAATCTGTATTTCAGAATTAGCTGTTTCTTGGTTTGGGATTGACTCATTAGTTTTTACTAAATCGTGCTTATTTTCGTGCCTATTTCTCCTGTACACAGCACCATCTTCCTTTTGAACTGAATATGAACGTGCATTGTGTTTGTTTACGACTATTGCCTTTTTCCATGTTTTGTCTGGCTGTTGTATTCTAGCAGAATCGCCAACTTTAAGGGGTATCAGGGATTTGGTATTTCTGTGGTAATAAACCTTTTCTTTTTGTTTATGTGACTGAATTTTCTCTTTGACTAGTGAGTGGGGTACCGCGTTACGAATGAGGTGTTCTTGTTGAGTGGGGGAGAACTGAGCGTAATTTTCTGCCCATGAGTAATTCTGAGGGACAGAACCCTATCTCTTTAAGCGGAGTGACTCTGTACTCAAGAATGTCAAGCAATGCATCTTTTCCACTCGACTTTGCTTTTGTTAAGATTTTCTTGCAGATATATACATATTTTTCTGCAAGTCCGTTGGACCTTGGATGGTAAGGATCTGACGTAAACTGACTGAAATCCTATTCAATTGCAAAATTTGCAAATTCCTGAAAAACATAACAGGGACACGAATCCGAGACGACTTTCTAAGGTATGCCAAAACGACCAAATATTCCTTTCATACGATTGATAACAGTATTACTTTTCATGTTGGGGAGTTCCTTGACCTCGAAGTATCTACTGTAAGAATCGACCACAACAATGTAATTCTTATTGTCCCATGTATAGATCAGTGGCAACTGTCTGCCATGATTAATCAGGAATGTCATGGGATATTAGGGTTTCCTTAGGGTTTGAACTTCTGTGTTCCAAGCAGACAGAACAATTAAGTACCATTTCAGTTATGTCGGCTGAAATGCGTGTCCAGAACATTAATTCTCGGGCCCTTAAGAGACATTTTTCTGTACCCATGTGGCCAGTATGCATTATTTCAAGCATTCTTGGTTCTTGGGGTATGACCTTTTCTGACCTTTCGTGATCAACCCATCTATCACTGATAATTCGTCCCGAAAAGTCCAACATTTGGGGGTGACATTGATTTCTTGATTCCGGTCAACCTTCAAGAATAGTGCTTAAGGACACTAAACTGTTTGCCATTTTCAGTTTGTGTTTTTAATTCCTGTAATTTCTGTCACTTACAGGTAAACCTGACACGACCATATTGACTTGTACATCCATACCTACACATAGGTCTGGGTATGTGTCGCTTAATGATTTACGGGAAAGCGTGTCGGCAACAGATATCTGTTTCCCAGGTACATGTGTGACATCTATGTCTATGTGTAGTTGCAACAGCATGCGTTGCAAGCGGGCAGGGGCGGCATTGCAACTAATGGCAAATGGTCAGTTTGCACATGCGTTTTGTGTCCATAGACATAGTCATTATGGTGAAATCGTTTGCATCCAAAAACGATTGCAAACATTTCCTTTTTAATTTGTGCATACTGATTTCAGAAGCTGTCAAGGACTTCGAAGCATATGCTATTGGTTTTCCTTCTTGCATGATAGTGGCACCGAGACAAAATTTGCTTGCATCAACTTACAGGGTCGGTGGTCACAAAATGTCACGGGTAGAGCGTATTGGTCGTACATAGCACTTGTAAGCACCTGTTAGTTACACCCTAATTCATTGTTTAGTTGAACCAAATTCACAATGTTCATGATATATTCAGGTAACACGGAAAACCGTGCACATTTTAAGTGGCCGCCATAGGACGCCCGGAAGGGCCGTTTAATAAGTTTAGTTTTGTGCTAATGCATGTAAAAGTATAGGTCTATCTCCTTAAAAGGCAAAATTGTGTAAGGGTCCTTTCGTGTAGAATTTAATACTGCGAAGTTAGCCACGTATGTCACGGACTGAACGGGGGAAATAATGGTTTGGGCGTAACGTTTGCTATAAAATCCATTGCCTTCTAGTTCTGGCCGGGATTGCTTCATAGTTGCTTTGTTTGGAGCAGGAGTTGGACGGCGAAATTCACAGGCAATATGTGGTCAGTATTTATTTTATTAACTTGTATCGTACATTTGTATTCAGTGGGCTGCGCCATCTTGGTTTGCGGTTACGACATCCGGTTAGCTTTATGTTTCTCAAACATTAACTTGAGACTAGCATATGATTTTGAAGTTACTTTATTAGATGTAATTATTGTAATTGATCATTAATTGTAAAACAATATTAATTTGATAACAGTGGATAATAGGTGCATTAGTTAACGTTGGCGTATAACTCAGTGATTGTAATACACGATTGTTAACATTAGTTAACAATGAGATGAGTGACTAGTATAAATGTTCGACGCGTATGCATAGCGTTGTATAATATGGTCATTATTTGACATACATGTGTGCATGCATAACTCAGTGAGTGTAATATACGAGTGATTTGATAACGTTGTATATTACATGTATTAGGGGCATTGGTTAACAGCGACGTACATGGCGTATACATGGCGTTGTAGAATATGTATACATTGCTACTCATCATAAGTACAGCTTACATATATTTATTAAATAATGATTTGTTTGGGTAATGATAATTATGCAAGATTGTTATGTTTATCAACCGACATCTAAAACGTATGTATAATTACAGCCTAAGCCATCCAGGGTTGGATATAAGCCATCCAGGTTTGGATATAAGCCATCCAGGTTTGGATATAAGCCTTCCGGAGTGGAGCTAAGCTTCCACGGATAACGTTAAGAGCGGTGGAGACGGTCCCCGTACCTGCGCAGCATGGCCAGGTTCTAGTAACGACAACCCCCGGGACACGAGGTGGGCCCATTATCAGTCCTCACTGGAGGAACATCATCCACAACCTCAATGGAGGTTAATCATCATACATATCGCGTCATCAACCCTTATAGAAGGCGTTTGATGACAATCACTCATTGGATTCGCGCATCATCATCTTCATGAGCTCTCGCGCATCACAGTTATCGCGCTAGATCATAGATCAACATTGTTATAACTTTAACAACACTTTAGTGTCGTATATAATCAGTCCGACACATTCAGTATTTGTTACAATACTAAGAACGTCTTAAACGTTCATGAGAACATTCTTTCATATTTCATCTGTGTATTCGCTTGTTTTTGTTTTTTAGATAATTGTATATATACTGAAAGGAAAAAGAAACGCAGGGTGCGTATTTCCGCTATATATATATTGCATATACTGCACACTTAATTCCATATATATTCCAAGGAAATCCCAAGATGTTTTGTAAAAAAAATAAGTGCAGTTAGTTAGAGAAAGGACACAACTGTGATGTTGAAGACGTTTTAATCACAGTACACGTTGTAACAAGAAATTCATAAATGCAGAAGTTCCTCTTTGAAAAATTGAGCCAGTTCAGTACTGTATTTAATGTTGTGATTGCAACATTTAAAGCCTAAGTTTGCTCACCTGCTTGAGCCAAATGCGCATTCTGACGATACTGAAACTTTAAAGGGGTAACCATTGGTGTGTTCAGTGCTGTTTGAACATTCTTTCTAAAAGGACAGGCCTAATGTCGCCCTGTACCATTCGATTAGAAGTAGCATATCAAACATACAATATATAGCGGAAATACGCACCCTGCGTTTCTTTTTCCTTTCAGTATATATTTATCATATTTTAAAAGTTGCATTTAACTTATGTAAATGCATTCACCGTCATTGATTCTTTCCTGAGTTAGCCCCAACCACTAGGGTCATCCTGCGACAGTGTGGTCATAATATAATAGGACTTGACCTGGATGCTCAATGATTATCTCTTTGACCTTCTGAAATGCTTCAGCTTGGGGCTTGTCCCAGGTAAACTCAACATCATCCTTTGATAATAGTTTACCCATGGGACTTGTAACCTCAGTCAAGTTTGGTGCGAAACGTGATAAGTAGTTGACCATGCCTAAAACTGTTTCCAGTTTTGCCTTGTTGTTAGTGGGTTGCATATCTCTTATAGCCGTGACCTTTGCAGGGTTGGGTTTCAGACCATCTGCCGACAAAATGTGACCAAAATAATGGACTTGAGGAACACCGGCTTCAAGTTTTTCATCGTTCAAACGAACACCCTTTTCAAGACAGCGTTGTAAAACGGCTTTTAGATTTTTATCATGTTCCTGCCTACCTTTTCCAAAAACTCGTATGTCGTCTACTATTGTAACGACACCGTTTAGACCCTCAAAGCAGTCATCCATTTTCCCCTCTGAAATTCATCTCCTGATGACTTAAGCCCGAACGGCAGCCTTAAGTATCTGTATCTACCAAATATGGTATTGAATGTTGCTAGAAATGACGACTCCTCTGACAAATTAATTCCCCAGAAACCTGATCTTGAATCAAGTTGCGTGAAATATTTTGCACCAGCAAGCTTGGGTAGATTGTCTTCTAGTGTTCTCTAGTGAGGACGAAGGATATTTTTGTTCAATTCCTGGGGATCAAGACAAATGCAGAGTTTTCCTTGTTGTTTTTCCACTATGACCATAGAATTTACATTCACTTTGGCAATGACATCTATTTGTTCCATACGGGCCAGTGCCGATTTGCACCTGTCGTGCAATGCGTCGGGGACTTTCCTGGGCGGGTGTAGTACAGGAATTGCATTTGGATCAAGGTGTATTTTGCACTCCACAGGAAAATTGCCTATACCCTTGAATACCTCAGAATGTTCACCTTTGTTAGAAGCTGAATGAGCCCAAATTCTATACATGATTGTAATCCAAACAAGGGCGGTGACCTCGTATTGACAACATGAAATGTGACCTCTTGTCTGACCTGTGCTGGGATGAAAACATGCCAGAGTTAGGCAGCCTTTAAGGTCAAGTGTGTTCCCATTATAAGCTGATAATGTTATAGCAGACTTGCTAAGAGCCAATTTAACATCAAGATTCTACAGAGTATGGTAAAATGTTGACATGGGCGCCTGTGTCAACATTGAATTTAACAAGACGAGCTGTAGGGCCTACCTGAATCTCTGCAAATATCTGTCCATTGGTAATTTTAGATTCCACACTATCAACAAATCCATCCATATCAGAATTGAATAAATAATCTGGTTCACAGTTTTCCATTACCTCTGCTTTACATCATTTACATTTTTGGACGACACTGTTTGGAATCAAAGTACTGAAAGTACTGAGAATGCAAGGTTTGATAGGAAACTTAAAGACAACTATTTGACATAGTTTTAGCCAAATTGGCGATCTTGGGCGACCTACAAAAATCTTAGAGGGTCGATATAATATTGCGATCAATTGTCATTAAACTGTTTCAAATCTAGACTAGAATATTATTTATGAATTTGCTGATGGATAGACAGATTTGTGTTATATGGCCAATTTGTCATTCAAGATGACCTCCATGTCTAAATTAATGTCATTTACAGAGTGGCGTGTGTTAACTGGAACAAGATGCACAAGAGGGCCTACCTGTATCACTCTACTGGCTTGAATAGTCTAGGGCCTACTGGAAAACCTTTTTTTTTTAAAAGTCAAAGCTAGATAACTCTGATGTGTCTACTTTGATGCAACTAGTTTTGAACTTGTCCAAGTTCAGTGGCGTAACCTAGAATAACGTCTTCTGCTGCGGAGACAACTAACTTAACAAGAGGCACTACCCGTTGATTCAACTTCCCTATGTCTGTCCCACACATTGAAAATAAACTTTACTGTAGTATTTACTAAAAATAAAAATACAAATTTATAGGTGGAAGGAAAAATTGAAATTCACTATAAGTAAATACAAGGGTAAAAGTGGCCATAATTTTGATAAAAAAAAACAACAACAATAAGAAACAGAACATAACCTAGCTGGACTAAGTAGGTTAAAATGCCACAGCCATGTGCAGTTTCATGATTTAGTCGATTTCGAAATACATGTTTACAAACAAAACATTAAATCTTTTTGTAAGTACAGTGCCCGAATTCACCAAACATTACTGAGAAAATGAATAGACTCAATAATATATTTTTGAAAATGGACATAAAAACATTTTTTAAAATATGCATGCAAATAAAAATAAACATCAAACAAAATGCAACTTGTCATTATGAATGAAAACTCAGATAATCTGGAGCGTGACACTTGTTATGAATGAATACTGATAATCTGGAGCTTGACACATGTTATGAATGTAAACTCAGATAATCTGGAGCTTGACACATGTTATGAATAAACTCAGATAATCTGGAGCTTGACACTTGTTATGAATGAATAGATTTTGATCAGAACCTGGTCAAACACGGGCTTTCCAAATTAGATGATGTCATGACGTCACAACGGTCAGTGATTCGGCCATTTTGATTGATTTTATAGTAAATTCTAATACACCCGCACTATATAGCCTAGTTTAAAATATCTCGTTGTATTTGACGATATATCACTGTAATTTTTGCAACGTTAGGAGAATAAGCATTGCGCATTGCGCATTCCGCATTGTAACGTATGCAACGTTAGGAGAGCAAGCAAAGCAGTGCGAAAGATTTCAGATGTGTGCGTTATTTTCACATTTTAGGGTATTGGAATAGAAATAGAACATCGTTTACGGTGAATTATCTATAATTTATCACGGTTTGTCGTTCCCGAAGGGCGAGTGAAATTATTGTTTACAATTGAACTCCAAACCAACCGTGATATATTAAACGATAATTCACAGTAAACGATGTTCTATTTCTTAAACAACTTAACAAATGCGATTTTTTAATAACATTGTGACGTCATTGACGTCAATACGTAGAGACACGATTAACGTTCTTCTTGCACAACTAGATCCTGAACTCAAGTTTGATCAAATCCAATCTTAAATACAGAATATATAACCATAAAAAGATTTCTATATATACTATATTCCACACAGAATAACAATCCAGTGGTGTCTAATGTCTAAAAATATTTTTTTATTTCATCTTATCATTAATAATAATTCACTGACATCGTGAATCACTAAAACCCTTTTGAAATAGTTGTTGCTATATACACTCTTAATGTATTGAAACAACACTTCCCTCGGAAATATCGTTTAATTTGGACTCTTTGAGCGAATATAACACTGTCAAGCGAAGGTGCGTGTGACGCCACATCGTGTTTCCCCTTGATGAGAAAATACCTTGCAAAACATCGCTTGAAAAAAAATTCGCCCACAACTCATACATAATGAGATTTTCGTAGAGTTACTCGACCGGTTTATTTGCATTATAGTTGTTTTCAGCATCCAATACGTTCGTCTAGTATGGATCAGCATGCATGTACGACTTGAAGCCTGGATTTATGAGAACAAAATGTAGGTTATCCGCCAGATGACGATGAGGAGGCGCCAAAAGCAATGACTATGAATGCAAGTTGATAAATCAACCTTGCATTAACAAATGTTTCCAGTTTTTGCACGAATGACATTGTTTCCCTTTAGCGGGACACTGAAAGTTGATATGTGTCTGTCCGCAGTTTCCGCATATTTTGGAAATGTTCTGTCGTTGGTTGCTGCTATTGGTTGTGTTCCTGCTGATGCTAGTGGTCTGCTGGTACTTGGTGCTACCGGAAGCGGCTTGTGGCTTTCACCGTTGTGGCTGAAGTACTGCGTGTACTATAGACGCCACAGTTGATGGCTGGTTCATAGTACGTAACTGCTAAAAAACTATCCTATCTCGGATCATTTCTTCCGGATTTGTGTATAAGCAATCCTGAGCTAAACGTTTGAGTCTCGTTATAAACTGTTCCATCGTGTTTTCACCTTGGATTTCATTATTGAATTTAAACCTTGAGAACACAGGATTAAGTTAAGGCTGAAAGTGCTTTTTTATTGCTTCGCATATTGACTTCTTACTAGATCTCTCCTCCAAAGTCAGAGACAAAGCATTGTAGATGTCTCTGCCTTTTTGCGCGATCCATAGAAGAAGATATGTAATTTGTGCAGCCTCATCTTTCTCCTTTAATGCACCTTTGAATATAAGGTCTGCATGTTGGTGGAATTTCCTCCATGCGTCTGGTGAATTGGTGGAATTCCACTCCATGGTTGGTATTGGTATACCATTTTAATCCATTTTTATATCGTGAATGTTTAAAATTCAGTCTGAATATAATTTTTATTATTTAAATGTATATTCCTGAATGTTCAAAATTCACTATTAGATCCGTTTGTTCTGACACCATGTTATGTTATTGATCAATGATGACAGTCTATGTAGTGTATGTTTATTGAATCATATACTAGATGTATGCAGTAAGGATGCTAGCATTAGAATGTTATCAAAGTGGACAGCAGGGGCTATCCAAGACAAGGCGAGGCTTATTAGTCAGTAGAGTAGTGACAGCATATTGTAACAGGAGGGAGGGGGAGTTGTGTGTGTGTGTGTGTGTGTGTGTGTGTATGTGTGTGTGTGTGTGTGTGTGTGGTAGGGGTAGAATTTGATTTGATGATAACAGGTAATAAAGATTCAATAAATATTCTCAATAACAGATAACAAAACAAATAAGTAGTTTGTTGCTCAGGTATTGATGGATTTTCATTCTCAAACGTCTGTTAGGAGTTTCATAAAACGGAGTAAAGACATTGACATTTAAGTAACTTGAAAATACGCTTATTGATGACAGTAAAAGATTCATAATTCGTGTGCCATCGGGTGTACTAAAACAAACTGAAGCAGATCGGACGAGGTAAACTCCTGACATGAAGAACGCGGTGACTATCAAAATGGCCGACATAATGTCGTAAAGATGAATAATTTGGAACTTCATTGCGTACACCTTAGGGATAATGTCAATCTCCACGCATAGTTATCGTTCCTTGCACTCACATAACTAAATTACAAGATTTTGGTAAAACCTGTTAAATTGGAATATGTTTGCTTGAAACTTATTTATTTCTTGTGCAAATATTATTTTCAGAATATCTGCATATTAGATGTTGCAAGATTTAAAATAATGCATCAAAACAATTTAGTTTTAATCGGACTATTTTACTACAAAAATAATAAACAGCTCGATAGCAGAAAATTACTAAAACAATTTTAACTCATAGCTTTTTTTTTTAAATATTGAATATTGGTCTATAATTTATCTTTGAGGATCACGCAAAAGGATTTATTATAAACATCGTCATAACTTTTTTGAATAATCACGTGACCTAACCGTTCGCCCTACTTTCTTTGACGTTGACAGAGTCAGAAATGAATCTGGTAGAGATTGGGGTAATGTAACTGAGTTGTTGTTTTTTAATTTCGGGGCTTTGCACGAAGTTCAGTGGCTCGTTTGTCGAGCTTTCTCGTGGATATTGTTTTCATGACTTTCGTGAACGTTTACTTTGCGGGTTTTTTCCGGTAATTGCCGCCATTACATTGGAGTTGGACACATTACCGTGTTAGTTAGTGAGTTTACCATATTTATTCGTTTACATACGTGTACGTACGTGTAACCTATAGTCGGGCTGCCCGATTAAGCGGTTAAGTCTGTAAGCATAACAGTAGCCACGGGCAGCCTATTCCATGACGCAATTTGCAATTGTCAGGGGACAGACGTAAGTAAGTGAGTGCTGACCTTTTGATGGTGCCCGAGGTTTTGCTGATACATGATTGCTACAAGAATCTAGCATGTTTACATAAACGTAGAGTCATGTTAGCGTTAACACATACTCTGTCAATGTGGTTACTCCAGGATGTCAATGCCGAGATATTTTTCATTAGACACCGAAACAAGGTCTTGGCCCAGTAATAGGTGAATCACTGATTGTTACTTGGTAATACTTGGATTACTCTGATTAAAGTTAATTCATGTCCCACATTTTCTCTCATGTTTGAAGGGTGTAAAGATCACGCTGCAGTGTAACATAGTCATTTGTGTCATCTAACGTCAGGTATACTGCAGTGTCTTCTGCGAATAGACGGACTTGCGATGTTATAGTTTCAGGAACTTCATTAATATATAACGAAAACCGTATGGGGCCAAGGTCAAAGCGCTGGGAGTACACCCGACGATACTGGTATGTCAAAGGAGGACTCAGTTTCTGTGTGTGCATCCAGCGTGTGCACCCAGCAACATCCAGCAAGTGCATCCAGCAAGGCAGGCAGGCCCTGATTCAGATTAGGGAGTTACCTGCAATACCATATTTGTTAAGTATGTGGCGGAGTAGTTTAAGGCTGCACTAGTTGCGCCTCACAGGATCTCCTCGCACTGAAGCCGTGCTGTAGATCATACAATATATTATACAAGCGGTGTTCAACTTATTTCAAAAATTCCGAAAGTCCTGTAATTTGTTATAAGTATAAAAAGCCTGTTAGAAATATTATTTTCAACAACAATTTTGATATTGTTGATAAACGTATTCGGCATTTGTTTTCGAAAGGTCCTAAATATAGATTACCTCAGTAGTATAGACCAGGCCAGTTTCTCCTCGCAGGGAATGAGAAAAACTAGTGAAATATGCCAGGGGAGGGACTCAGGTGTAACTTTTATAAATGCAAGTCACGCCTAAATCAACACCAACATATTTCAACAGTTTTCTCAAGCACCCCGCTCGGGGAAACTCGTCTGATACCTCCAGTATCTATACTACTAATCAATCCGGTTGTCATTTTAATAACATAACATGTGCAACTCATTAAGCAAAGTCAGACGGAACCGGGCAGTAGTCTTCATCATCGCTCTGCATATCATTTTCTACCATGGAGTATTTTACTTGTATGCTAATGTATCTTGTCCATTATCTATCTAATGACTTTCATCTCATGGTGAGCTTTTGTTGCCGTAAACAAAATCTTTTTGTAATCGTCATGTGCTATCTGTTTTTTAACAACACACTTTTTAACACCCTTACATTTCTTTGCGCTAACCTCATTATCTAGCACATACGAATATAGTTTACTTCGCAACCCAACAAATTCAACAATAGGCATACCGCACGTTTCATCTTTCATCATGCCAATAACCTTTTTAATATCATTAAAATGAAACTGACTTTTTGGATCATAATCACAATTATCGAACAGTTCTTTATCCTTGTAAAAGTCTGCATATACATCTTTTGTTTTTATTTCATAACACAAGGAATCGGTATCAGTAAATAATAACTTAGCTTTTTCATCATATTTATTTTTGATATAGTTGTAATGGAAATCAGACATCAAATATTTTGACAAGTCTAAAATACACATACCAACATAAATAGGACGATTTAAAACTAATCGTTCTTTTATTCTGTTTATAGCAAATAAGTTTTCATTAAACATTTTACAAGAAATAAATGAAGGTCTTGCCGCATATTTTAAAAGGACCTCCTCGTCGTGAGTCAATTTAACATTAATTCTTTTTCTCAAGTTTTCCATAGTTTTACCAAAAACTGAATTGTTCATCAGTTTGAAGAAATCCTTTTCAAAAGCATTTTTACCAGCTGTCCTCTTGGCAGTATTAAAATCTATGTATGTCCTTAACCACTCTGATTCGTCAAACTGTAGTATTCGGTGTATTTTTGTTTCCTTCAATCCAAGCGTTTTATACAATTCTAAGTTTCTAAAATGCACGACATATTTTTCTTTATTTTTCAACTTCGTAACAAGCTTATTAACATTACAATGTCCTAAATTAAACTTTTGTTTTAAATTTTTACAATAGTCTGACAACCACTCATCTTTGATATTTAAACTTTCCGGGGCGAGAGGATAATCATTATGCGAGTCATGCAGTTTCTCAGGATACGTAATATCACACTCAACAATGTTATTTGATTTTCCTTTTTCAAACTTATCAACCCACTTGAAGTTGCCAGTAGGTAACGGTTGAGACATAGCCCACCCATACAAGTTATTAGCATCGAGATATATTATGTACTTGCTTTCTTTTTTCTTGTTATAGTTTTTCATATATTTATTGTTAGCCTGTGAATATCTGTTTGCTATATAACTCGTACCGCCTCTCAATCCTTTTTCCACAAACAAATATTGATCAATATCAGTTATTACATCAAGTTGGATACCAGTCATCTTAAGACATGCATCCCAAGCTAAACCAGGACTACTGAAGTAATGGCAAGGATCTAATTTGTAATACTCGATACACATTTTTCTAAAGTTTTCAAAAACATCTGTCAGAAACAATACATCAGTCTTAAGATACAGGTCATGATATTCTCCCATGTTTTTAATCTTAAATGTTTTCCATATTTTTTTAGCGTGTTCATAATCTGCATCTGAAATGTGCTCATCATTTAATTGAGAATAAAAGCTATCTTTGTCAGGTAACTAAGTATCCTTGAAGCGTTCAAAACTGTTCATATAATCATAAGGATAAACGCCTTTTCTTTTCAGCAAGTCTAGCTTTTTACATCTATATTCTTGAGATATGTATTGAAACGACGGACCGTTTTTTACTAGATTATCTAATGATTGGGACATAAACTGAAAACTATCAATACACACTAAACTTTTTCCTAGCATGAAAGCCATATACTTTTCCATGTTATTTGGTATAACATTTATGTTTTGCTTAAACTTTCCGATGTGTTGCATTATAAAGTGAGAGTCATATCCTGAAATTAATATTACATATGTCATGAGCGCTTCCTCTATACTTTCCAGTTATATGACAATGATCTCTAACTTTTCTAACGGAGTTTTCATATGCTACTGTACGACCTGGGTCATCTTTTTTAAGAGTTATTGAAAAACCATTACCACAAATATGACATGATTTAGATTTTTGGAATCTAGCTTCTTCTTCCTGTGACATTACTAGATCTTTTTTAAAGTTTGCATTCATAGTTCTTTTACACCACTTTTCTTCTTCTATCATTTTTTTTAAAAACTTGTAAACAGCATTTGGTCCTCTATACGTTACAACTGGTTTTGAATATTGATCATCATAACAACAAACAACCTTATACCCGTAACTGCAATCAGTATGCTTTTGATATGCTTCTGTATGTGATTTTTTAGGATTGTGTGATGCTGAAGAAATACTTTTTAGGATTGTTTGATGCTGAAGAAATACTTTCAGTTACTGCTTCAAAATCAGCATATATAACAAACGGAACCATTAGCTGTCTGTCATAGTTTTTAAACTTAACTTTTTCATCTTTGTTTGGCATTCTTATTGCTTGTTATTTTGTTAAATGAAAGACAATCAGACTTATGCTTTTTTAACACACGTTCTAATGTAAAGCATTGCAGGCATATTTTACAAAACCATTTTTTTCCTTCGTGTAGTGTTTGATTAAACATAAGTCTATTAAAATCTTTTATCCACACGTAATGATTTTTTTCTTTTTCAGTAATTAAAAGCATATCGCATGTTTTCTCGGATTTATTTTTTGATATGTACAAAGGGTATACTTGATTATCTTCATACCCAAATATGTTAAAACAAATGTTGTTTTGTTTTTCTATTTTTGGGATTTTTTTGATAGTAACAGGAAATGTAATTCCTTTATAATCAAGATCACCAGTATGATTTTTGTACTTTGTTATTCTTTGTGGTTTATTATTGACAGGGAATTTACACCATCTAAAGCACTCGTTATCTTTTTCATTTTTTATATTTATCAATCCTTTTCTAGCATTAGCAAGTTCTTTTGGTAAATCCAAATAAGAGCTACCCCGTAAAGTCTTATACTTTATTCGATTTATATAGTGTGCGTCTAGTGTTTCAATTACCCAACCACTTCCTTCAGAAAGCCAATTACCAATTCTTTTTAAAATTTCTTCCTGCGCTTTTAATGCTTCTGATATTTGATTTTTGTTTAATATTATTACAGCCTTCGAGGCAAAGTAAGTTGTTTTGTATATAATATCAAAACCTCCTTTATCCACCGGTACTACTTTTTTAAAAGTAAGTTTTACATTAATGCTTAATTTAAATCCATCTGTTCTTTTTAGTTCTACTTTGAGAAACTTTACAGCAGAATAGTGTACTTTTTGTAGTTGAACAATCGGATAACTACTATTATAAATATCTACTTTAAAAACCTTACTATACTGTTTTGGGGATGGATACTCATTATATAATATTACATGAGATTATTTCTTTAAGCCCCTATTAATTAATTAATTAATTATTGAAGTAAAATATTTATTCCCCGGTTAGATTATATATATATATTTTTATTTATCCATACATAATAATTTTAATTCCTCGGTCAAGTAAAATATCATAGTGGGCAATAAAAGAAACTTTGTATAAAGTTGGATGGTAACTGGTTGCCTCTAAAATTTGTTTTTTGCACAAAGAACGTAGTTTGTTTATATCTCTTTTTTCTATTTTCCATGACAGTTTTAGTTGTTGTGTTATTATTATAATTTTTTTTAGTTAAATCTTGAAAGTTTGAAAAAATTAAAAGCTCTGCGTCTAATTTACTCGCATCTTCAAAATCAACCGTTTGAGCATATGCCATTTGATCTTTCTTAAAGTTTTTGATTTTCTTTTCTACTTGTTCCATTATAATATTACGTAAGATAATATTTTTAAGCCTTATTTAAATATATATTTCTATAGTATAATATAATGAATTGCAATTATTGTGAAAGAGTTTTAGATATTATTGATCCTCCTGGGGCGTGCACAGATTGTATCTTATTTTACATGACTAATAAAAAGAAGCTTTGTAAATATTGTACCAGGGCCAAGCTGTGTTACAAGTGTACATACGCATGTGTATTGTAACGATACTTGTGAAGTTTTTGATAACGAGTGTGTTTGCCTTAATTGTGGCACTCACAATGGTTATAATCTTATCACAGGTTACAACTACAGCCAAAATAAAACTATTTACCACAGTAAGTATCATTTAGATAAATACTTGGTAGCATTTGATTTGTCTTCTAAAAATAGGCAAATATTTGAAGATTTGTTTTACAAACTTGTAAAGGTTTTGGATCAAATAGAAGGCCGAAAAAGATCAATTAAATTTGAATACATTTTTCAGAAAATATTTAAAATATTAAAAATAGAAAAAGAAACAAAATCAACCAGAGACAAGTACGATAGGATATGGAAACAAGTCGAATTACGACTAAATGTCGTGACTGTTTAGCTTGAATCTTTTTATATACATTTCCAGAGGTTCTGTAAAGTTATCATTCTTTTGAATCTCTAATATTTTATTGAAGGTAATCCTAATTACCTCTTCGTCATTTTCTAGTCCTGTTGTTGTTTGGACATGTGATAGAAGTTGTTTAAAACTCCTATGATGTGTTTTTAACAAAGTCTTTTTTTCTGCTATTCTTGTTTTACTCACTAAAACAGCAACTACTGGAGGAACTGTGCCAACTACAGCTATGAAAACAGGAATTGCTGGAACTAATGCTAGGACAGCACCACAACCAATTATTCCACTGGTAATCTGTAATGTTGTGTTTATAATACCACACAATTTATAACTACGTCTGTATGCAGCCACAAGTCGCGTCAAGTGATCAATTAATTCTTCTTTGGTTTTCATGTATAATTACAGTTAGACAATAATTTAATTGAGATATTTAGAAAATAGTTGCTCGTGCTCGTTGGGTGACATTTCACCTATTTTTGATAATTCATCGATTATGCTAATACCTTTATTTATTATCTGTGGGCTATTATATCCTGATTCGATACTTCCACATACCAACTCTAGATCATCCATCAAATCTTTAGGGCTATTGTAATATTCATCACAACCTCCTAAACTCTTTTTGAACTTTGAAGAACCTTTATGAATTGGTAAATCAGATAATTCTGTTAGTTTCTTAAAAGCATTTTGAGACAGCTTTGAATAAGTTTTTCCATTGTTATAACGCTTTGTTATCAAGTCTATAAAATCATCGTCTACTTTTAGGTCTAACACAACTGCTTTTTCTTGTTTGGCAATAAGTTTGTGATGACCAACAAGATTAGGTAAATCAATTTGTAACATTCCATAGCGACCATCTTTGTCGACTTTGTAGGAATGTTTATTTTGTTGCATTCCTTGACCGAAGACGGGAGCATTTTTTTTATACTTGTAACTCTGTCTCTGTAATGATATAATCCGTCAGTCTTTCTTTGTAAAGCCTTTCTTTCTTGTTCAAGGTTTTCCTTTTGCTTGGTATTTGTTGTTTTGTTTATCTTTTTGGTTAGAGTAGCTTTAGAATTTCCGATACTCATGATTAGCGCACCAGCATCACTAATTGCTTTATCTCTATCACCTATAATTAGTTTTGATGGTATCGGCAAGTCATACTCATTAAGCACATCTGTATCCATACCAGCATCCAAGTCAATATCATACACCGGTTTGGGTTCCTTAGGCCTCGCAGCAGGTTCTTCTTCTTCTATTTCTTTTATTATTTCTTCCCCAGGCACTCTTTCTGAAGCTTTTCTTAATTTATACCCAGACTCTATCTCCTGCTTTAGTTTATCCCCTTTCTCTTCGGCACTTTTTGGCTTAAGCACTCTGTCTGAAGCACTTAATTTTGGTCTAGATTGTATTGACTGCTTTAGTTCCTCCATGAAATCAACCGTCGGTACTCGGTCTTTAGGATCTACGGTTTGCTTGATATCTGGTTTTTCAAAAACGAGTGGTTGCGGTGGTGGTGGCGGTGGTGGTGCTATAGCTCCACGATCAGGCGGGGCAACTAATTGCGGGCGTATTGCTTCAGGAAGAAGAGCCAACTGTTGACGTATTTCCGGAAGGGTAATCAAATGTTCAGCTAGCCGTCTTGTTTGCTCTGTTATTTCACTAGTTACAGGTTTAAATACTTCTGCGTACAAATCACGACTAGCTCCCTTTTCGAGTCTTCTTCGGGTAACTCTATTTTCGTATTCTTTGACAAGCTCACTCGCTTTTCGCTTTTTATCTGCTAATTCTTTCCATTTTAACAAAGACATGTATAATATAAGGTTAGAATAAATTAAGATAAATTAGGATAAGTTGATATGACTTAAGATAACTTAAATCAAGTATTATGTAGTTTTTGTTTTCTTTTTAACCGCAGGTTTAACTGCTTTCTTAACTCTAGGTTTAACTGCTTTCTTAACTGCTTTCTTTATTGCAGGCTTGACTGCTTTTTTAACCGCAGGTTCAACTGCTTTTTTAACCGCAGACTGCTTTTTTGATTACAGGCTTGACTGCTTTTTTAACTGCTTTTTCAACTGCAGTCTTAACTACTTTTTGCATTCCGTAATATCTAACTTGATTAGCTTTAAAACATTCTGCTTCTGTTCCAAGGCGTTTACCACGGGGGGATTTGATTTATTCCGCAATATACTTTTGACATATAATAATACTTGGATAATATTAATATTATCTGACTATTGTTATAATGGAAATTCCAAACTATGATATGAAAACAGAAAACGGTAATTTTAAACAGATATGGAACTTTATGCCAGACTGTTGTTTTAGAATGTTAATTTGCGGTAATTCAGGTTCTGGCAAAACAAACACATTAGTTCACATGTTCCTGAAACCTTTAGTTTATTACGACAAGATTTATTTGTTTGCTAAAAACGTTGAGCAGTCGAAGTATCAGGTCTTATCACAAAAACTTGAAAAGATAGCAAAAAAGAACAAAATCCCTGTCGAAGACATATTAGAATGTTCAAATGATGAAGTTATTCCTGTGGATACTTTAGAATCAGATAACCAGAAGATAGTCATTTTTGATGATTATGTTTGCGAACGTAATCAAAATGATATTATTAACTATTTCATCCAGGGGAGACATAAAAATTGTTTTGTAATTTATTTATCTCAATCTTATTACAAAACTCCCAAAGACATTCGGCTAAATTGCTCTCATTACATCTTCTTTGCAACTCCAGTTAATCGTGAGCTTGGTATGCTTTCCAACGAACAAGATGTCAGTAAAGAGCAGTACAGAAAAGCGACTGACAAGCAGTATGACTTTCTGTATCTGGATCGCCCGAGGAAGTTGATCAAAAGAAACTTCACTGGTGAAATTTAATCTAATCATATTATATAATGGGACTTTTTAATGATCTTGGTGGGGAAGTTACTACTGGCAGTGTTAATATTACAAACTTTGGTATTGTGCTGTCTGAGTATGTAAAACAAAACCATTTGGTTACTTATCTTACCAATGTCGGCAATCCAGTTAAAGCAGATGATGCAGCAACAAAGCAATTTACTGTAGAAGAGTAGCAAAAATCATACGTGATTATAATATTGATAAAATTCCAGACATGATGGAAACTCTGACAACAGGTGTTGATGATAAACTAAGTCAAATACAAACAAAGTTACAAGCAAACCGTGAGAAAATGATTGAAATTCAAAACGGATTGAAAGATGAACTTCTGAGTGATGCTTTGAAAGAGTTAGAAAAGAAAGAAGATGGATTGGAAGATAGTGAAAACTACAAGAAATTAAGTGAACAAATAAGAGCTGGTGTTCAAAATATTAATACACGGATCGGAGAAGTCAATAAACAAATGGTTGCTAACAATGAACTAGAAACTGCTATTGCTGATGCTTCAAAACAAATGAGAACTGCTTTTACTACTGAAATAACTCAAATTAAAATATATAATGAGCAGATAAACACCAACGTTGCTGATATCAACAAAGAATTTGAAGACATAAAAAAGAAAATGGTTGACGGTAAGTCGCTGGAGACTGCTCTGAACAAACTGGTCGACACTGATAAACTTGAGACTGCACTGAGCAAACTGGTTAACACCGATAAACTTGAGACTGCTATTGATGATGTTTCAAAGCCATTGGAAGCTGCCCAGGAAAAAAGAAACACAGCTTTTGATGGCGAAATAGCTTCATTAAAACAGTTTAATCAAAAGTCTGGTAGCCGGCATACAGCAATTCTTGGTATAATTGACGGGTTGAAAGTAAATGTAGACTATTTAAGTCGGATTCTAATTCTTGAAGCTACAATAGATGATGGAATTAGCATTATGAAAGATACTACTAACCGAACTAACCATGTATCATATCCGACACGAAAACCACTTGAAAGAAGCAAACGTGATGGTTTTCTCGAGGTGTTTACCTTCGTATATAATTCATTTGTAAAAAGTGGTGAATATGCTACAGAATATCCCGGTGGTGGTAGCCCTCCCAGCGGTGTATTAATTGTAAAACCCGGACACTATATAGTTGAAGCAGACCTTACATATACAGTTACATATACAAACATTGGTCTTGAATATTTGGTTTTGTTTAATAATGATGAGCCACGTCCTCAGCCAAAATAGAAAATGGTAAACGAATACTAAAAGGAACATTTGAAGCATATCTTTCAAAATCTGAATATTGGACCATCTTCCAGAGACAAGAGGTTACATACTCCAGTTTTCAATTTTGAAAAATCAAGCTTTAAACTATTTTATTTAAGTGATTAATTTTATCCATCCAATATTATATGGAACAAATAATTGTATTATCATCAGACAAAGCGTCAATAATTAATAGCTCAAATACACCGAGTAATTTTACAACTATGTTTGCCAGACCATTAATATTAGGTAGGAACAAACAGTATGATATTGTACTCGATAAGATTAATTCCATGACTTACTCGTGGTATAATATTAGTGAAGATTTTAATAACAAAGTTATAAGGTATCACAATGGAACAGATTGGAAAACTATTGATTTTAGAAATGGAAATTACAGTTATGGTGATATTGATAATTACATAAAAGAAGCATTAACTGTAAATAATGATTTAACTGATGACACGCCTGCCCCGATACAAACTGAGTTTGATTTATCAAGTTTCAAATGTTTGGTTACCATTAATAATAAGTTTATGCTTGATTTGAGAGAATCAAACTTTCACATCTTGATCGGGTTTGACAAAGATGCGGTTATTAGAGAAACTAAATTTGGAACTGTGACACCAGACATAACAAATTCTATCGATACATTGTATATCCACTGTGACTTGATAAGTAATTCTATTGTTGATGGATCATACGAGGATGTCATTTATGAAATAAGTAGTACAGCTGCTCTTACGAGAGCGTATCCTTTTGAAAATGAACCGATGAGAGTCGGGTTCTGCGAAGTAAACAAAACGATCATTAACAGTATTAATATTTACATAACCGACTTCTCTGGTAAGATTATTAATCTTAATGGCGTCCACACATCATTTCGATTTGTTTTGAAGGAATTAATGTAACATAAGTTGTATGGCATGTTTAAAAAAAGATTATGACACTAATACGGGAACATATACTCAAGTTGATCGATTAACTGGAGCTGGTATATTTGACATTTTGTCAAAGGTTGGATCAAAGATATTTAACGAGTCTGTGAAAACAGCAGGCAAAAAAGCATTAGAAACTGCTGGTAAACAAATCATAGAGAGCGGTTCTAAAAAACTTGGAGATGAAGGAGGTAAAATGGCTGCTGATACATTAGTTTCAGTTATTAAACCTAAACCAAAAGGTGAGATAATTTTAAAAGAACTTACAAAGGCTGCCACAAAAGATGCAGCTAAAGTTGCAGCTGATAATATAATTGAAGAAGATGTAAATACAAAAATTAACAGATTACTTTCCGGAAGGGGAATTCATGTGAGAATTAATCGATTAATTAATAAAAAATAATCTAATTACTAGTATATATATAGATGTTTCGAAGTAATCAATATAATACTAGATATGAACATGTACCTATTCAGTTAGATACCCCCATAACACAACCAGGAAATAATACCAGGAAAATGAAAAATGGTTATCAGTTTACACTAAATGACAGAAGTTCTTATTTTGATTGGTATAATGCATATTTTGAAATCAGTTTTCGAGTAAACAAACTTGCTTATGGAGCCAATTTCGCAGTCGGCGATGAAATTGCTCTGATTAACGATGCAGCTTCACTGATTGATCAAATGCAAGTAAAGCAAAATGGAAAGATAGTTTACGATGGAAATAATCTTCACAGATTTGTTAATGTCAAAAGCTTGCTTGAAATTTCTGACGATTATGTAAAGACAACCGGAATAAACGAATACTTTTATTTAGATAATACGACTATGGCAGAATCTCGAGATGATCAAGCTGGTTATAATCTAGGATTTGCGATTCGGCATGCTTTAATCATAACTAATCAAATAGTTGACTCTATAATCCCATTAAACAAATATTCCTTCTTTGGAGGTTTGGAAACAAATATGCTTCCTCCTAGTCAGATTCAAATCAGCTTGCAACTGACAGATGTTAATGTGCTAATTTTCAAAGCTGGTGGTGATGATGGTCAAGTAGTTATTAATAAATTAGTTTTGTGGATACACAGAATGATATTTAACTCAGATGGTTTAAGTTATGTAATGACAAATCATATGACATCAACACGATGGACTTATCTTCGTGAAATGATACAAGAAAGCGGAAGTACTCAACTAACAGAATCTGTATTTAGAATAACGGCTGGAGTCAAAAGTCCCAAACACGTTTTTTTTTGTATTTGCAAAGGGCTGACAAGAGTTCTTCTCAAACACAAAATCCTCACCTTTTAGATACTTTTAAACTAAATGCTGCTGATGCTAATTGCTATTTACAATCAGCTAGATTGGAAGTTGGAAATGGAGTTTATTATCCAGAAACTGAATACAGTTATGCTAATATCGTAAGAATATTCAGAGATGTTATTAGTTATTCTTACAAGCAAAATGATAAAAACATCGGAACTTTACTCAATGTGGGTAATTTTAAAAATCGCTTCGGAATGATATATTTCGATTTAAGTTACAAGGAAAATGAAGTCAGTGTTGATCCAAAACAACTAAGTTTGAGATATAAACTAAACAACGTTCCTACCGCTAGATATAAAGTTTATGCTCTGGTTCTCTATGAAGTAGATGTAGTTATTGATACTGTCGGAAATGAATTGGTAATAGTTTAATCTAACTTATAATATATATGACTTACGTAAATTATTCAGTAAATTTAACAGATGGGCAAAAACAGAGTTTAGCGAGGGCTTATGATGATAGGAGTGAATTAACACTCAGATTTAAAAATAACCAACTAACTCGGAATTTCCCCTTGTCGCTGACAGCTACTCAGATTAACAATATTAACAAAGCTAAATCTGATGGGCGGGGATTATATATAAGTATATCAAAATCACAAATGAGGTCTCAGTCTAAAAATGGAGGCTTTTTAGGTGCATTAGCTGGTTTGTTAACTAAAACAATATTACCAACAGTTGCTAGATTTGCTCCAAAGATATTAGGGCCTTTGGCAACAGGGGCACTTAGTGGCCTGGCAAGTACTGGAATTGGTAAAATATTCGGAAATGGAATGGTAACTGTTCCTGCTGATAAAAAACAAACACTTCTAAAATCAAATAAATTAACAGCTGCACAAAAAAGCAAAATAGCAAAGTCAAAAGGTTCCTGCACAATTAAACTAACACAAAAACAACTGCAAGGCGTACTAGCATGTGCTTCTAGTAACAAAACGGCAACTACTCCCAGTGATAAACAGCAAGACGTAACGGCAACTGTTCCTAGTGACAAAAAACAAAAACTTCTAAAATCAAATAAATTAACACTTGCACAAAGAAACAAGATAGCAAAGACAAAAGGTCGCTGCCCTGTTAACTAACTAAAAAAACAACAGCAGGACGGAGGATTTCTTGGAATGCTTGCATCATTAGGAATTCCATTGATTGGATCTCTTATTAGTGGTTTAACTGGAAAAAGGTTTGCAAGCAGATAGAAGAGGACATGGTTTACAAGTAGACTCACAAATTAGGCCATACAGAAGTATCGCATTTATAAAAAAAAAATGAAATTTTAAAAATGAACCTATGTCTATAACTTAGATATAATAAAATGGGTTAAGCAGCTAGGCATACATAACTTTAGTGGGGTGTACAGCAAAAACAAATTACCAGCAAAACAAAATAAACAAGAATGTGGTATTATTAGTCTTGATGCTCATATTGGACCTGGCACACACTGGACTTGTTATTATGATAATTATTACTTCGATCCGTTTGGCCTGAGCCCACCAAAAGAAGTTTTAGCGTACATGTCTGATATAAAATACAACACCATCCAATATCAAGATAAAACAAGTGTCCTTTGCGGATATTTCTGCCTATTCTTCATTAAAAAGTTACAAGAAGGAAACAGTTCGTACAATATTCTTTATAAAATGCTAAAACCTTACAAGCCGATAAAAAATGAAAACATCATAACGTCATATTTTGTAAACAAGGTTTAATCTAATCATATTATATATGAGTTATTGTATAAAAGAAAAAAAAGTTACTGAAAATATTAATCCTAAATATGTTTTAGCAAAAAATGGTAGAAAATGTTAAGAGCAACTTGTGCATCTTGTGGTATTACTAGAACAAAGTTTGTTAAAAACACAGAAGGTGGTAATATTGATATTCATAAAGCTATGCTTCCTCTGTTGTCTAAAAAGGGATTAACGCTTCCTGGTTATAAATATTGTGGTCCGGATAATCCGCTTGATAGCGGAGAACCGGTAAATGAATTAGATGCTGTTTGCAAAGATCATGATTATTGTTATGATGAAAATCCTAGTAATAAATCAACGTGCGATAAAAACATGCTTGCTGGTTTGAAATCTAGTAAGTCTAAAACTATCGGAGAAAAGATTGCTAAGAATTTAATAGTAAAACCAGTTATTAGTACAAAATATAAACTTGGTCTTGGAAACTCAAAAACTAGAAAAGGCGTTGAAATGGACTGACAAGTTAGCAGATGAACTTCATAAGCCCATACGAAGAAAGTTCTCTCAACGCCGCGTGATTGTTAATGAAATTGATAAAATATGGTCTGCTGATTTGGTTGATATGCAGTCGTTTTCAAAGTATAATAAAGGTACTAAATATTTGCTTACTGTTATTAATTTATTTAGTAAATTTGCTTGGGCTGTACCCGTTCCAAATAAAACTGGTTTAGAAATTACTGAAGCGTTTCAACAGATAATCAGTACAGGAAGACAGTGTAAATTGTTGTGGGTTGATCAAGGTGTGGAGTTTTACAACAAAACGTTTAAGCAATTTCTTGTTGATAATAATATCGAAATGTATCACACGTTTAATTTTGGGAAAGCTCTAGTAATTGAACGATTTAACCGGACATTAAAAGAAAAGATGTGGAAATATTTTACAGCTAACAATACAAATACATATTTAGACGTGTTGCAAGAAATGGTTGATCAATACAATAATACAAAGATCGGAGTATTAAAATGACATCGACTGAAGCAAGTGGTGAGAAAAATAAAGGAACAGTGTGTTTCAACTTGTATGGAAAGATGAGAAGTAATCAAGTTAAGCCGAAGTTTAAAATAGGGGATAATGTTAGAGTTAGTAAATATAAAAGAATGTTTGAAAAAGGGTATACCCCAAATTGGACTGAAGAAATATTTGTTGTTGATGAAATTCAATTTACAAATCCTGTGACATACAAAATAAAAGACTTAAACAATCAAAAGATTGATGGCAGCTTTTATGAATTAGAAATGATAAAAGCAAAGCAAGAAATATTCAGGATTGAAAAAGTAATACGACGTGATTACAAAAAGAAACAAGCGTTGATTAAATGGAAGGGTTACAATAAGGATTTCAATAGTTGGGTTCCATTCAAGGATATTGAAAATATTAAATAAGGGCTTAAAAATAATGGGATTTGTTCTACTAGGGAACAAATACTAATTATTTCAGGGGGTGGAAATCAGCGATTATTATGAACGTGTAATTCTAACGCATAACCTCTTTTGCAGTGACCGCTATTTTTGTAAGTATCGATCTGTTTTTGTGTTCTGAAAATCGGTATTTAATTGTTATCTCCAAACTACTTGTTGATAATACGCATCAAATATTAATGCTGAATGCTTGTTACATGTCGGTATACCCTGCTTATGTTCACAATGGCCGTATTGTGCTACGATGTTGACAGATTAGGAATTCTCAATCGGACAATGCAAAAGGAACGACAACTCTGGTTATTGATTGGAATTTGGAGTCGTGCAGGTTTGCCAAGGCTGTGAACTTATTTAGACATATCAAATTATAAGTATGTGTAACATTATGTTTAAATAATATCCGACAGGTATTTAAGTGTATTTAATAACACAGTTTCGAAACGAAAGTGTTTATTTCGATTATTCTGTCATAGCCTAACAGAAGTATGCCACTGTATGTGCAATTGCTTTTAAATGAAAGTTGATTCCAGCTATTATTTTGTCATTTCTGTATCGAACACAAGTCGACAATATTACAATATTGTATTAAAGGAAAGTGTGGATGTCAATGGTTGGGTCATAGCCTAACATAATTCTTTCCAAGTTAGCTGTACATTTTTACAATTGGAAATCACGGTATTTAAATGCTATCTCGAAACCAATTGTTAATACACATCAAGTGTTATTGAATGTGTGTGTCGATGGGCACATCGATTTCTTTTACATCATTCATCCAGGATGTTTTGGTCTTATCGTATATGCACATTTAAGTTAGATGACTAATATAATAATAAGAATAAAAAGTAAATAAAATAACGTTGTATATGCATTTGTAAACTACTAAATGTGTTTGTTTTATCGTTGATAAAGCGGCCGGGACATGCTGGACGGTGGATGACCTTGCCAAGGCGTCGATATAACTTAGCTTCAGTCCTAGAAAAATATTATAGTAACACTTATCTTTAAATAATGTACGAGAGGTAGGTGTAATATTTGAGTAAGAACTTGAGGTGTTTATTTCCATTTGTCTGAAATAGCCTAACATAAGTATGGCATTATATAGGGTGACATTGCAAGCGCAAGGCTATCGCGTAAGAATATTGCAATGTGTTGATGTCGATTTCTGGGACATAGCCTAACATTATTCTAAAAAACAAAAACTACATATATAATGTTCTGTTATTGCATATTAAATTTAGTCAATTTATTGAAGCTCACAACAGTATTAAGGATTCGTAGGCGGGTATTATTTAAAAAAATATAAAAAAATAAATATATCTATATATATTAATATATATATATAATCAATAAACAATAAACAAATAAAATAAAAATAATGAAAAATAAAACAAACTATATAAACCTTATTCTGTCTTACTGGAGTAGCATCATTAAACCATTTGCCACTGTTTTCAGATCATGCCAAAAAAAATAAATATATATATATATATATATCGAAAAGTCCGTATGCTCGGGGGAGAGGGACAAGAGAAATGCAAGATAGAGTGGATCTGAAGATAATGGTTCTAACGGCACTATAGCACTTTTGACCAAGTAACATTGGTCCCGTGGCATTACTGGGAACAATGGACATTAAATCTGCATTTAAACGGTTGCAAATCAATTTTCATAGCTTTTGAGTTGTTGAGTTATAAGATATTTTATAGTTGTAATCAATATCATAGTGAGCAAATATTCTTTTTATATTGTGCTTTAATTTCTGTATTTGCTTTACCTTCACAGGGCTAAATTTCAGGGTCAAACATGTGTTTGTTTAGATAAATTTGTCAGGTGTTTTTCTTTTTAGCAATTTATTTCAGTAAACAGTTTTGCCGAAAATACAGTCTTAAGAGCCCAAGATTTATGTAAAGCCACTCGCTTTACAGCGTTATGTCGTGGTATCTCAAGAGTTTGTGGGAAAATGAGCAATCATGTGATCATGGGAGGTCAACCAGGATCAGAATGTGCAAGGCGAAGACGCAGACTGCGAGTGTAGTAGCCAACTGGTTTCGCAAATTTGTGGATAAATGAACAGATGTCTCAACGCTAAGGGAACAGGGCTCATTTTTAAACACTTTATTATGGTTTTTAATTCAATTAAAAACTACAGCAACAACAACAGATAACAACAACAAAGAACATACATTCTTTCTATTAACTTTAGAGAAATATGCTTTTTCTACAGTGGATGTCGGCAACTGGCCTAGAATTAAAGTGAATTGAATTGGGTTTTAAGGCGCACCAACACATGAAAGGTTATATGGCGCCTAACAGGAATGAATTAAAGTGAACCAAATTCTTAGTGTGTGCAAAGTGGTGCGCTTTTTGTTGTCACAGTTATAACAAACCGGTATAAATTGTCCCTTTTTACACTTGGAGTATGCAAATGCATGAATGTTGGTTAATGAATATACTAACTTTACACCAGGAGTCTGAAATGGCTGAAAACGGTATATACTACCCGTTATGTTATTTTACACCAAGAGTGTGAGAATGTCGATAAGCATGTAATTAATATGTCGCCAGGACTTAGATATCTCCGCCCTAGTGTCTATGTCGAAGTGTATTGACAAAAGATTATAATACAACTGCATGTGCTTATTATTGACAACTGGCGGCGTGTTGGTTGCAGGTCTATGCTATTTTTCTTTTGTCAAATTGATAGATATATGTCACAGTCAACTTGATAGATATATGTCACAGTTTGTTTTGCTTATTACAGATATATTTCTACTTACTGTTGTGTCAGCTGCTGCTATAACAGTATAAATGTCCTAAATGTTTTCGTCTAGGGTCAGCTTTACACATTTATTCTGTTTGCGTGCAATGATGTTTTCATTCAGTGGCTGTTGTTTTTATACAGAGTGGTGGCTGATGCTGTTTTAATTATAATTAGATCTCTCTGTTATAGGTTATTTTACGCCATACCTTGCATTTCAGTTTGTCACCATCACGATGTCGAAAGGCCAATCAACAATGTTCCTATGTCGAATAACTGGGTATCGAACATGCGGTTGCGAGACGTACCATAGAGACCTTCAGTAGTTGGTATCATATGTTAAGCTCTCCGTTTTACAATTTGCTAGTATAAATGTTAGCCAGGAACAAACATTTAGACCTGGTTTATGAACTAAGTTAATTGCAGACCAGACTCATACTATGAAAGCCAAAGTGAATATGTCACACGGAACTGTATACAATTGGGCTCCTGCCGTTTTTGATCGAGGAGTTTATGGACATTTAGTTTTCTATTGTAAATGTCATCAAAGTAGGCCTATACCACTATTGTGTTGAATTTGGAAATATATATTGAACTGTTTAATTTCTTGCCAATGAATGTATATAGTGGCATTTCATTGTTCAGGAACAAGGAAGTAGATGATGCTTTGTTGCCTGGTAATTTGTATTTCTATTAAGGATGATAAATAGTGGGGCTGCCCAAGCATTATTTTAACTTGAGGCTTTTAAATTAATCCTAACGAAGCAAAAGTCGAGGTTTTTCATGTTAAATATTGAAATCTTATAAAAGTTTAACTTTTAAGACAATGCTGTATTGGGATGATGTACAATTATTATCAAGGCAAGCCTTGTTTGTGAATGGTTTACAACAAGCAATTCAATTTTTTATAAGTTAAATTGAAGAAATTATACATTCAACATTTAAGATTGGCTGTGGCTTTGCAATCATATAGATAATTTTTATATTTACCCTATTTGGGTTATATTAGCTCTCCGTAGCTATAAATTATGACGACATTGAAGTATGTCTGTTATACCTCTTTGGAGGATTTTTGGTTGATTTTTAAAGTTTTTTGTTTATGTATATGACATAACACAATCGCTTCATTGGTTGAAGTACGTCTGTCATACCTCTTTGGAGGTTTTTATTATCTAAGCTGTGTTCCGCTTTCCCCATGTCTGGCGGTGCCACGTGGCGAGTGGCATGACACAATCGCTTCATTGGTTGAAGTATGTCTGTCATACCTCTTTGGAGGTTTTTATTATCTAAGCTGTGTTCCGCTTTCCCCATGTCTGGCGGTGGCGAGTGGCATGACACAATCGCTTCATTGGTTGAAGTATATCTGTTATACCTCTTTGGAGGTTTTTTGATTTTGTTTATGTATATGACATGACACAATCGCTTCATTGGTTGAAGTACGTATGTTATACCTCTTTGGAGGTTTTTTGTTTATGTATATGACATGACATAATCGCTTCATTGGTTGAAGTACGTCTGTCATACCTCTTTGGAGGTTTTTTATTAGCTAAGCTGTGTTCCGCTTCCCCCATGTTTGGCGGTGCCACGCGGCATTGTGGCATACACATGCCGAGTGGCATGTGGCGGTATTTCGCGGACACAGCATAGTGTAGTTAAAATATTCTAAGAACTTTGTTATTTTCTATGCAAGAAGTTTTTAATTTTAAGACATGTCTTTGTGAACATCTGTTCCCAGGGTTTACACTGTACAGTAGTCAGTTACAATTTAAACTTAGTTTGGAGTCTTTGTGAACATCTGTTCCCAGGGTTTACACTGTACAGTGGTCAGTTACAATTTAAATTTAGTTTGGACTATGAACATTGGATTTACCTGAAATGTTCCAATTTGATTAACTACACATTTTATTTTACACTATATATTGTTGAAGCCATGGCCAGCTTATTCCAATAAATATAAACTAGTAACATTTTGTTTTATTTGTAACCCATCTTAAATAATGGGATTTGTTCTACTAGGGAACAAATACTAATTATTTCAGGGGGTGGAAATCAGCGATTATTATGAACGTGTAATTCTAACGCATAACCTCTTTTGCAGTGACCGCTATTTTTGTAAGTATCGATCTGTTTTTGTGTTCTGAAAATCGGTATTTAATTGTTATCTCCAAACTAACCCACCCACCCTGCCCTGTGTTTGTGGTATTTGAATTGTATTTGGTACCAGTGTCTTTGGTTTGTCGTGTATATATTTCAGTGAAAAGCATGAGGAGATGAGATGCCTAGTGGTCTGTCGTCGTCGTCATGGATCCATCCGAATCTCGTCTGCGGTGGTAAACATTGGTGCAATCTTTGGGGATACAGCTACAAGAAGTTTTCAAATACTACTTTTGACGGTGCAAGACGTTGTGGTATCGATGCATGAGGAGATGTGATGCCTAGTGGTCTGTCGTCGTCGTCATGGCTTCATCCGGATCTCGTTTGCGGTGGATCACATTGGTGCAATCCTACAAGAAGTTTTCAAATACTACTATTGACTGTGCAAGACGTTGTGGTATCGGAACGTGAAGAACTTTAAAATCGTCTATGAACTTTGTGTCGCGGTATTTCGCGGACACAGCATAGTGTAGTTAAAATATTCTAAGAACTTTGTTATTTTCTATGCAAGAAGTTTTTAATTTTAAGACTTGTCTTTGTGAACATCTGTTCCCAGGGTTTACACTGTACAGTAGTCAGTTACAATTTAAACTTAGTTTGGACTATGAACATTGGATTTACCTGAAATGTTCCAGCGGACACAGCATAGTGTAGTTAAAATATTCTAAGAACTTTGTTATTTTCTATGCAAGAAGTTTTTAATTTTAAGACATGTCTTTGTGAACATCTGTTCCCAGGGTTTACACTGTACAGTAGTCAGTTACAATTTAAACTTAGTTTGGAGTCTTTGTGAACATCTGTTCCCAGTGTTTACACTGTACAGTGGTCAGTTACAATTTAAATTTAGTTTGGACTATGAACATTGGATTTACCTGAAATGTTCCAATTTGATTAACTACACATTTTATTTTACACTATATATTGTTGAAGCCATGGCCAGCTTATTCCAATAAATATAAACTAGTAACATTTTGTTTTATTTGTAACCCATCTTAAATAATTATATATAATATTATTATATAATGGGACAAGAAAGATTAGAAAAGGTTTGCAAAAAACTTAACAATTTAAAAGATAAATATAGAAGAGAATTGATTAGAAGCAGGACTCCAAGTAGAATATGAAGTAGTTCGTGATGATTTTATGGACACCAATAAAAGACGATTGCTGGTTGAAATGGATAATTATGAACGTGAGCTGGATAGTAACAGAGAAGAGCTTCTTAAACTGAAATACAAAATAGCAAAGTGTAGGAAAATAAAATACTCCATGGTAGAAAATGATATGCAGAGCGATGATGAAGACTACTGCCCGGTTCCGTCTGACTTTGCTTAATGAGTTGCACATGTTATGTTATTAAAATGACATCCGGATTGATTAGTAGTATAGATACTGGAGGTATCAGGCGAGTTTCCCCGAGCGGGGTGCTTGAGAAAACTGTTGAAATATGTTGGTGTTGATATAGGCGTGACTTGCATTTATAAAAGTTACGCCTGAGTCCCTCCCCTGGCATATTTCACTAGTTTTTCTCATTCCCTGCGAGGAGAAACTGGCCTGGTACGGCCAGTATCTATACTACTTACCTTCAACTATTGATTTTAATGCCTGTCGTGCCCAGATCGCCCACTCCATTGAAGATTTTAGTATTAATGGTGTCGTAGAGAAGATGCGAACTCAAACTCGCTTTCTACTTGGAAAAAGTCAATTCTTAAAATTATAGATACACGTAGTAACTTTTATAATGCAAACCCCTTTTTACTTCCTCCGAGACCTAGGTTTTCCTTTCGTAATTTAAAATCGGGAATTCAGGAATTTCATAATACATTTGTTTTAGTTCCTGCAGATAAAGCATGTTTTATCTCTGGAACTCGGCAGCACCAATTCGTATACTCCAGTTAATTCTACTGAAGATGATGTTGTTTCCGCACATATCACTCGGTGCACTACTTTCAAGGCTGGTGTAAACGATAAGCAAAATAAACTGCCTATCATGTACTGGATTCCTAAATTACATAAAAATCAGTATAAGGCTCGCTTTATTTCGAATTCTAGTGCCTGCATCACAACAAACATCTCCAAACGTTTAACTTATTGTCTTACTGCCGTTAAAGATCACGTTAAACTATACTGTGATAAAATGTATGAAAACTCTGGGATTGATTTATTTTGATCTATAAAAAATTCAGGAGACGTTCTTGATACAAGTTTCAATAAAGCTCAAGTTTCATAAATAAGCACTTATGAATTCTCTATACTATATACAACCTTACCACATCACCTTATTAAAGACAAGCTAATTTCTCTTATTCAAAAAACATTCGCTAGAGAAAATACTACATTTTTGGCATGTAATAATAATAAAGCGTTTTTTACTAACGGCAGTTTAGACAATTATACTATGTGGACTTGCTATGAAGTTTGTGAAGCACTCATCTTCCTATTAGATATTTTCGTCAGGTATGGAACCACCGTTTATAGACAAATTGTTGGTATCCCTATGGGTACGAACTGAGCACCACTTGTCGCAGATTTGTTTTTATTTTGCTATGAAAGAGATTTCATGTTGAGTCTTTCACCAGATACCCAGGCAGAGGTTATTGAAGCCTTTAATGACACCTCTCGGTATCTGGATGACATCTTGAACATTGACAACCCTTTCTTTCCAACTATGGTTATTAATATTTACCCTAAAAAACACTTCAGCTTAACAAAGCCAATATATCTGATAATAACGCTTCTTTTCTTGATTTAGATCTCTCGATTGAAAATGGTGAAATAATTAGCAAAATCTATGACAAGCGAGATGATTTTAATTTTGACATTGTTAATTATCCCCACTTGGATGGGGATGTTACCCGAGCAACTTCTTATGGGGTGTATGTATCTCAACTAATTCGTTTTTCAAGAGCTTGTACTGGAGTTGAGGATTTTAATATTCGTAATCTTTGTATAACAAAAAAGCTACTCTGTCAGGGTAACCGTTACCATAAACTTCGTAAAACCTTTGCAAAACTTTATTATCGTAACCCTGATCTTCTTTCCAAATATAAAAGTAATTTAAGGACTCTTCTGCGACAAAGATTATCACAACCTGACTTCTATGGTGATGTGATTTATAAACTTCGTAAGATTCTTGGTCATGATCACTTTCATACTATCTTTGTTAAACTTGTTAAAACGTTTATCAAAAGAGGTTATGACCCTATCATTTTGCAACGTACTGCATGCTTGGTGCTGGACCCTTTTACAGTTCGCCACTATGCTTTCCTCTTTAATTGTACGATGACCGGACAGGCTGTGGACCCTATGATGACGCCTACCTATAGCCCGTTGGGACGGTGGCGTTTGATGTTTGTCTATGATCTTTCTTGTCGTGCCCTTAATGGTTTATTCTCTTGTTGCTCTGGCTTCTGCCAAGTCATTGAGTACCTTCATTGTGGCTTTCTAGGCTATTGTTTTTTATGCCCCCGAATTTTTTTCGGGGGCATATAGTAATCGCACCGTCCGTCTGTCCGTCCGTCCGTCCGTCCGTCCAGATTCTGTCCGTCCGTCCGTTAGTCATTCCGAAGTTCGTGTCCGGCCCGTAACTTCACAACCCCTGCAGGAATTTTTAAATAACTTGGCACAAGTGATCACGATAACAAGACGATGTGTCGCGCGCAAAACCCAGGTCCGTACCTCAAAGGCCAAGGTCACACTTGAAGTTCATAGGTCAAAAACAGGTATGCAATTTCGTGTTCGGACCGTAACGTCACAACCACTGCAGGGATTTTTAAATAACTTGGCACAAGTGATCACCATAACCATAACACAGGTCTTCAAGGTCAAGGGTCAACTTTTGTCCGGTCAATAACTCTGGCATTCATAGACGGATTTTCAAATAACTTGGCACAAGTGCTCACCCCAACAAGACGATGTGTCGCGCACAAAATCCAGGTCTGTGGCCCCAAGGTCAAGGTCACAGTTAGAGGTCAAAGGTCAAATCGTGTCCGGTCAATAACTTGTGCATGCCTGGATGGATTTTCAAATAATTTGGCACAAGTGCTCACCACAACCAAATGAGGTGTCGTGCACAAATCCAGGTCCATGGCTTCAAGGTCAAGGTCATACTTAGAGGTCAAAGGACACTTCGGGGGCATTTATCACTTACAGTGATATTTCTTGTTTTATATATAACAGGTGGTGAAAAATCGTTCCTCAACCGGGACTCGAACCCAGGGTCTCTGGTTTACCGTACCAGGGCTCTAACCACTGAGCTATCGAGGACACACGGTTAGGAATCGATATTTCACCATATACCTGTACCCGGTTACATACACCCCACCAGATTGAAATTCGTCCTTGAATTTCTAATGGAGTTAACTCCAGGCCGGCTGTCAGACTTTTTTTCATACTGTTTCATGCTAACAGACACGGTCCTGAATCCCGGACGAGCCCCCAAATATAACAGGTGGTGAAAAATCGTTCCTCAACCGGGACTCGAACCCAGGGTCTCTGGTTTACCGTACCAGGGCTCTAACCACTGAGCTATCGATTATTCACCATTTACCTGTACCAGGTTACATATATTATATTTACACGAGCATATTTGTGTTTTACTTATATTGCCTATTGATGCTGCCTTGTTGGTTAGAGATTAGATCATGGCGGGGATTTCTTTATTAACACTGTCCTGTTTTAATGGGATGACAGTAGGGTGAGTGTGAGGTTTGGTGCACCTTAGAACCGGTTTAAACCCCCAGTGGCCTAATTTGCCACTGACCGTTTCAAGGCGGTAGCCCTATTGTCAACCCTTTTGTGTTTGTGATGTTGTCTGTATTTATTATTACTTTTGCCTTCTTGTTTGTCTGTTTGCGTGTTTGTTTCTGTGTTTTGTGGTTGACTGTCCTCCTTGAATGCTACTTTCCCTGTCCGATCTTTTTATATTTCTTTATATAACGTAACACTTTCATTTTGCAATTAAATTAATTAGCTTGACCTTAACCCCGATTGTGTGCATTTAAAGTATTGATTCCTTCGATATAAAAACATATGACATGAACAATAATGCGCTTCATAATTTTGCGTATTTTTAAACAGGGGAGAGAATGAGATTTGAAGCAAATGTCTTCAATTATGAAAATAACTGCAATACATATTTTAATAAAATAACTGCTTGTAAATTGTCGTTTAAAGTTATAGTATTCGGATATGTCCATGTGTTGACGTAAACAAATGGAATATGTGGATTGCTATTATTTTTTTGTCAATTTTCTCGATTTTAGCAAACATTAACATGAAATTCAGTACTTTGAAATTGATCAAATTTATGAAAAAAATAGTTAAACACACATCAGCTGCAGGCATTGTTATGATTCCTTCTCTATCAAAAATAAGTTTTAATACTTTATTACCAGAATACGTTTAAACAAAATGTTACTTAAGTTTTGGGGGCAAAACACACACACATTGCAAACAATAGTAGTACTAACTAATGACGGGGAAAAAAAAAATTTTTGACTAAAAATATCTTTATATGGTATGTGCAGCAACAATAACTTTTCATCATTTTGTCTTACAAAATATATATAAAATGCTTATTTTGATAATTTATAAATGCTTTATAAAATCGTCGCGACGCGTATAAGCAACTGCCTTATTACGAGTATCTGCCAGTTTCATAATATTGTGACAAAATTCACACTTTTAATTTAACTTTTATATTTTTGTCTTAAAATGAAACATACGATCATATTTAAATTTAAAACACAGTTTTTAACAATGAATATATACATTTAGTGGAATTATTTGGTTTTATGTGTTTTAGGTAAAAGTCTACGACAATAGAAACATATAGGTTTACAATTTGAAAATAGCAAGCATCTATAGCAAGCATCTACTTGGAAAATATTATTTGAAGCGAACCGCGTGAAATCATCGGAATTACTTTTAAATTCGTAAGTTCTATATGACAGTTTCACAAAAATAAAAATCGCGCATTTTTAATGATAGTCATTCTTCGGCCGAAGAAAAAACCTGAAACAAAAGAGTTACTTTATAAGTTGAACAGCTCTTGTAGACGTAAAAGTGCATTACGAAGTGTGATGCAAGAATATGTTCCATGTTGCAAACTATGCAAGTAAGGGAACTTTTTTGAACAGCGGGCTAACCATAACTTTGATCCAGTTTGATTGTCATATGACTTTTGGAAGATTACCTTTAAGATTGGGGCAAGGGTACTTCTGAGTTGCTCCTGTACAACAGGTCGTCGGGTCCGGACGCTTTATCCGGTTTAATATTTGACAAGAGTTTCTGTATGCCGTTTAAGTAGAATTTTATGTCAGGCAATGGCATGCACGGGTACATTTGAATTGTGGTGGAATATCTTCTACTGAAACATGTGTTGGTATGTACCAAAATATGACCTTTTTGTTTTGCATACTATATGCTGAGCGATCTTCTGCTCATATGCACTATATCCGTTTCATGCGGTCTATAGTATAATGTATAATGCATAATAAGCTCTGTATAATAATTTTGTGGTGCATGTTGGTACGTCGATTTTGACCCATACAATTTCGCTATCAGTGTTAAACTGGCTTTTTTCTGAGGAAATGAGAGTGTCCTGTACGAGGATAAATACACCACCGCCATGGTTGTTTGTGACTCTATCTTTTCTATATGGAAAATATGTTTAACCCCTTGATTTCCGAGAGTACTCACTCACTGCCTAGATGTATGGGCTATAACCATGCCTCAGTGCATTTCTAGTAATGCAGCCATTGACTAACATTTTATATGATAGTAAAGTTCAACAAACAATACTTACCACTTGGAGGTACTGCAGGGAGTGCAGGTTTCAGATCTGAGTAGACTATTTTGTGATGAAAATGATTGTGGCGAGGGAATTGTAATTGTCGAGAGATTGGTCTGGTCACATCAAGAATAGACCCACGAGAAAGACACTTTCGATGCCAATGAGTTATATGTGGTAATATCTTCCCCCTTCACAATGAATATAGAAACATTGGCTGGCCACACGTGTCACAGTTGACGGCTGCATCGGACTCACTAACTTCGTTGCCACAGGTACCACATGGGTAGTCTTTGTCAGGGTTCTTTTCAATGTCAGGAGACCGGGAGAGTTGGAGCAGACTTTTAGTCAGTTAGTCATGACCCTTTGATGGTGCCTGAGCTTTTGCTGGCACGTGATAGCTGCAAGAATCAAGCATGTTTACATAAACCTACATTGCAAAACGCTGTCCATTCGTTTGGGCTAATGCATGGTCTAGCTAAGCTGTAATTTGAGCTGGTGTATGGCTATGTATCACGAACAACTTGTGTAACACAAGCATACGACACCAAAGAACAACTATACTTTAAAGACACATTTCGAGCCTATTGTATTTGGGGGGAGAGAATTTCTATATGTAACTGTAAATCGCTGTTAGAAATACATTTGCACAAGGAAATTGAGATTATTAGTTTTTTGTCAAAGGATGAGGCCCGTCCCATAAAGAGTGTATAATAATGTATAAAAATTATAACCGTTTTGCATTTTATGTGCACTTGTATATATGTTAAAACAACTATGTGTAGATGGATTTTCTTAAAAGACCCGTGTTAACAATTAATAGTTTTTGTATTTTTAGCACAATATACTCTATTATCAGTTACTTCTCTGCCATGTTTTAGTAAATCTCAAATGCAAGAAACTCATCGGGACTTCAAAATTCAAAAATCGTTGTCATCTGTCAGTGTTTTTGATCACCTGAGCCGAAGGCTCAATGTGATGTTTTGGAATCACTCTTCGTCAGTCGTCCGTCCGTTGTCTGTCCGTCGTCCGTCGTGGTCGTTATCTTTTGCTTCTGACGATTTTTTCTCAGAAACCGCTTGTAGGAATTCAACCAAATCTTATATGAATTCATTAAACTGGATTTTATAGTTGCACCAACAGCTAAGGTCATTTGGCGACATTCCAGCTTTTTATTGGTGGAGGGAGACCCCAGGTGCAAACCCGGGCATTGTTTCGTGCACGGGTGCGCACTTGAGTAAAACCATCGACGTTCCGCAAGCAAGCTGGATAGCTTGATACTCACATACTAAACAGTCCTGGCCCCATGGGCTTCCTATGTATCCTTCCTTTCTCTCTGGGGCGGCTCTAAATAACCTGTATTGTGTGGATGAGCCGTTAAACAACATTCAATTCAATTCCATCGAACATATAGTTTATGGTTAGCGCTTTGCTTGCGCAGTACGACACATTATGTACGCACATTTCTCAGTGACAGGACGCAGACAGTAATACTCGAATGTGAGAAATCAGACACTATACCAGTTACATCCGGTGTTCCCCTAGGTGTAAACGAACGAGGAAAAAATATGACACTCAGCGTGGTTTGAATTCGGAACGATTGCATGTGAAGCGGACGCTCTACCGATATGGCCATAAAAGCTAGCTCTGCGGTGAGACAGTAGTAACGCGCTTATAAACATATCTGTTTACATATACCCCCAACTATTCCTACTACACTAGGTTCTGTCCTCGGACCGATATTGTTTCTTGTGTATATTAACGATATGCCTGGAAGTATCACCTCAAAAGAAAGGTTGTTTGCTGAAGAAACACCCGTTTACCTGAAGATTGACTTTAGCGGACGAAAACATACTCCAGACAGACCTAGATACACTTCAGAGGCGCGACACTAAGTGGGACATGACATTTTAAACGCATCTAAATGTGAAGTCGTTAAAATCACAAGGTCTCACCAATTACAAACTACATGGACAGTCATTTATGTCTGCGAGAGTGCTCGCTACTTTGGTGTTGATATTTACAAGCAACCTATCCTGGAACACTCACATCAACAAGGTATCAAGTAAGGCAACCACACGCTTGGCTTGTTTTATGGAACATAAATGTAAATTCTCCCAAACTAAAGGAAAATACATACAATGCCCATCGAGAGTACGCCAACAGCATTGGCGTCCCCCATACAAAGTCCAACATTACCAAACTTTAAAAAGGCCAACGTCGAGCAGCACAATGAAGTCAGAACGACTACTCGATTTACTTACGTTGGAGAGGCTGGGATGGAGGCTGTTAGAACAAAGCCGAGCAGAAGCGCGCCTCTGTCTATTTTATAAACTAGTGCTTGGTATTCCTATTCCACAACACTTCGAACTGAACCATATAGTTTCGAGGTATGGCCACTCCATAACTTTTACCTGCTTTATCAGTATTTTAGACAGATCCATATAGGAGCTGACTACTACAAACAAGTTCTCATTCTTTCCTCTAACTGTTGTCCAGCGAAATTCTTTCAAATCCCAGCTGGTGTTATGATGCAGAAATATTTAGAACCGTTATTAAAGATGGCTGTCAGTCGCATCCATCACGCCAGACACCTTAAGAGACACACATGTTTGTTTTCAAACCTATTTTTTTTTTTTTTTTTTATCTTTTTATGCTTTTTTTAAAAACTTATACAAACCTCTTATATATTTTTTTTACATTTTATTGTCTGTTAAATCAGGCTATTGAAGCATGTTCGATGGGAACCGATAATTCAACAAACAGGACGGCGAAATTCAAAGGTTTCATCTGTACATGCCCATACCTTTTTTATCAGAACGTATTAGATAATGCAACCTCACAAAGCAGTAAACAACTAAAATAAAATAGGAAGATTGTGTAACTTAACGGTGTATACAAGCCGATATAAAAGTCGATAAATGTAGCATTCAAGGACCACAGTCAACCAAAAACACCCATAGAAACAAACAATAATTACAAAGATGACGACAAGAACGCAATACAATGTCCCCTACCGGACATTCGTTAAAATCCTCCAAGGAAATTTAAAGTTAATATCGGAAACCAATTTTCTATTTAAAGTAACCGTGACCTTGGAAAACATATCCCGAATAGCAATCCCAAGCTTCCTTTCCATGAGCCGCACCTTTTGGTAAGGTTTCGTGAAAATCCCTTATGGGAAGCAAAAGTTATTGATCGGAAAATATTTATCTATTAAAGTAACTGTGACCTTTGACCGAATGACCAGAATAGCATTTCCAAGCTTCCTTTCCGTCAGCCGCACCTTTTGGTAAAGTTTCGTTAAAATCCCCCAAGGAAGTTATTGATCGGAAACCCATTTTTTATAGTAACAGTGATCTTGGACCAAATGATATGAATATCAATCCCAAACTCTCTTTTAATGAGCCGCATATTTTGGTAAAGTTTCGTTTAAATCAATCTAGGAAAACACATGTCATTGACCGGAAAACCAATTTTCTATTACTTTTTAGTAACAGTGTCCTTGACCTTGTCCCCAGTGACACCAAATGCAAACCCAAGCTTCCTTTTCGTATAAGTTACCTACACAGCAAGTTTCGGGCCAATATCTCATTCCTAACTAAAGTTATTGAGCAGAAACCGGTTTTTAGCTCGACTGATCAAAGATCAGCAGAGCTTATGCCGTGGTGCGGTGTCCGTTGTCCGTCTGTCCGTAAACTTTTTTTGTAGCGACTACTCCTCTGAAACTACTGGATGGATTTTGATGTCTAGATGATCCTGGCAAAAATTCACGTTGATGTTAAATCCAAGATGGCCGCCAAAGCTAAAAATAGATTTTTTAAAAACAAGTTTGTAACGACTACTTAATTTTTTTGAAAACTATAAGTGATATTGATATGGGACTTTTTCTAAAATGATCAGCATGACATGATGTTGGACCTTGTCGAAAATTATTTTGATTCGACGTTAAACATGGCTGCCATCTTTGTTTACATAGAGTTATATAGTAAAAACTTGTAGCGACTACTCCTCTGAAACTACTCGACGGATTTTCATGAAACTTCACAGAAATGTTGCACTTGACGTCTAGTTGATCCTAGCAAAATTTCAGGCTGGCCGTAAATTCAAAATGGCCGTGGCTGAAAATCGATATTTAAAAAACACAAGTTTGTAGCGACTACTTCTTGAAAACTATAATTGATATTAATATGGGACTTTTTCTAAAATGATCAGCACGACATGATGTTTATCTTTGTTGAAAATTATTTTTGTTCGACGTTAAACATGGCCGCCATCGGCCATCTTTGTTTACATAGAGTTATATAATATAAACTTGTAGCGACTACTCATCTGAAACTACTGGACGGATTTTCATGAAACTTCACAGGAATGTTGCTCTTGATATCTAGTTGATCCTAGCAACATTTCAGGTCTGCCAGAAATTCAAGATGGCCATGATAGCTAAAAAAAAATTGTTAAAAACAAATTTGTAGCGACTACTTCGTGAAAACTGTAAGAGATATTGATATGGAACTTCTTCTAAAATGATCAGCATGACATGATATTGGTCTACTTGAAAATTATTCTGATGCGGCATTAAACATGGCCTCAAGCGGCCATCTTTGTTTACATAGAGTTATATAGGAAAAACGTGTAGTCCGCTACTCCTCTGAAACTACTTGACAGATTTTCATGAAACTTAACAAGAATGTTGCTCTTGATATCTAGTTGATACTAGCAAAATTTCAGGTATGCCAGAACTTCAAGATTGCCACGACAGCTAAAAATAGATTTTTAAAAAACAAGTTTGTATTTTGATGCGGCATTAAACATGGCCTCTTTGTTTACATAGAGTTATATAGTAAAAACTTGTAGCCGGCTACTCGTCTGAATCTACTTGACACATTTTCATGAAACTTCAAAGGAATGCTGATCTAGCTATCAGTCTGGTAGGGTTAGGTCCAGTATCAACATTGGACTATGGTGAAGGTCTGGTATCGACATTGGACCATGATAAAGTTCCGGTATCAACACTGGATCATGGTGAAGGACTGGTATCAACTTTGGATTACGGTGAAGGGCCAGTATCAACCCTGGACCACGGTGAAAGTGTCCAGTATCAAACGTGGACCGTGGGGAAGATCCAGTATCACCAGTGGACAATGGTGAAGGTCCCGTATCCCCAGCGTACCATGGTGAAGGTCTGTTATCAAACGTGGACCATGGTGAAGGTCTGTTATCAATAGTGGACCATGGTGAAGGTCTGGTATTAACACAGGATTATGGTGAAGGTACGATATCAACAACGTCATGCACTTAACGCAGTTTTATGTAACTTCTGCTATATGCGTTATTGTACGTTACGCTAACGTACGTGACGTCACTTTCCTTGTATTGCTGACTTTTGAAATAGATTCGTAACAGACACAACGTGTTGTACTCCCTTTACCGAGTTATAAACCCCGCTACTCAACATTTTGGTGCCGTGAAGAAACAAAGATGAATCTTCAGAAACTAATGTCAATACGAGAGGGGCACCGCAGGGTAATGTCAATACGAGAGGGACAACGCAGGGTAATGTCAATACGAGAGGGACACCGCAGTGTAATTAAACGTCAGCTTGAAAGAATCGAGGAGGCAAAACAAGATCCAACTTTAACAGACTTTCACGCAATTTTAGAGGTGATTTCACGCAAGGTCGACGTTATCGCATTATTGAATGAAAATATATTATCTCAATTAGATGTGAGTGGCTTTGAAGAAGAAATCATCAATAGTGAGGAGTATTCGTTGGATTTGGACATTACAATTTAACATCTCCATTTATTTAGCAGAGATCGTGGGATTCAGACCGCAGATAAAACTTCACCAATAGAGATTTTTGGTGACAGTTTGTTACGAGATGAAATACACCCGCAACATGCAGATGTCAGGATTCAACCCCCAGCAGACATCAGGATTCATCCCGCAGCAGACACAGGAGTCACTCGCAGTAGACGTCAGGAGTCAACCCGCAGCAGACATCAGGAGTCAACCCGCAGCAGATGTCAGGAGTCAACCCGTAGCAGATGTCACGAGTCAACCAGCAGCAGATGTCAGAATGCATACGGCTCCTTTAAGTGGGACGACCAGGTTTCCCTACCTTCTACCAGACAAGCACCCCCATACCCGTCTGATCGTGTTCGATGCCCATGTTGAGCAGTTTTATGCAGGTGTAAACGGAACGATCACTCACCTATTGTTTGGGGCGCTTGTTTCAGCCGAAAGGTTTTTGGTCTTTTAAGATAAAATTAATCTACTACCTAAATAAGTTATATGTCAGTGAAACATACATTTTTAGTGGTAAATAAAAATTCCTTACTTTTCAAAATCGGTTGCGAAATAAAAAATTCATGCAAGATAGTTGTTTTTGATGGGGCATTTTCAATGCAAAATTCAGACTGCATGAACAATTTGAAAAAATTTTTTTTTTTAGAATTTTTATCCAAAAATGGTTTTAAATTGTTTGATATTAGTAAATTAAAGGGACACTGTCCGTAACTTTTAGCTTATAAAACACACAATAATTATGTTCGCAAACATTACACACTAAATATTATTCAATATTTACTAATTAAAAGCAATAGTGTTTAACGGAATTCAATCGCGGTGCAAAAAAAAGAAAATCCACTTTGTGCGTTTGAACTCGCAGCCCAAGTTAAAATTACCTTTTCTTTACACTCGCAGTAATAATAGTGTGGGTGAGCGTAAAGTGACTACTTCGCTCCCGACTGAGCTAAGCGGGCTATACATATTACGCAATACATACTATGGTGAAAACCTAATGCGCTAATCACTAGCGGATCCAGGGGGGTCGTGCGCCCCCCCTAAAAATTCCGGATCATACATGTATGTCCATGTTACTGTAGATAAAATATCAAACAATTTCGATGCACGCCCTCAGTATAAAATTTTTTCTCGCTCGCTTCGCTCGCCCTACGCACAATGACTAATGAGTGGTTTAATTAACACATTGTTAAATCCTTTTATTTGAAAACGGACTTTTTTTATTCATACATGTATGTCCATGTTACTGTAGATTAAATATCAAACAATTTCGATGCACGCCCTCAGTATAATTTTTTTTTTCACTCGCTCGACGCATAATGGCTAATGAGTGGTTTAATTAACACATTGTTAAATCCTTTTATTTGAAAACGGACTTTTTTTTATTCATACATGTATGTCCATGTTACTGTAGGTAAAATATCAAATAATTTCGATGCACGCCCTCAGCATAAAAAAAAATCTCGCTCGCTTCGCTCGCTCTACGCATAATGACTAATGAGTGGTTTAATTAACACATTGTTAAATCCTTTTATTTGAAAACGGACTTTTTTTTTTCATACATGTATGTCCATGTTACTGTAGATAAAATATCAAACAATTTCGATGCACGCCCATAGTATACTTTTTGTTTTCGCTCGCTTCGCTCGCTCGACGCATAATGGCTAATGAGTGGTTTAATAAACACATTGTTAAATCCATTTATTTGAAAACGTACTTTTTTTATTCATACATGTATGTCCATGTTACTGTAGATAAAATATCAAACAATTTCGATGCACGCCCTCAGTAAAACAATTTTTTTTCGCTCGCTTCGCTCGCTCGACGCATAATGGCTAATGAGTGGTTTAATTTACACATTGTTAACTCCTTTTCTTTGAAAACGGACTTTTTTTATTCATACATGTATGTCCATGTTACTGTAGATAAAATATCAAACAATTTCGATGCACGCCCTCAGTATATTTTTTTTTCACTCGCTCGACGCATAATGGCTAATGAGTGGTTTAATTAACACATTGTTAAATCCTTTTATTTGAAAACGGACTTTTTTTTATTCATACATGTATGTCCATGTTACTGTAGATAAAATATCAAACAATTTCGATGCACGCCCTCAGTAAAACATTTTTGTTTCGCTCGCTTCGCTCGCTCGACGCATAATGGCTAATGAGTGGTTTAATTTACACATTGTTAACTCCTTTTCTTTGAAAACGGACTTTTTTTATTCATACATGTATGTCCATGTTACTGTAGATAAAATATCAAACAATTTCGATGCACGCCCTCAGTATATTTTTTTTTTTCACTCGCTCGACGCATAATGGCTAATGAGTGGTTTAATTAACACATTGTTAAATCCTTTTATTTGAAAACGGACTTTTTTTTATTCATACATGTATGTCCATGTTACTGTAGATAAAATATCAAACAATTTCGATGCACGCCCATAGTATACTTTTTGTTTTCGCTCGCTTCGCTCGCTCGACGCATAATGGCTAATGAGTGGTTTAATTAACACATTGTTAAATCCATTTATTTGAAAACGTACTTTTTTTAGTCATACATGTATGTCCATGTTACTGTAGATAAAATATCAAACAATTTCGATGCACGCCCTCAGTAAAACAAATTTTTTTCGCTCGCTTCGCTCGCTCGACGCATAATGGCTAATGAGTGGTTTAATTTACACATTGTTAATTCCTTTTCTTTGAAAACGGACTTTTTTACCCTATCAATGCACTACCGCAACCGTTTTATGAGGCTAGAAACGGACCCTAAAATTGACCAAAATCTTACGCCCCCCCTAAGCTGAAATCCTGGATCCGCCCCTGCTAATGGAAGTCACGTGATCGCAGAAAAGGTAAATATTGTGGGTCCCACTTTATTTACATATAATAATTAAAACTTTTTTTTTTCAAACTCACGAATGTATTCCTACATACTTCTTAGGGTCTATCCTCATGTTTTCATGTATACATTTCACTGAATAAAAGTCAGACAGTTATTTGGTTATGCTCAATATCTGCTTACTTACGGATAGTGTCCCTTTAAGACACCCTGAAAGTTTTGTAGCAACATTTGAAGGCTAACTGAAGTTATTGGAAATTTCTTAATTTTCTGCTGTTCCACCAAGGAATTAACCCCATCGAAAAATCATTTTGGCTGTAAAATATTTATTTCTCGACCGATTTTCAAAATTAAAGTAGTTTTATTTACCACTAAAAATGCCAGTTCTACTGATATATAACTGATGTGCGTATTATTTAAACTGCTCAAGCTACTGCAGAAAACTCTTTGGCTGAAACAAGCGCCCCAAACAATACGTCGAAAGTATTGGATTCCTTGCAAAAGACAATGTGTAAAAGCAGTTGTAAAAAAATGTGTTACCTGTCGTAAAGTTACATCGAGACCTTTCAATGCACGGGGACCACCATCATTGCCGAAATGCCGTCTTAATTATTCGCCGCCATTTACTGTTACCGGTGTTGACTTTATTGGAGCTTTGTACGTGAAAGGCGAATTAGCAAAGGAGAAAAAAGTGTACATGACTCATATTTTGCTATTTGATTCATTGTATGGACACATACCCTAACATTTTAATGGCTTATTTGAGAGTTTATTTTGATCTTATATAAAGGCCTGGTATCCTGTGGACATAAAAATCACAATATAAAGATAACTTCATTACAGTTTGATAGAACATTTTCACTTTTTTTCATCTATATCCGGAAATGTAACTCATGTAACAGGACAGACATTATCCTCCATTTTAATCTACTTCTAGACAGTACTGATGACTATAGTTCACATTGAAACATCCTATTGATATATATGTTACTTATTAAATATATCCATACATGTCTAAACTTTTATAAACCACCAAAATTATAAACCACCAAAATTAGAATAATTTTCAATAACAAATGCAATAAAATTTACCTTTCAGGTTTGATCCTTGTTATTTCCATTCAGTATTAGAATATATCTTATCAATGCCAACATGTTTGTGAAGCATGATTAATTAAATACACTGTTGTACTGTTGAGCTGTATCCTGGAAGTGCCCTTTTCCTCAACCAGTTTGGGTAAAGGTAGCTTCCTTTTTTAGAACACGACTCTTGAGATAGGTCTGGACGAGCTGGCCACTTGTAATAATCGCCACACTGCTCGATGTGAGTTCGATCTCATCACCATCCAAAACGTCTTTAATCTGGAAAAAAAGATTATAATCAAAATCAATTAACATGTGTGTAATTAACGTGTGTGTGTGTGTGTGTGTGTGAGATAGACGGTTTGTGATGTCGTTGATACCTGTATAAAATGTATGTCTAGCAATGAATGTTAAAATTAATTAAACAACATCAGCAAAGAAAAAAAGAGACATAGGTGTTGCTTTTCCAGCGGTGGCGGCGGCGTCAACATTCAAGTTTTGCGTTTAGGTCATTTTCTCACAAACTGTATGCACTAGACCTTTCAAACTTTGCTTATAGTTGTATCTTGGGTGGTACATCGCAACGTGACAAAGCAAATGTGGAAGTGACCTTGACCTTGACCCTCCAAGCAAAGGGCAGATAACTTAACATTTTTTAGGTTCAACTTTTGCGTTAGGTCACTTTTTCACAAACTGTATGCACTAGACCTTTCAAACATTGCTTATAGTTGTATCTTGGGTGGTACATCGCAACGTGACAAAGCAAATATGGAAGTGACCTTGACCCTCCAAGCAAAGGGCAGATAACTTAATAATTTTTAGGTTCAACTTTTGCGTTTAGGTCACTTTTTCACAAACTGTATGCACTAGATCTTTAAAACTTTGCTTATAGTTGTATCTTGAGTGGTACATCACAACGTGACGAAGCAAATGTGAAAGTGACCTTGACCCTCCAAGAAAAGGTCAGATAACCTTATAATGTTTACCTTCAACTTTGGCGTTTAGGCCACTTTTTCATAAACTGTATGCACTAAGACCTTTCAAACTTTGCTTATAGTTGTATCTTGAGTGGTACATTGTAACGTGACAAAGCAAATGTGGATGTGACCTTCATCATCAAAGCAAAGGGCAGATAACTTTATTTGTTACAGTTACATCCGTTTCTCATGAACTATAATATGCACTAGATGTTTTAAACCTACTTTATAGCTTAATGTTTGCAAGAAAACATATTTCATTTTGGCATAGTTGTGTCTTGGGTAGTGCATCCTTTTGAATGTATGGATTTCATCTATGACCTTGACCTAGTTTTTGGAGCTGATGATTTTTTGCTTTTTTTCTTGGAGGGTCAAGGGCCTTCATTTTTCATCCGCTCTGTGCCAAACTTTAACAGATTGTTAATATCATTGAAAGCTCGCATAAGTTTGAAAACCAGTCAGATCGGACAAGTAACAGCGGAGTTATGGCCCTTGATTTAGTTAAAAATGCTATATTTTGCCTCGTTAGGGCTTTCATTATTCATCTGATCTTTACCAAACTTTACCAGATGTTTTGCCTTCTTTTTTTTTATTATTAGTATATTTTTTTGTGTTGAATCTGTTTGTTTTTTTGAAATATATATATATATTTCTTTCTTTTTGATTCTTAAATTTTTTTATTTTTTTTTTAATTTTTAATTTTTATTTGATCTATTGATTGATTTTTTTTTTGATTTTTTTACAAAAAAAGATTTCTTCTAATTTTTTTTTATTATTATTTTTTATTTCATTATTTTTTTTAATTACTTTTTTTCATTTTTTTTTGTTAACGCCGTGTTAGCAGGAAGCATTGCTATGATTTCTAGTAGTGCCAATTGTGTTTTTACGGTTCGTTGATTTTTTCATGGAGTTGCGGCCCCTTGACATTTTTACTTTTAAATTTCTTGTCGGCGCTACTCCTCCTAAACGCCTTGTTGGATTTCGACGAAACTTGGCAGGAAGCATCAGTAAGATGTCTGGTTATGCATGTCGCGCTTTTGTTCCAGTTCGCTGATTTATGACGGAGTAATGGCACTTTGACATTTTTACTTTAAATTTCTTGTCGGCACTACTCCTCCTAAAAACGGCTTGTTGGATTTCTACAAAATTTGGCAGGAAGCCGATCTTTACCAAACTTTATCAGATTGCTAATATCAATGAAAGCTCGGACAAGTTCGAAAATCAGCCAGATCGGACTAGTAACAGCGGAGTTATGGCCCTTGATTTAATTAAAAATGCTATATTTTGCCTTGTTAAGACGATATGGCCTTCATTTTTCATCCGATCTTTACCAGACTGTTAATATCAATGAAAGCTCGGACAAGTTCGAAAACCGGCCAGATCGGACCAGTAACAGCGGAGTTATGGCCCTTGATTTAGTTAAAAGTGCTATATATAGGGGGCACTCCTCAGTTTCGCATGAATGTCCATGGTGTAAATCAGAAAGAAATCAACTAAGCATCTTTTAGGTCCATGGATGGTCTTTATAATAATTATGAAGCACATGTTTGATGTTTTTTTCAGTTTTGATTACTTCTAAGTTTATTTTGGTGTATTGGAATATGCATTCTTTGGGTTTTTTGGAGGCTATAAATAGAAAAATGTGAACCAATCAAAAACTTCCTAAAAGTAGTTAAAATGGCTGATTTTCACTGACGAGGAGATCAGCGTGGAATAACTTTTTAAAATGCCGGACTAGGTAGGTAAAATTTAGCATTTCCTGATATGCAAGAGCATTATGAGTGCAGACATGACCCTGATATGTGTAGGAATTTTTTTTTTTTTTATTTATTGACATTTGAAATATTGCTAAAATTGCATTTTTAGCATGTTTTAAGGGGTGGGGTAATCTTAAAGAAATGGGACTAAAGTTGTACAGAAAATGCTTTTTGATACTTTTATTTGGTATGGAAACATGGGTAATTTTATTGTCTTCTAAGAAATGTATGACACAATGATGATGTGATTTATTTTTGCTCAAGGATTCAGGCTAAGAGCTTGTCATGTGTTTGATGATTGAGAAATGTACATTAAACTGTGGAGTGCCCCCTATATTTTGCCTCGTTCAGATGATAGGTCCTTTATTTTTCATCCGATCTTTACCAAACTGTACCAGATTGTAAATATCAATGAAAGCTCGGCCAAGTTCGAAAACCAGCCAGATCAGACCAGTAACAGCGGAGTTATGGCCCTTGATTTCGTTAACAATGCTATATTTTGCCTCGTTAATACGATAGTGCCTTCATTTTTCATCTGATCTTTACCAGAGTTTGTGACATTCGGTTTCATTATTTTATTTTTTTTCCATATAATTTTTTGTTATTTTTTTTTTCTAGTTGTGCACATCATCGTCGCGTTCCGGTTTATAGATTTTTGGCAGAGTTATGGCCCTTTAAATGTTTTTGATACACAAACATTTTCAAGGCTAATTCTCCTGAACCCCTGGCTGGATTTCAACGAAACTTGACAAGGATGATCAGTATCAAGCCTAGCTGTGCATATCTTCGCCATATTCCGTTTGAATGATTTTTGGCAGAGTTATGGCCCTTTAAAGGTTTTAATAGACAATCTTTAACCAGATTAGTCTCTTCTGAACTCCTTGCCGGATTTCAACGTATTTTGGTGGGGATGATCAGTACCAAGCCTAGTTGCACCTATCATTGCCGTGTTCTGGTTGAATGCATTTTGGCAGAGTTATGACTCCTTAAAGGTTTTAATACACTAAATGTGTACTGACTAGTTCTCCTGAACCTCTGGCTAGATTTTAACAAAATTTGGCAGGGATGATCAGTACCAAGCCTATTTGCGTATATCATCGCCATGTTCCGGTTGAATGATAGTATACAAAAACTTTATGTTTACCCAGTAGAGCGTCCACAGGCCCTCTTGGGTCTCTTGTTTTTCATCTGATCTTTACCAAACTTTACCAGGTTGTTAATATCAATGAAACCTTGGACAATTTCGAAAACCCGCCAGTTCGGACCAGTAACAGCGGAGTTATGCCCTTGATTTAGTTAAAAATCTATATTTTGCCTCGATAGGGCCTTCATTATATTTTTTCATTTATTTTTTTAATTAAATTTTTCTTTTTTTTTTAATATATTTTTTTTAATTACTTCCTTTTGTTCATTTTTTGACGAAATTTGACGAAACTTAGCAGGAAGCATTGGTATGATTTCTAGTTGTGCCTATTGTTTTTTTCCAGGTTTGTTGATTTTTGATGGAGTTACGGGCCCTTGACATTGTTACTGTAGATTTCTTGTCGGCGCTACTCCTCCTAAACGCCTTGTTGGATTTCGACGAAACTTGGCAGGAAGCATCGATAAGATGTCCAGTTGTGCATGTCGCGCTTTTGTTCCAGTTCGCTGATTTTTGACGGAGTTATGACTTTAACTTTTTTGTCGGCTCTACTCCTCCTAAACGGCTTGTTGGATTTCTATGAAATTTGGCAGGAAGCCTCAGTATGATGTCTAGTTGTGCATATCGCGGTATATAGATGAAAGTTTGGACAGGTTCGAAAACCAGCTAGATCATGTTAGTAACGACAGAGTTATGGCCTTTGATTTGTTGAAAAATGCGATATTGTATTTTCCTTTGTTAAATCTGTAGCTACTTCATTTTTTATCTGATCTTTACCAAATTTGTTTAGAATATTAATATAAACCCCCACCCATTTTGATAAAATCTCATTCATAGAAGAACAAATTAAACAATACCCATGCCAGACTAGACACAGCAGACTTATTGCATGATTACAGGGTGAGCGATCTAGGGCCATCCTTTGTTTTTGAAATGTTTTAAAAGAAGTAATGATGAGAATTTTATGACGACAACCCTTGATATAAGAGCCATTTTAGCAAGTAGAGCGTCCAAATGCCCTCTTGGGCCTCTTGTTCACTGATGTTGTTGCCTTTGATTTTAGGACACCTGCCTCACCATCGCATCTGTTTTTCCCATGTCGGGAACCATAGAAACATCTCTCTATTGTCACTTGGTGATCATCGATACTTCAGCTGACGTCCATAAATGGAACCTTCGACTTGTATTGTGCAGCACATCCGTCGCTTATCACATACACATGCTCGAACTGAATATCCCTCGTGACTTTGAGATGTTGAATTACTTCTGTTGTATATTTGTGTACAGCGTGACTGTCGTGCAATAAACCGTTGCTGATGATGTCCACACACTCGTCTAAGATGACATTGTCTTTGGTACACCTGTACAATGCGATGCATGGATGTATTGTCACAGAATCCTTCGCCCAGTGAGCGCCCTGTTTTTCATTCTGGGAAAAGCAAGTTTAATTTTCAGCAAAGTCAATGGTTAACACAACTGCTTTTTCGGGGAAATTTTTACCCAACTACGAGAATTGTTCCTGCTGCGACCGAGCTTCAAACAGATGTACTGATAGGCATTCCAATTTTAAAAAATGAGTGTGGCAACCAACTCTGACGGAGGGCCAGACTTCACAACTTCTTGTCTTTTAGTTATTTCTTTTCCTGTCTTTGGGTTCAAAGATGTTACGACATCCCATACATTCCACTTGACAACATACCCTTCATCACTAGCAATTGGTCTTTTTCTTTCAGTAAGTTTGTTCCACACTGATCACACTTTGTCAATGCAAGATAATTTATGATATCTTTTTTCATTCATTGTTTCATCAACTGCTTCGTATATGTCGTTTATTTTCAGAACTAATCTTCCTTTTACGTTTTCTCAGTACTCACAGAGACACTGAAAAAGCCTTTGATGTTTCTGCATCAAAACATTTTAGGGAGCAAGCGAGAGTGTTCATCATTCCAATTTGACCATGCCCTTTTAAGTGACGTCTGAAGCACGTGCCTCTGTTGGTCTTTTTTCACGCTTTTCTTGTCTGGAATTGTTGTGGAATTTACCTCGCATTTGAAATACTCGGACAGAATCTTTTCTCCGTTTTCGTGGATTGTCATCTATACACCCTTCTGTGAAATACTTCCTCTTTATTCCTGTAGCTGAGCAAAACATCTTGGGTCATTTCCTTGCCTTTAATATTTTGCGCAAAATGTTTGATAAAATCTTTTCTTCGCTTCCTTTGTATATTTGTTCCACCTTTCATATCATCGTGTACTTCTTTAAGGGTACTCATTATTGCATTTAAATTCTTTATGGCTGATCGGGAACTTACTCCTTCCGGCTCAAGTGCAGCCCTTCTGTTGGGTGTTACATTTGACATTAAGCCTTTTACAATGTTTGCGTATCGTTCGGGTGTTTTCGAAAGTGCAGATTTTGCTCTGTAAACAGACTTTCTTATAGCATCCGTCGTCAATTGTTTGGTTTGCCTTGTGATGATGTTGACGCTTTATTTACTTTTACCTTATCAAAGTTTATTACAACCTTCGCTCTGGGTGCTCGTTTTTTTGTGTGCATGTTTCTTCTTATGGTGCTCTTCTAATATTGAATTTTCCATAAAAAAAATTGCGACACCTTTGCATCCTTTTGTTTGCTCCCTTTTTTTTACTAAAATGTAAGAATGTTTGAGATTCATTAACCTTACCAGTACATCTGTTTTAATGATGTCTGGTGAATCAACAAATGTCCCCGCCAACTGATATATTAAAATAAATTTGCCCTGACCGACCTACCACTCACCCACCCAACCATTAACAACGTTTAATAAGTTGAAACAATAACTTACAACATTGTTTTATATTGTTTTTGCCATGTAATGCTTTTTAAAGGGACATTCAGCAATTTAATTTTTATTCAATCATTAAGGACATATTTCCTAATATTTCCCATTGCTACTTGGTCATTGAAAGAGCATGGGAATCTTGTTTATTTACTGACTGCATGCTCCATGACCGATCAACTCAGGTATATAAATTGAGGCCCGCTTCTAGATTTTCTTTGTGTTACATTGCTATTTTAGATATTGTCTTGGGTAAGAAAAGCTAAACACAACTTTGCAATTTAAAAAAGCATATTCATAATTTAGCTAGTTTAAATACAAAACTTGTCTGATATTTCTTTATTGTTTCTAGAGCAAGAATGAATGCCAAGCATTAAATGAACAACACTAAAATAATGAGAGTCTTTTGGGGAACAAGGGAACATTGTCTGTTACTGTTCATTTTAAATTGTCAACTACTCATATTTGTTTGCCATGTTGGACAGTGATCACACAAGTGATTGTTGTTGTTGTGTGTGTATCTTCCAACTCTCAAGTTTCTGTTGGTGTTCTCTATATTTATTACAGAGACTAATAATGTTGATGTTGTTTTAGGTGGAATTTCTCATTATTGTATAGCTGTTATCTAGTCGAAATAGCTGCAGTTCTTGAATTCTTGAATTTTTTACCGGAATAGTTAAAGTTACAGCTTCAATTATGTTTGTTCTACATGGGATATTTATGCAATGTGTTGCATTTTCAGAAAGCAGGTGACGCAGACCATGTTTGGGGAAATTTTCATGCCGATTGAGATAAAAATTGCAGATATATTACAGAAATACTATGGTTGATGCCGTTTCTTGTGTATTTTTTATGTTAAAGGCAGAATACCGCCAAAATTCAAGTGATACTCTGACTTGCATATTTCTTCATATTTTTAGTTGGTGGTTTGTTTGACATGCAGAATCTAAATGCACAGCTATTAACTGGTATACTTTAGACTTTTATCGTGCTACCATGGATACAGGAAGAAATGATATTTTTCCTATTCAGATTTCAGCAGTTGATCATTGAATACATATGTCTTATCCCATAGCACGAACTTGTTTTAATCATGATCTTATGATAGCAGATGACAAAAGGAGATTCTGATGAAAATCTCATGAAGATTGAGGCAAAATGGTGGAGTTATTACACAAATGCTACATGTTATGAAAACATAGTTTGCACTTTTATTTTACAGCGAGAACTTGTCGAATCCACGCGTTACTCTCAATCACATAATCCTGAATTATTTCACTTCTAAATATTATAGAAGCATGCTTATGGTCATATTGTATAGGTTCTGCATATAGCTACTAAATGTTATGTTATGGATGATGTTGCTAAAAATATTTACTCTTCAGGTCTCACACCTCTATTATCTCACAAAAGGAAAACAGAAAATAAATCTATTTTTTTCTCAATTTTAGGCAAGTTTTAATTTGTAAGATAGGTTTCTCTTTGCTTTAGCATACATCTGCAGCGTGAAAGACAGATGATACAGAAAATCCCATGTTGATATGAGCTTTCATTCAATTTCAGAAGTGTTTGATCTCATCACCACATATTCAGCTGGCTAGTGTATGAAATGTGTATTTTCTATAGGGGTCACATAAACATGAGCGAGAAAAAAAACCAACCTGGCTAACTTATGTATTTTATTGTTTTAAATTACTGGTCTTGGCTATACTGACGGTATTAAACCAACAACAATATCTGCTGGCCTGCTTTGAAGCTCAGATGTTGGAAAAGGCTGTACAGTAACACTATGGAAAATTAATTTAGGTGTGAGACCTATACGCGTTATTGTACGTGACGCTAACGTACGTGACGTCACTTCCCTTGTATTGCTGAGATACGTTGTTGACTTTTGAAATAAATTCGTCACAGACACAACGTGTTGTACTCTCTTTACCGAGTTATAAACCCTGCTACTCAACAACTGGATTATGGTGAAGGTCCCTTATCAACAGCGGATCATGGTGAAGGTAAGTTATCAGCAGTGGACCATGGTGAAGGTCTGGTATTAACACTGGATTATGGTAAAGGTCCGTCATCAACAATGGACCATGGTAAAGGTCCGTCATCAACAATGGACCATGGTGTAGGTCTGTTACATTTTACTATTATAGAATATCTTGTGATCATCTTGGATTTTGTTTTGAAAATTGGTAAATCTGATTTCTTTTAGAATCAACACTGTATCCCCGACTTTCCTGTGAAGTTTAATGAATAGTCTTAGCGATCACACATTGTTCTATTATACTTTTCTGTGTGAACAAAGCTGGTCAATGGTGTTCATTTTTGAAGCCGGATTTACACGAAAATACATTATTTTAAATTCTAAACAATACAATAGGTGCTCTAATTAGGGAAGTTATATGGATTTACATTAAGAAATTTAAACACATATTTCAGATCTTTACTTTTATTAAAGTAATATAATTGCTCAACGAGTTCAAACCCACATCAAAGTATTTTGTTAATTTATTACTTCGTTTACATAAATATTTCGGCTCAAAGAACATTTTAAAACAAGCTCCCAATGCATTCTAAACTACTACAGAACTACTACAGAACTAAACAATACTATGCTATCAAGCTCCATGTCATTTAATTTCAACATAGATGTAGTTATCGATATTTTATTAAACGGAAGAACGCACCTCTAGGTAATTATCTTGATCGATTTTAAAGTTATGCTATGTAATCAACAATTCATTAAAAATTAAATGACAATCTTGTTTCTAAGAAAACAACAGACATATTAATAAACAGATAGGAAACTTCCTAACTTAAACAATGAAGTAACCAAAATATCACGTGGCACCTTAACTTTTCCTTCTATCTCCTGTCTCAATTATTCACTGATTTTGATGAGAATACATTCAAACGATTCATAGTGAATAGCAAAATGGTATTATAATATTTTATGTTTATTTTGAAAGTAAGGAATTGTATAAAAAGATGTTTAAAGTTATAAATGTCATCATTTTTCCCTTTTCTCTTAAAAATCAAGGTTTTGACATAGTCAAAGTTTCCATCAAACTCCTTTTTTGCTCTTAATGTAAGAGAAAGAAAAATACTATCATTGGAAATAAAATAAAATTTGTGATGGTATTTGGCATGAATGAAACTTGTATCTACAAAACTCTTCATTATATGTGTGTTTAAATTTGGGAAATAATTTGTGAAATTTTCGCACTGTGCCACGTGAAATTTAGATAATTTTCGTAGTGTCCGATCTATTTGTTATTAGGTCTGTGGAAAACACAAATTATATATTAGACTAAACATACTGGACCATGGTTTATTAGCAAAAGACAACTTAGGCCAATGCATTCGTTTCATAAAGATTCCTTGTACAGTTTTGGAGATGTGTCCGGAAACGAATGTTTTGACAAATTATGTGTTCGCAGAACATATTGCTATTTAAAAAGAATATCTTTATACTAAAAAAGACACCACAAGACCACCAGGTTGATAGGAGCATCAAGACGATTCTTTCAACGGTTTTGGAATTATGCTCCAAAAAAAGCAACTTAAAAACTTTTAATATCTTGTTTCCATAGAAATGTCACCAATATTGAATCAGACAGCTCTGTATATGAAGTCAGCACGAGACCACTGCCCTGCACGAGACCACTGCCCTGCCTTGATATGTGTAGCGCGTTTCAAGAACATACGTTGAACGGTTTTTAAGTTGTGCGCCAGAAATGGAAAGTAGACTTTATTTCCACATAGAAACGTAAGAAATATTACAACAAACTATCATAATATACGAGTCATGAAGCTTTGCTGTCATGCTCCGAAAAAGAAGTGACTTCGTTTTGGATGTATACATTTACTCACAAAAAGTGTACTAAATCAAGGGAAAATTATTAATGCACATTATACACAATAGCCCTATTTTAGTGTTTGCCCTACGTTTTCCTCCAATCAAACGGTGAGGAATTTTAAAAATATGGCGAACTTATTCATGTAAATTTCTAACGATCACCAATTTTAACCATTTAATCATTAAGTAATCGCTTACCAAATGGCACGCGCTTGTTTGGACACAAGGAGGCGGATTTAGTGTTTGCCCTACTTTTTCTTCAAATCAGACGGTGAGGAATTAAAAAAAAAATGGCGAACTTATTCATGTAAATTTCTAACGATCACCAGTTTTAACCATTTAATCATTAAGTAATCGCTTACTAAATGGCACGCGCTTGTTTTGGCGCGAACGTGTTAAGACGCGTGGTTTCGTAGAAGCGCGGGGGAAAAGTAGGGCAAACACTAAGTCAGTTAGAGGCTAAGAAGTGAATTTTTAACAATTAAGAAACCCCGGTCAGTCGCTGCGCTCCTTCCCTTTGGGTTTCTTAATTGTTAAAATTTCACTTCATAGCCTCTAACTAATACTTAGTAAAAGCGCGAACGTGTTAAGAGGCGCGGGGGGAAAGTAGGGCAAACACTAAGTCAGTTAGAGGCTAAGAAGTGAACTTTTAACAATTAAGAAACCCCGGTCAGTCGCTGCGCTCCCTCCTTTTGGGTTTCTTAATTGTTAAAATTTCACTTCATAGCCTCTAACTAATACTTAGTAAAAGCGCGAACGTGTTAAGAGGCGCGGGGGGAAAGTAGGGCAAACACTAAGTCAGTTAGAGGCTAAGAAGTGAACTTTTAACGATTAAGAAACCCTAAGGGAAGGAGCGCAGGAAATTTCACTTCATAACCTCTAACTCGTATCCTCAAGTATCCTGTTCTCGAGTTACCTATAATCGCGAGGTATTTTTTTATTTTGCGTAGTTTCCGAGACTATGAAGCGCAATGACAGATTAACAGTCAGAAGGTTGATTAGCTATTTGACGAGCTACGCAATGACAGATTAACAGTCAGAAGGTTGATCAGCTATTTGACGAGCTACGCAATGACAGATTAACAGTCAAAAAGTTGATTAGCTTTTGGACGAGCTACGCAATGACAGATTAACAGTGAAAAGGTTGATTAGCTATTGGACGAGCCAGAAATAAAATACAATTCAGAATAAAGCTGTTATTATTTATTGAAGTCATACAAGTTACCTAAAAATAGTTGAAATACCAAATAAAAACAAATATATATTGTTTAAAAACATCACTAAATAAAAAACACACCATTAACCCTAGGTTAGGTCTTCTTTTTTTCATACATCATATAATTCATGGTTTATTGGCGAAAACAACTTTTTCTTTGTAAGTATTGCCTGGATTTTTCTTATTTAATATACATGTATATACGTTTGTGTGAGAACAATTTATAGAATGAGATATTTTGACATATCAAACATCTGATTTACACTGTACAGAAAGCCGTTTCGTTTGAAACGCAAACAAATTGTGATGAGACAGTATAATTATATTTGTGTCACTTATTAGACAATTGTGACGTCATTAGCCTCTTTTTCAAAACTACCTCGAGTACTGGAGTCATTTGTTAAACTGATCTAATTTTGACTGACACAAATTACATTTCAAACTTTTGAAATTGAAATGATGCGAAATTTATTTGAAACTTTGCTGTTTTGATGCACTGAATTGGATTATCGCTGGAGGAAAATTGAGACAGGTCAGACGTGTGTTTGTGTTCATTTTATACCGGCAATCGCTTAGACCATCGACAACTGGTAACGCCAGGATAGTTATCGTGTTACCTTGATTTTTTTTACAACACAACGGCTCATTGTGTACAACCAGTATAACCTTGATTACCTCGGATACCCGAACCAGTATAACCTTGATTTCCTCGGATACCCGTTAAACGGTATGGCGAACTTTTTGTTTTACTTGCAAGAATGTATATGCAAATGAAGCTTAAATTATACTAAATACACAATCCTATATAGCGTCATATTCTCCACAATTACGCTTTCAACATTGTTAAACCAAAAGCATCAACATAAAGATAGCCTAAAGATTACACATTGAAGAAATCATGGTTGCTAAAACAGTTTGATTCGTGTTTAACTTCTTTCATATCACCACTGCGTTTATATACGATCTCCTTAGAAAAAAAATATCGAGAAAACATCTGGAGTTAGAACAATCCCTTCCAATTTGTAAATAACATATTAACAAAAAGTGGTAAAAAAGACCTGATGAAACTATACTTAACGCCAGTTAAAAACGCAAGTTTGGTAGGCAGCATGGATTTCGCATAATTCCGATTTTACTTCTTTCAATATATGAATTTGATCGGTCACCAGATTTATAGGGAATGTGGATAATTTCTAACATGTACATAACACTACAATCGATCTTGGAGACATTTTAATTAAAATTAAACACAAAATAAAATAAATCCAAAACAAAAAAACCTGCACTCTTAATGGCGTTAAGAATATAAAAATACGTTTTTTCAGATACACGCTTCTTACACTTTCCTAGTTCGCCATGTTCTTAATTTCCGAAAGCTTGCCTCGGTTCTTTGCAAGAGTTTACCAATGAAAAGTAAATTTTCACCCGAGTACACATTATATTTTTATCATTGTTTATGTAACATGTTGTTCATAAGCTGTTCATATTACAGTGCAAGAAGTTCATCAATTGTCAAGTAAGTTAATGAAATGCCTCACATTTCTCAAAATATGCGATAATCTGACGGCAAATCCCTAGAAGATTTTCAAAATTCTTATACAACATTTTCTGTTTTCCTCGTGTGAGCAAATGGATTTATATGGATGTGTTAACGAGTATGAATTGCATGAATTGAATTAGAAACAGTATCAATCATATTTGCTTTGACATTTTTCTACAATAGCGGAGAAGGCTAAGTCGTCTACATCATTGCACTGCATATCTTTTCCGACACCCTGAAGTTTGTCTCGAATTGCCTTTTTGCTGGACGAGTACATCATCTTCTGTTTGATGCCCACCTTTTCATCAGGGAGCCTGAAATTCACATGATACAAGTTTACACCGCAGTCCACCCTGTATAAATAGCAAACATGGAAGTTTTAAAATAGGATCAATGTCCACGAATATATTCATGATATGTTAATCCTTAAACACGATGCACACTTATTTCAATTTATCTTTCTTGAACACAGCGTGCCTATTCCTCAGCTATGATACACAAGTTCACATACTATGCATGGTAACCATGTATAGGAGAAGCATTATATAAGCAGTCTGCTTTCGTTCTAATCCTTTAATACGATTGTACTATGTGTATATGAAATGTTGTAAACCATTGAAAAAATAAAATATGTTTAAACCAACCATGTAGAGCGGTCACCTGTATAATGTGTATGGAATAATTCAAGTAGCTGGCTTCTTTATAGAGGTGTTTTTGTTCTGAATTCAAAAAGTAGCACGAGTCACGTTAAAACAAAACAATATTAAACATGGTTGACTTTCTAGTCTTGACACCAATTACCACACCAGTAGACGAAGTTTGGGTCTTAACGTATCACTTCATGAAGACAAGAATACTGACCTTGCCGAACTAACTATATCAGAAGAAACGATTACCGGCTTTAACTGAACTTACCGCATCAGAAAGACATGATTTCTGGATTTGACCGTACTTTATACACCAGAAAGACTTACCTATCACATCAGAAAGACAGGAATTCTGGCCTCATCACATGAGAAAGACATGATTCTGGTACTGACATTACGTATGACATCCAAAAAGACTTACCTAACACATCAGAAATGCATTATTACTGGCCTTGAACGTACTTCCTGCATTAGAAAGACATGATTTCTGAATTTGATCGTATATATGGCATCCGAAAGACTTACCTGTCATATCAGAAATACATTATTACTGGCACTGAACGTACTTCATGCATTAAAAATACAGGATTTCTGAACTTGATCGTATATATGACATCCGAAAGACTTATCTGCCACATCAGAAAGACATTATTACTATGTATACAAGCTAATTACCACATCAAAAAGACACGTTTACTGACCTTGTCCGTACTTAACATGACAAGCTACTTATCACATCAAAAAGTGTACTGGTCTTGTCCGTACTTAACATAGCAAGACAAGCTACTTATCAAATCAAAAAGACAAGTTTACTGGCCTTGTCCGTACTTACCATAGCAAGACAAGCTACTTATCACATCAAAAAGACACGTTTACTGGCCTTGTCCGTACTTAACATAGCAAGACAAGTTACTTATCACATGAAAAAGACAAGTTTACTGGCCTTGTCCGTACTTACCATAGCAAGACAAGCTACTTATCACATGCAAAAGACAAGTTTACTGGGCTTAACATAGCAAGACAAGCTACTTACCACATGAAAAACGACAAGTTTACTTGGCTTGTCCCTACTTAACACAGCAAGACAAGCTACTTACCACATGAAAAAAGACAAGTTTACCGGCCTTGTTTATCCGTACTTAACATAGCAATTCAGGGTACTTACCACATCAAAAATACAAGTTTACTGGCCTTGTTTGTCCGTACTTAACATAGCAAAAGAAACTACTTACCACATAAAAAAGGACAAGTTTACTGGCCTTGTTCGTACTTAACATATCAAGTCAAGTTACTTACCACATCAAAAGGACAAGTTTACTGGCCTTGTTTGTCCGAACTTAACATAGCAAGACAAGCTACTTACCACGTCACAAAAACAAGTTTACTGGCTTTGTCCTTGGCATATTGACAGTCTATCACAGCATAACGTCCCTCATGGTTGTTGCCGGCCTCTATCAACTTCTCACAAAAGGAATCATATGATTCTCCTATGTCAAAGAATAGTTTAAGTTGTATCATATTAGACCATAAGCATTTAAAAGAAAAGAATCAAGAGAGCTTAAGAACGCTCATATGGCTCTTGTTACAATTGAGAGTTACGTGTATTGACCCTCATTAGTATCAACGCTTCATCAACATTATTTCAGAGGAAAAGAAACTTGTTATAGAACTTTCACAACTTGATAGGAATGCATATTCAGTGACACAGTGATTTGGAGATGTTTATGTAAGTCCATGAATTGTTGTCTATTAAAACAAATGGCCAAATGGCCCTGAATTGCTCAATTTGGTGACCTTGAAAAATAAAAAGGTCGAACAGGCGTCCACATGTGTTATAGTATGCGAATTTAACATTAAGTAAGTTGTGAAGGAATGCGTGGTGTAATCAGTTTAATAATAACAAGTACAAACGCCTAGTTGAGCACATAACCCTATATTTAGAGAAATTAGGGGATTTAACTATGGTTTTAAAATTGTAGTCTAATTTTTTACAGTCTGGCAATACGTTATATTACACTAAATCCCCCGAATGTTCTCGCCCGATGCAGTCGAAAAGAGTTCTGTATAAAATAGTGCCAATCTTCCTTTTTTTAAACCTTTTTCTTTTTAGTGCAGTTTCCTGTTATTTTTTTTATGGACTTTTTTTTTGAAAATGCAGCTAATCATGTTTTTGACAGTTTTTTTATATAATTATATAAATAATATAATATAGATAAATTTCAGACGTAATTAGACACGGCATACAATTGCAAGGTGTAAACATAACGTTGACCTTTGACCCGGTGTTAGTACAAAACAGAAGAAATGTTTCTTAGATATTCAACCCCACCATTTCCTTGATCGATGTTTAATAGCAGACATGTTTATTTGCATGATAAAGTGTTTCCCAGAATTCTAACAAGGTTTGAGATTTTAACAGGTTGTCAACATTTACATTTACTATGGAAGGGAAATAGAGACTCATTTAGGTCAACATTCTCACTTTACTATGTAAGGGGCATGGAGACTCATTTAGGTCAACATTCTCACTTTACTATGAAAGGGGCATGGAGACTCATTTAGGTCAACATTCTCACTTTACTATGAAAGGGGCATGGAGACTCATTTAGGTCAACATTCTCACTTTACTATGGAAGGGCACTTTACTATGGAAGGGGCATGGAGGCTCATTTAGGCTATTATAACCAGTAGTGATGATATATTTTAAGTTTTATTGCAATCGGCACAAAAAGTCACAAAACGGCCACTTGGTCAAACAACGAGAAGATAGAGGACTATAAGCCAATGCATTAGGCAAAATATCAGAAATCTAGGAGTTGAAGTTTCAGAATATCTGTTTATTGTTTTCACTATGTAAAAAGTGTGACCCCTGGTATGGTGTCATTTATAGAATTTTAACAGAATTGGTAAAGGACTATGCGCTTATGATACATAAATTATATACAATTATACTTCTAAGCCTTCTAGTTGTAGAGAAGTGTTTCCCATATCTAAAACGTTTGTAAAACATCCTACACCTGGGACGAGGCCATTATTTCAAATTACATTGTTAATAAACTTAATAAAATATTGGTGTCACAGGGCTAGAAAAATGTGCAGCCAAACCGGGGCTCGAACCCAGGACCTTCGGACTACCGTTCCGATGCTCTACCGACTGAGCTAGCCGGTCGGACAATGCAACTTCAATCTACCTGTTAGATATCAATAACCGTGACACACTCCCCCTACAGACTGAAATTCGTCCTCGAATGTTCATGGGTACAGAGAATCATTTGCATGTTTCTCGAAGTTTACTCAGTCAGGTCCCCCGTTGGGCGCCAAATGTCACAGGGTTAGAAAAATGTGCAGCCAGACCGGGGCTCGAACCCGGGACCTTCGGACTACCGTTCCGATGTTCTACCGACTTAGCTAGACGGCCGGACAATGCAACATCAATCTACCTGTTAGATATCCATAACCGTGACACAGGTATGTGTTTCGGTGATTTCCAGCTTTTAGTATTTGTGTTATTTTCAAAAAAAAAACACCTGGGTTACCGATTATAAAAGTTGAGTAGTGTATATATACCAAGATATGCGGTGTGGCCAATGACTTACTGTCAGAATTTCAATAAAAACAGTTTTAATTCCGACAATTTTATACACACTATGCTGTTTTTGCTTGCTTTCCCTATGTACTTAATTAATGTTGTTGTTTTTGTTCCCAATGACGTCACTTACGGTTATACGAGGAAGAGTTGTCCCCATTAGATTTTTTTCGATTTTTTAGCAATGCCTGTTCGCCTTTTCGATTTGTATCTTGAACAAGAGGCCCAAGAGGGCATGTGGACGCTCTCATTGCTAACATGGCTCTTATAACATCAATGAAGCGAGTGACTGCCATTTACGTTTTTTGAAAGATTTGGGCAAAATACAGCTTTTTAAATAATTCAAGGGCCAAAACTAAAGAATCTGGTAAATATTGGTAAAGATCAGATGATAAATGAAGGCCATACCGTATTAACAAATAAATGAAAAAAAATCAATAAAAAAAATGAATAAAAAAATCAATAAATAAAAAATAAAAAATAAATTAAAAAAAATGAAAAAAATAAAAATAATAAAAAATAAAATAAAAAAATAAATAATAATATAAAAAAAGAAAGTGATTACATCTGGTAAAGTTTGGCAAAGATCAGATGCAAAATGAAGGCCTTATCGTATGAGGAGGCAAATTAAAGCATTTTTAACAAAATCAAGGGCCATAACTCCGCTGTTTCTGGTCCGATCTGGCTGTTTTTCGAATTTGACCGAGCTTTCATTGACATTAACAAACTGATTAAGTTTGATGAAGATTGGATGAAAAATGAAGGCCATATCGTCTTAACGAGGCAAAATATAGCATTTTGAACTAAATCAAGGACCATAACTCCGCTGTTACTAGTCCGATATGTCTGATTTTCGAACTTGTCCCAGCTTTCATTGATATTAACAATGTGGTAAAGTCAAGTTAGGATGAAAAATGAAGGCCCTATCGTCTTAACGAGGCAAAATATAGCATGTTTAACTAATTCAAGGACCACAACTCCGCTGTGACTGATCCGATTTGGCTGGTTTCCAAGTATGCCAGAGCTTTCATTGATATTAACAATGTGGTAAAGTTTGGTAAAGATAGGATGAAAAATGAAGGCTCTATCGTCTTAACGAGGCAAAATATAGCATTTTAACTAAATCAAGGGCCATAACTCCGCTGTTACCCGATCTGGCTGGTTTTCGAACTTGTCCGAGCTTTCATTGATATTAACAACCTGTGAAAGTTTGGTAATGATTGTATGAAAAATGAAGGCCCTATCGTCATAACGAGACAAAAGTTAACGACGTACGACGGACGGACGGACGACGGACAACTTGGCATCCCATAAGCTCTGCTATTTTCACTAAACATACATCAATAGCATAGTAAACATCGTATTTATAATGATATTTAATAATTAAAAACATATCAACAGCGGATTTGTTGATTTAGGACAATGTTCATCTTTAACATTTCAACATACAAGGCAAAGGACGTGCAACATATTATAATGTTAGCTTTTGTAGTTCCAGAGAAAAAGATTTTTAAAAGAAAATGTTCATATATACTCTGTGAAAAACTGTGACCCCGAAGCGGGGCAAAATTAGACCTCAGTATCATCGATTGAACAATCTTGGTAGAAAATCATAAACTTATGCCACATACAAAATATGTGAGCGTTATGCCTTGGGGGTTTCGGAGAATTCTTTTTTTTTGGTTTGATTTTTCATCCTATCTTTACCAAACTTTACCACATTGTTAATATCAATGAAAGCTCGGGCATACTTGGAAACCAGCCAGATCGGATCAGTGACAGCGGAGTTGTGGTCCTTGAATTAGTATGGTTCACCATTTCAATATATTTGGTAGCATACCATACCGTTATGCTATTAGGTAAATATTACACCTCTAGTCGTGTAGTTTCAGAGAAGATTTTTCTAGTCTATTTAAAACTGGGATCCTTGTTACCGCGGGGCCGATGCCAACTTGAACACATGGTCACAATTTGAACATTTGAACAACGTTGTTAGAAGAATATAAGCTTATGATACATTCAAGATCTGAGAGCTCTATACATTCTGGTTTCAGAGAAAGAATTTTTTTTTTAAGTGTTTCCATATATAACTTTATGTAAAACATGTGAACCCCGCGGCGGGGCCAAAGTTGAACTAGGGTCACCATATGAACAAACTTGGAAGAGCACCATACGATTATGCTACGTGCAAAATATTAGACATCTGACTGTTGTGGTTTCAGAGAATATATATTTTTAAAGATTTCCCTATACAACTATAGGACTGTGACCCCCGGGGCGAAGCCAGATTTGACACAAGGGTTCGCATTTGAATATTGTAGAAAATCATACTCTTATGCTACATGTGATATATGACAGTTTTATACCTTTACCGAAATAAGTCTATGTAAAACATGTCACCCATGCCAAATTTAACCACATGATCTTAATTGAACGAACTTCGTAAAGGAGCATACGCTTATGGTACATGCCAACTATTAGACCTCTAGTTTTTGAAGTTTCAGAGCCGAAGATGTTTTTAAAGATTATTGTTTTCATAACTCTCTGTAAAACGGTGTCTCCACAAGGTGGAGAGGGTTAACACACTTGGTAGCGGGCCATAACCTTATGGCTACATGCAATATATGAGAGCTTTATTCCTCGTGGTTTCAGAGAAGAAATATTTCCTTATATACACGTCCATGTAAAGCATGCAAAATCTCTATATACAAACTTGGGACTCCCGGGGCACGGCCATTTTTTACCCTGGAAACAAACTTCATTTGAACAAAATTAATAGTACATGGGAAGAATGATATTATTGTGTCTCGCTTACTCCACCTCGGTAATATTCTAATGGAATTATCAAAGGCTTTTGATTGCCACCACAGAGCTTTATTTGTTTAAAACTTAAAGCATGAGGCTTTTCCGAAAAACACGCCTACTTATGCTTAGCTATCTGACAAATAAAAGTCACATTGTTGAATATTAGAGCAACTGGTTAAAATAATGCCTGGCTTGCTCCAGGGCTCTATACTAGGATATTTGATCATCAATTGTTTTATGAGACATACCATGGTCAACACCATCCAAACTGAAAGAATACACAAATATAAAATGGTTTAACTTTAATCAAATACGAGCAACCCCTGACAAAGTCCAGGCCACAAAAGTAGGTGCAAAAAGGCATATAATTAAATTAAATAGTTTACTATAGACCAATAAATTAATAAAATGCGATAGCAATGTTAATTTCATTGGAACGTCAGCTAAGTTTTGATCTGCATATCTTAAATCTCTGTAAGAAGGCTGCAACATACTTAAATGTTCTTCAACAAGAGGCCCAATAGGGCCTGTTGACGCTCTACTGGCTAAAGATAAAATTTATGTATAAGGGACCATAAGTCTTTCAAAAAAATCATTCAGCCGGAACATGGTGATGATATACGCAACTAGGCTTGGTAGTGATCATCCCTGCAAAGTTTCAGGAGAGAGGTTCAGGCCAGAAGTTCAGGAGAACTAGTCTAGACAAGGTTAGTGTATTAAAACCTTTAAGGGCTCATAACTCTGCCAAAATTCATTCAACCAGAGCATGACAAGGACATGTGCAACTAGGCTTAGTACTGATCATCCCCACCAAGATTCGCTGAAATCTCGCAAAAAGTTCAGAAGAGACTAATCTGGACAAAGTTTGTGTTTTAAAATATTCAAAGAGCTATAACTCTGCCAAAAATCATTCAACCGAAATATGGCGATGATTTGCACAACTAGGCTTGATACTGATCATCCTTGTCAAGTTTCGTCTATATCCAGCTATATCCAGGAGAACTAGCCCGGAAAAACATTTGTGGTATCAAAATCCTTTAAAGGGCCATAACTCTGCCAAATATCTGTAAACCGGAACGCGACGATGACATGCACAACTAGGCTTGGTGCTGATCATCCCTGCAAAGTTTCTTTGAAATCTGTCGAGGGTTTCAGGAGAAGTAGATCAGACAAAGTTTGTGTATTAAAACCTTTAAAGGGTCATACTTCTGTCAAAAATCATTAAAACGGAACACGGCAATGATTTGCCCAACTAGATATGGAATTGATATTCCCTAAAAAGTTTCGTTTAAATCCGGCCAGGGGTTCAGGAGAACTTGTCAGAACAAAGTGTGTGTGTATGAAAACCTTTAAAGGGTCATAACTCCGCCAAAAATCATTCAACCGGAACACGGCGATGATTTGCACAACTAGATATGGAATTATTCATCCTTAAAAAGTTTCGTTTAATCTTGCCAGGGGTTCAGAAGAACTAAGCAGAACAAAGTTTGTGTATGAAAACCTATAAAGGGCTATCGCTCCGCCAAAATCTTTCAATTGGAACGAACACCGTGACTATGTATAACTAGGCTTGGTACTGATCATCCCTGCAAAGTTTCAATGAAATCCGGCCAAACGAAGGCCTTTCGTCTTAATGAGGCCAAGATATAGCATATTTCAGAAATCAAGGACCATGACTCCGATGTAATTGGTCCAATCTGAATGGTTTTCGAACTTGTCCGAGCCTTCATTGATATTACCAATCTGGTAAAGTTCCGTAAAGATAGGATGAAAGATGAAGGCCCTATCGTCTTAACGAGGCCACATATAGCATTTTTAACTAAATCAAGAGCCATAACTCCACTGTTACTTTTCCGACCTGGCGGGTTTTCGAACTTGTCCGAGCTGTCATTGATATTAACAATCTAGTAAACTTTCGTAAAGCAAATGAAGGCACTATCATCTTAACGAGGCAAAATATAGCATTTTAAACTAAACCAAGGGCCATAACTCCGCTGTTACTGGTCCGATCTGGGTGGTTTTCGAATTTGTCTGAGCTTTTATTGATATAAAAAAAACTGGTAAAATCTGGTAAAGATCGGGTGAAATATGGGGGTGCCCTATCGTCTTAACGAGGTGAACTATAGCATTTTAACTAAGTCAAGGGCCATAACTCCGCTGTTATTGGTTCGATCTGGATGGTTTTCGAACTTGTCCGAGCTGTCATTGATATTAACAATCTGGTAAAGTTTCGTAAAAATCAAATAATAAACGAAGGTGCTAGAGTGTTCACAATGCTTAATATGGCATTTTCAGCAAAACAAGGGCCATAACTACGGTATTATTTCGATCTGGCTGGTTTTCGAACTTGTCCGAGCTTTTATTAATATAAAAATACTGGGAAAGTTTCGTAAAGATCCGATTGATATTGAAGGCCCTAGAATGTTCACAAGGCAGAAAAAAATATTTTTCAGAAAAACAAGGGTCATAACTCCGGTGTTACTGATCCGATTTAGCTATTGTTTTTTTAACTGTCCGAGCTGTCATTGATATCACCAATCTGTGCAAGTTTGGTAAAGATCAAATAATAAATGAAGGCGCTAGAGTGTTCACAATGCTTAATATGGCATTTCCCCGCAAAACAAGGGCCATAACTAAGGTTAAACTAATCCGATCTGGCTGGTTTTCGAACTTGACCGAGCTTTCATTGATATAAAGACACTGTTAAAGTTGAAGGCCCTAGAGTGTTTACAAGGCAAAAGTTAACGGACGACGGACGGCGGACAACTCGCAGCCAGTAGAGCTAAAAACTGAGCATGTTTCTGAACATCGATAGCAGGGGCTTTGCATTTTTTAAATCACTCATTAGATTCAATGTTAACTACTGCCCATGAAATACTGGCACTTCTGTAATAAAACAAACACCGACTACTGCCCACGAAATACTGGCACTTCTGTAATAAAACAAACACCGCAAACTAGAAAACTTGCAATACAGACGTGTGTATAATGATTATTCTCTTCTTACAATAAATGAGGAAGTGTGAAAGTTACAACCCTACATTTAATGACAACCCTACATTTAATGACAACCCTACATTTAATCTACATTTAATGACAACCCTACATTTAATCGACATTTAATGACAACCCTACATTTAATGACAACCCTACATTGAGGAAAGCTCAGAATTATCACTATCGAAACTTTTAAAAGTGAACATGGCATGTTACCTACATGACATGGTGTCTGAAAACTTCAAATTATCCTGAAAATACCCAGGTCAAAAACAACCTGAGACCATCCAGGAGTGGAAAAGCCTGCCGAATGATTTCCTGTCGAATTACTTGAGGTCTGTGGATAAGTACCAAGACATCATCAGGCTGGTGCGCACCTGGATCCGTCCCACATGTAAGTGTGCTATCTGGGAAGTTTTTTTTTTCAATATACACGTTCCTTGACGTAAACAATGGACCCAACCCCCAGAGTCCCGTGTTTGTATAAAAATCGCACAGACTACGGACCAGAAGTGGTATTACGTCGAACTAGTGTGGCTTTAATGTAGAATACCGTTTAATGGTTTAAGTCGTTACTTTATAATAACTCTCATGAACAGACACTGCTACTTTATTCTCTTCTTTGTGTTGCACTGACTACGAATCAGTAGTTTTATTACTTACTGGTACTTTGCGCTTCGAGCCCATTCATTGTGGCTTTAAGCTAGTGGGCTTGAGAGTTGTTGCACCTTATATTACCTCTCATGAGCAGACTCTGCAAAACCGAGTCTGCTTATTTTCTCCTTTGTTTGTGTTCGTTTCTTCCAAGGGATCCCCTTTTCAGTACCTATACTCATCAAGCATGCATTTATGTAGCCCCTGGGGGAAAATAGCATCGCATCGTGGATCAAATAATATATGTTGACAGTAATTTCTATGAATGATTATATACCCTTTACTATAAAGTGTGTTAAAAAACGTATCAGGTATATAAAAGAAACATAACCCTGTTCCTGACGAACACTTTTAAAACATATTATTCTGAGTAAATCATTTACATTTGACATAAAGCATCTATTTGACACAGAGAATCTTTAACGTGTTTTCAGATAAAATCTCTCAGATCAAGCGAAACACAAGGTGATCTAGATTTAAATTCTACATAGCATTATAGCAACCCAAAATCTACTGACAAACAAGTAACCATTCATGCAGTCGTAAACAAGAACTACCAAGTGAGCGCTGTACACAAGCCCAGTATATATGGAGAGCCCCAACATCGAGACATTCAGTTATGTACAAATTATTCCAACGAACCCACCATGTTGGGGTCAAATGTTTTTATATAGAGTAAAGTATATAGGGAACAAGAGGGCCAAAATGGCCCTAAATCGATCACCTGAGGATCTTTGCAATGATAAAAAAAATTGTCCTCTTGCAAATGCTGTTTGAAGATGTTTTTAAGTTTTTCCTTATGTAAGTCTATGTAAAAAACATGCAAAATCTCTACATACAAAACTTTAGACATAGGGATTGCAGCCATCTTTGACCCCAGGGACTTCAAATGAGCAAACTTGATAGACCAGGGATTAGCAATCATTAATAATAATAAAGAACAAGAAAACAAGTGGGCCTGTGGAAGCTGTACAAGCTAAAATGGCTCTTATATCAAGGGATCCATCATTAAATTCATTTCAATACCTTTTTACAAGTGCAAAACACAACACCCACAACCAAAATTTAAACCCACAACTCCATGTTAACAATTTTAAAAGAAGATTGTTTAAGTATTTCCCTATACAAGTCTATGTAAAACATTTGACCCCTGGGGCGGGGGCCAAATATGACTCAGGGTCACCATTTGTACCAACTTGGTAGAGGACCATAAGTCTATTAAACAAACGCAAAATATTAAACCTCTGGCTCTTGTAATTTCAGAAAAAGATTTTTTTAATTTTCTCTATATAAGTCTAAGTAAAACGTGCAAAATCTTTATATACAAACTTTAGAAAAAATAAACAAAAGAAAAAACTCATCCAAATAGGAAACAATAATAAAAATGAAGAATAAAATAAAATAAAAAAATACCTCCAATGGAATTTGAACCCACGGACTTAGCTTCCCAGTATACAAGAAGTAATTTAAGATTTTTCTATGGCGGCCATCTTGGATGTCGTGTTTACCTACTTTTAACAAATGTGTAAAACATTCACCTAAGGATCATCCATGTGAAGTTTGGTCAAAATTGACCAAGCTGTTTCTGAGAAGATTTTTAAAAAAAAAAATCCCTAAGTAAGTCTTTGTAAAACATGTGACCTCTAGGGCGGGGCCAAATGTGACCCCAGGATCACCATTTGAACATAACCTTACAGTAGATGCACAATATTAAACATCTGGCTCTTGCAGTTTCAGAGAAGAAGATGTTTTAAGTATTTTCCTATACACGTCTATATAAAATATGTGACCCCTGGGGCGGGGCCAAATTTTCCCCCAGTGTCACCATTTAAACAAACTTGGTAAAGGACCATAAGCTTAGAGTAAATGCAAACTATTAAACCTCTGGCTCTTGTAGTTTCAGAGAAGAAGATCTTTTTCCCTAAATAAGTCTATGTAAAACTGTGACCCCCGCGGCGGGGCGCCAATTTTGACCCAGGGTCACCATTTGAACAAACTTAGTAGAGGACCATAAGCTGATGCTACAAGTAATACATGAGAGCTCTATGCCTTGTGGTTTCAGAGAAGAAGATTTTTAAAAGTTTTTTCCTATATGTCTATGGAAAACATGCAAAATCTCAATATACAAACTTTGGACCCCAGGGGTACGGCCATTTTTGACTCCGGGGACTTCATTTGAACAAACTTGCTAGTCTATGCGTTTAAAAGAAAAACTGTCGAAATCTGTCTTGCGATTCTTGGGAAGATTTTTTTTAAGGTTTCGACCATATGTGAGAATGGCGGCCATCTTGGATGTCGCTCTGACCTAATTTTAACAAATCTAAAATGCATTCATCTAAGGATCATCACTTTGAAGTTTGGTCAAAATTGACCAATCGGTTTCTGAGGAGAAGTCGTTTGAAGCAAAAGTTAACGACGACGGACGCCTTCGGCTCAGGTTATCTAAAAAAGTAAACAATCTTCTCAAGAAGCATTGCAATGATCCGTACGACATATACTTTTGGTGAGTTTAAAACCAGTACATCTCTTCTAACCATACCTAATTTGCCCTTAGTGTCAACTTCTATAGTTTTGCAATCGTTAGAAATTTTGTAGATAATGTAGCTGTATTTGTGTCCGATCTTTAGTTCTTCGAAGGTAGCTTGGCACTCATCTTTAACCTGTACCCCGGACGACTGAAACGAGAGAGGACACTTTGGAGATATTGTATTATACTAAATAACAATATGGCAGCCATGTTTAAAGCTGAATCAAAATAATTTTCAACAAGGACCAACATCATGTCATGCAGATCATTTTGGAAAAAGTCCCATATCAATATCACTTATAGTTGTCAAGAAGCAGTCGATACAAACTTGTTTTTTAAAAATCTATTTTTAGCCATGGCGGCCATCTTGAATTTTCGGCTGACCTGAAATTTTGCTAGAATCAACTAGACATTAAGAGCAACATTCCCGTGAAGTTTCGTGAAAATCCGCCAAGTAGTTTCAAAAGAGTAGTCGCTACAAAATAAAGTTTACAGACGGACGGACGGACGGCGGACGCCGCACCACGGCATAAGCTGTGCTGATCTTTGATCAGTAGAGCTAAAAATCAGGATTGTGTAACATTGTTTAACAAAAGGCCCTGGATGACCTTTGTCGCTCTACTGGCTTCATGAAATTAAAAAAAAATATGAAGTTTATTCATTTAAAAAAACAAACTTGCTACAAATTATTATAAAAGATTCATTGTACAAAAGCATAATTATTTGCATAATAATAATTTCAATGCGAAACAAGCAGTTAAGAAGTCACGTCTCAGCACAAAAGAAATGCATTACATTGACCCGTAACCCGCATGTTCAGTAGTTGACCCATTTACAGTTTGCCACTATGCTCCTCTTTGATTGTGGACCCTTGATGATGTCTACCTAAATCCTCTAAGCCGGTAGAGTTTGATGTTGGTCTTAAATGGTGTCTTGTCGTACACTTTACGGTTTGTTCTCTAGTTGTTCTGGCTCTGGCTTCTGTCAAGTCTTTGAGTACTTGATTTGTGGCTTTCTAGTTGTTTTACTTTTATATTCATATATACATGATCATTTATGTTTATGTGTTACATTGCCTATTAACGCTGCCTTGTTTGTCAGAGAATATAACCTGACGCGGTTATCTTTATTTATACTGTCCCGTCTTATTGGGATGACAATAGGATAAGTGAAATATCATCCCTTTTATGTGTGTGATGTCATATCTTTCCCTTTATTCACCTTTGTAATTATTGTTTGTTTCTATGCGTGTTTTTCGGTCGGCCGTGGTCCTTGAATGCTACATTTCCTATTTATATATACAAGATGCATTAGTGATACATCAACGCATGAAGTTTCATCTAATTACATAATATTGGTCACCAAGCTTGCACATGAGACCATGAATTTAGTGTGAAAACCAAACTATTACACAAATATATTAAGTTTCATTTCATTTCCTCAAGCGGTGTAGAAGTTATGGACGTACCGAACAAGCGAATTGCACATGACCTTTAACATTCAATGTGAAAACGTGACGTTTAAAGACCTTGACTTAACGGTACTTAGATGCTACAGTTATTCGTTCAAACGCCTAAAGTAGCCACAGCATTTTTAATACACCCGCACTATATAGCCTAGTGTAAAATATCTCGTTTTATTTTATGATATGCAATGAAATACTGTATTTTATCAGTGAAATAAAAGTGTTATTCCACACTGTGGAATATAGAGTTTTATTTCACAGTAGCTGCCGGGACTACTTTTGTTGTTCTACCATAGTTTCCCTAAACAAAAAATTGTAAAATCATAAAATAAAAATAAAAATTGTTGTTTTGTAGTGAATAACATATTTTATTTCATCTCAAAGTGAGAAAACTTTAATATTTTCACTCATGCTTCGCATTCGTGAAAATATCAAGTTTTCTCACTTCTCGATGAAATAAAATATGTTATTCACTCCAAAACAACAAATATCCTCTATATATTCAACGATATATCACTGTAAATTTTCCAACGTTAGGAGAGTAAGCATTTAGCAAAGCGAAATATTTCAGTTGTGTCCACTATTTTCGCATTTTAGGGGTATTAGAATAGAAATAGAACATCGTTTATGGTGAATTATAGTATAATACATCACGGTTTGTCGTTCAATTGTAAACGATAATTCACCATAAACTATGTTCTATTTCTTTATTATTTCAATGTTTATGGAGTGAAAACAGAGACACTAACAGAAAAATTCATGATCAGTATTTGATTCATTAACAAATATATATATATATATGTATATATTGTATATATATATATATATATATATATATATATACACCACTCAACTTTTATAATCGGTCACCCAGTTTTTTTTTGAAAATAACACTAATACTCAAAAACTGGAAATCACCGAAACACATACCAATATGTTATTAAGTTTGTCAACAAAGTTTTAGTCCAATCAAGGCAGATTAAGTTTTATAAATCGCTAGCGATATTTGCTAAACGACGCCAGTTAAAATTTCAAATGAAAATATAAATTATTAAAAAATATATAATTCTTTGAAAAGTGACCGATTATAAAAGTTGAGTAGTGTATATATTTATTTATATTTATATATTTTTTTAATAGTTAATGAATAGATATATATAAAGATGTCAGCGTTACGTAACTCCGGCATTTATTGTTTATATTTATCCTGAAAAAAAAAGTGCGTCGAAACGTCAATGAAATAAATATAAACATAATTAACGTATTGGTGTTCAATTTTATATAATGACTTTCATCAAATATGGGACAAAGTTGTTGCCTGTTGACATGGTATATTGTTTTACTTATTTCAATTTGTTCGATGTAATGATTTTTTTGTAGGATTTAGCAACCATTGCCTGCATTGTCGAAGGACACGTCCATGCAGGAGTTATATTCGATGCCAGGTAACTGCCTTATCCTGATTCACTTTTCCGTGCTAATATTGGAGCACTTTTCATGCACCACAATTACGCATAGCTCAAAGTCACTATTTTACGCGAACATGCATTTGATGAGTGGGGAACTTTGAACATATATGGCATATAGATATATCAATATGCATTTTAAACAGTTAGTATTCCCGTGATTTCAGAGTATAACCACTCAATCTAAATTGTCTTGATAGTTTATTAGATGTTGAACAGTTAATTATTAAACAGATTTTCTTTTGCCATATCTGCTATTTATCTTTTACGCGTTTTTTTCTTCTGTGAGATAGCTTTTATAACAATGGAACGTGTCAAAGGGAGCTAGAATGTCAAATCATTTCACTAACAATATGAGAACTAATAAAACTGACTTTGGAAACTGACTTACGCTCTTTTTGTTGGGCAGAATTTAATCATGACACTGGTAGTAATGTGCCGTTGTTGGCATGCCTTTTCGTTGGCCAATAAATAATTACGGGGTGATTTTATATAGAGCCGAGTTTAGGTCTTCAGCCTCATTATCTGATATGGTAATGGACTTTTCAAGGTCAAACAGAGTTGAGATGTGTGGTTAAAATCAGCTCTCTAGTATTTGTACCACTACTGATAAAATAGTGACTATGTTATGTTTTGGATTACACAAAAAGGAATGTACCATTCTGTGAAAAAAAAACTAGGGATAAAAATGGATATTTGAAGAGATTTTTACAAAAATACAATTTAAACAGCTGAATATTTTCTCAAAAAACAACAACAAAGTGGATATTTCACCTGGACATAACGTGGTATGAGACTACCCCCTTTTGTGATATACACAATTCAGATAATTGAGAATAATTAAGGATTGTGATCAGATTTACAGTTACACTCATGAGTAAGCCAACCGAACAAAAGGGTGAACAGAAACCTGTACAGAGAAAATTGGGTACATCCACCTCAGGCCATTCAACACCTGGCAAACCTAAACGACCATTCACTGAGGTGGCAGAATCGAGTTCAGAGGAACTTACGCTACTAAATGAATTAAGCACAGATATGAAACTGCTTAGAGACAGTATTGTAACAATCGACCCTATCGTTTATTGTCTCGATAGTTGTTTTTAAAGTTTTATGAAGTCTCATAACATAAGGACGTTCTAGGAACACTAGTTTGAATAAACTTGGTCCTAGAACTCCGCCCTGGCTAATCTCGGGGTTCATTTTAAAGTCGGTCGACATAAATTATGGCAATCCAGAATGGCTGCCATTGACAAGTCAACAACTACCATCCTGAACCACCATAACTTTCCTAAAATGGGTTCGGCGTGTCAGTAATTTACACGTCTTTTAGATTTAATGTCATCTCAAAACTCAACACATATATTGGACTTTTAGGGAACACCAAAACAGAAATATCCAAATAACATTTATTCATATTGAGAAAATAACAATAACACATTTTTGGTACTCTACATTCTACAAACGGACCAACGTGGGTTCTCGGGAAGTCCATTAACATAAAAAATATATAAAAATAACCCAGAGTATCAAAAAGCCCGACTAACTCAGTCGGTAGAGCACGAGACTCTTAATCTCGGTGCCATGAGTTCGGCGTGTCAGTAATGTACACGTCTTTTAGATTTAAGGACATCTCAAAGCTCAACACATATATTGGACTTTTAGGGAACACCAAAACAGAAATATCCAAATAACATTTATTCATATTGAGAAAACATCATTATGATTAGTAAGTTTCAATATATATAATGCATGACAACACGTATAATCAGATCCATGGACATTAGCTATAAATAAGAAAGTCGTTACAAAAGCTATTAATTAAGCAACTATGTTTTAGATTAATCTAATGTAGAGTCGTTAGACCTATTCACTTTTAAGCAAGACATCCACAATATATAATAGATACAATTTTCTACCCAATCTGTTCATCAACAGTCGAAAACTAGCAATAAACACAAGCACATACATGTATATAAAACTACTATGTGACCCATAAACACAAGTACATACATGTATATAAAACTACAATGTGACCCATAAACACAAACACATACATGTATATAAAACTACAATGTGACCCATAAACACAAGTACATACATGTATATAAAACTACAATGTGACCCATAAACACAAGCACATACATGTATATAAAACTACAATGTGACCCATAAACACTAGTACATACATGTATATAAAACTACAATGTGACCCATAAACACAAGCACATACATGTATATAAAACTACAATGTGACCCATAAACACAAGCACATACATGTATATAAAACTTCAATGTGACCCATAAACACAAGTACATACATGTATATAAAACTACAATGTGACCCATAAACACAAGTACATACATGTATATAAAACTACAATGTGACCCATAAACACAAGCACACACATGTATATAAAACTACAATGTGACCCATAAACACAAGCACATACATGTATATAAAACTACAATGTGACCCATAAACACAAGTACATACATGTATATAAAACTACAATGTGACCCATAAACACAAGTACATATATGTATATAAAACTACAAGGTGACCCCAACTTATGGCATAAGCCTATCCAGGCGTTTCAGTTATTCGTTCCAGTTGAACAAGTTATTAAACCTTCGTCATAATTTTAACACCACTTGGTGGTCCACATCTATAAATCAGATAATATCAGGGAATCATGCATTCGTCTAACTATTCGATTTACGACAGCATGCCAGTGATTATGACTTTAAATCGTGAAATAACAACACAGATTTTGCTAGTCTGCACTATCGCAATATAAAACTCAGCACTCTGAATCAAGGTAGAAAATAGATACTATACATGTCGAAGTCCATGATGAAATAAGGGTAACCTCGGAGGGTGATGTTTTAACATACTTTAAGGTAGAATTTATAAGTTACATACATTCGAATATTTCCTGCAGAAATATGACACTTAGTTCATAAACAATATCAGTGCGATATGAATACGCATGTCTTACAATTAACGCAGGGTCATGGCTTCAAAGTGCTGTAGATATATGGTGTCTGAAACACACTATCCTCCAGTAACCTGATTCCGATAGACACAAGATTCCGATAGGTTTTGTTATATCGTGAGCGTTACGTCATAATGTGACGTCAAAAATAAACACGGGTGTAAACAGATCGTAAAACTTTCGGTCGCTTTGTTTCTACAACAATTTCAAGAAAATGCTTCGAATAAAGGTAAGAAAACGTCACTTACATTATTGATGAATAATTTCTATGTATTTCCACTAAGTCATTTTATTATAGAACTTAAAACGATGAAATAAGGCATTTAACATTTGTGTATCCACAGACGCTATCTCTGCCTGCAAGAACTATGTCAAGTCTAAAAATAGTAACGGTATACGGTGGCAAAAATACCTTTTTTTTTCTACGGAAGCCAATTAGGGCCATTATGTTATTTTGTAGTCAGTAATTGAAATTCTGAAGAATGTTATGCACAGATCATATGAAGACAGATAACTCTAAATTACCGTTTATTTAACTATAATTGCAGTCACTCAAATATTTAGATAATACAAACAATGTGATTGGTTAAAGGACGATCACATGATCAATTTAAGCTACGTTTATTTTCCAATGAACTATATGAAGAACTACTTTCATCTTATAAGTGTTTAGTGTCATTTTTTTGTGCGTTCATTGGGGTATGAACTGTTAATTGTCGAAGCACATAGCGGGCATTATGCGGACATTGACAGTGTGATTACTAAATTATAGACAACAATTACATACAGTTTTAGTCTAAACTTATTTTAAGGACAGTGATCGTTGCCAATGTGTACATCAAGAGCAACAATGCTCTGAGTCTGCCGGGTTTTGTGTGTGTGTTTGTGTGTGTTTTCTTTTCTTTTTTTTAAAGTCATAGGATATACATAATGGATTTATTACATATATAAGTAACAGTGACACTGGATTTATTACTGTAATAATCTTTGTGATAAAGTCTAGAGTAAATATTCCATATACATGTAGACTGTGCGTTTTAGCAATGGTGCTGCTATAGTGACGGACACTATTCAATATGCTAGCACCTACATGTACAACAGTTTTATTGAAACTTACTAATAATTTAATAAATTATATTTCATCAGTTATTGGATAATATTGGCAACATGGTTTCAACAGTAAAAAATAGAGGATTTTTTTTAAAAAAAAAATTTGGTGAGACATTTTACAATTGTATCGTAGCATGATTACTACTAATTATATTTTTTTAATTGTTGGTTCTGAGTGCTTAAACATTCAAGCAGTTATTTCAGCAGATAAATACAGACAATTGATATTATTAAACAATTAATTTCTTGCCTTCTTGCAAAAAACAGGTCAACAAGTCAATTTCATGATATTTTTTGGTGATATAGGCAAGACATTTATTCCATGGAATTATTTCTTTATGTAAAACATCATCTAATAAACATAATAATGGTTGCAAGCTAACCACATGTAGATTTATGTATGATACATTTCAGGCGATAACTTAAAGCTGTACAGTCCCTATTTTAACTGGTAATAACTCATGAATATGAATGAGTCACGTGTGAAGTAGTTTCAAATCGACGAACACAGCGTGCACGTCGCGGAGAGGGCACTGCCGACGTTCAGTACCTGAGAACTTGTCATTCTCAGGTTTGAACTGAACGTCGGTTGACTGATAGTGAAGATGTCTCCTGCGTCCCATCACAGCACACATCATCTGATGTCTCCAGATCCCTGAAGTCGGAACCGGTACGCGGACTGAAGCTGCAACGGACTTATAGTCAACCATAAACTTCGGTCATCACGTTTCAGCGGAAGCCCACATTCTATCGTGGTTTTTCACAAGCCACAGAAGACTTAAGGCTGACACAGACATCGGGCGGTGTGTGCGGCGCAGGGGTCATACTGTGATGGGACTGCATATTTATTGATCCATCTTTAGTTGCGTTCAAATATGTTAAGTTATTTTGCCTCATAATATATGGTAGTTAGTATACTATTTTATCAAGTAGCGTTGTAGTTCAGCGGATAGAGCACAGGACTTGAAATCAGAAGGTCGTATGTTCGAGCCCCGAAGAGCTAACCTTTTTTTTCGGTAAAAAATACTGTTACCTGTGTATAGGTACGATGTGCACTGGTCGATGTATATACAGTAAATGAGTTCATGCGCTATATTTGCTCGCTTAAATACACGATTTCGACATGAGCTGGTGAACATGAAGTTACAAATAAAGACACGCCTACAAAGAAGAAATTGATTGATATAGGGCGTCTGTAGCTTTAAGCTAGCTGAATATAGCTTAAATGAAATTAAAACATTGTAAAAAATAATAATAAAAAAAAGCACAGTAGAATTATGGTACAAGTACTTTTTTAGTTTCTTTATTTTACTATGCAATGTTGCATTGTAAATTCATTATTTTCACTCCCCATTTTTCACCATCTTTGGCATGAGGTTTTAGGTCAACTGGGTGGTTATAAGGAAAATCGCATAGTGAACTATACCTACACTGTTAATTATGAGTGATATTAAAATATTATCTGTAAACTGTCAAGGAATAGGTCAGCTACCAAAACGTAAAGATTTGTTTCATTACCTTAAAAGTAAGGATTGTCATATCAACCCGGGGCTAGAGGGCCTGAGCGGTAGCTAGCATATCTCACTACCACTCATGAACAGTCTCAATCAAACCGAGACTGCAATATTTCGTATGTGTCGTGCTCGGCCGTTTCCAAAGGTCCATTATCATACTCTTTTTTCAAGACACACATTTCAGTCCTGGAAATGATGAAACGGTGGGGGTAATGATTGTTATGTTAGTTCATATAAGTCAAATGCAAGAGGAGTTGCGATTTTATGTAATAATAAGTTTGAATACAAGGTCCACAAGACAAAAGCAGATGGAAATGGTAATTATATAAATTAATGTAAGATATAACGGTTGAAAAAAATAGATTCACATTGATATCGATATATGGACCAAATACTGATAACCCCTCTTTCTATAATAATTTATCTTCTGCTATTGATGAAATGAATAATGAAAACTGTATATGGTGCGGAGATTTTAATCTTGTATTAGATCCGGAATTAGACTATTATAACTATACATTTGTAAATAACAAGAAAGCCAGAGATAAGGTACTAGACATAATGCAAGATAAATATTTAGTAGATCCTTTCAGAGAAAATAATCCAGATCTTAAAAGATATACTTGGAGAAAAAGAAAACCATTGCAGCAGGCTCGATTAGATTTTTTCCTGATAACAGAAAGTTTTCTTTCATCCGTCAAACAATGCATTATTGATAATAGCTACAGATCCGATCACTCAGCAATTATATTAAGTATTTGTTTTAATGAATTTAAAAAAGGTTAACCTCTTTGGAAGCATAACAACTCACTACTTAAAGACATTAAGTATCTTCAGGCAATTAATGATAAAATAAAAGAGGTCAAATTGCAATATGCCTTACCTATATACAATAATGATACTTTAGAAGATACACCAAACAGTGAAATACAATTTACTATTAATGATCAACTGTTTCTCGAAACATTGTTAATGGAACTTCGGGGGAAATCCATCTCTTATTCATGTTATGTTAAAAGGACAACTGATGAAAGGGAGAAAACTCTAACACAGAATATAGCAAATATTGAACAGAAACTTACAACAGAAAAAAATGAAGATCTTATAATTTTAAAGTCTGAACTGATCGAAATAAGAAAAAACAATGGTTAAAGGATCAATCATAAGGTCACGGGCTACAAACATACAAGAAGGTGAAAAGCCCTCGCCATATTTTTGTGCTTTAGAATCACATAATTACCTAATTAATATAATACCAAACTGGTAAAAAAGATGATGGATCAATAATAACGGACCAATATGAAATTCTAAAAGAGAATCATTTTATAAAACATTATATAGTAGTAGAGATAATAAAATTATATAGTAGTAGAGATAATACCTTTATTAACCTTAAGGAAGATTTAAAGAATTAAATATTCCAAAATTGAATGAAGAGGAGTCTGACAGATTAGAAGGACTACTAAACATATCAGAATTATCTTTTTCGTTAAAAAACATGAAACATAATCGCAGCCCAGGGACTACTGGGATACCTTGCGAGTAAAAAGTATTTTGGAAACAATTAGGTCACTTTATTTTGAGAGCAATTAACTATAGTTAAGCTATAGGAGAATTATTCATTACTCAGCGTCAAGGAATTATAACATTATTACCTAACGAAAATAAGTCAAGGCAATACCTGAAGAATTATTGACCAATCTCACTTTTAAATACTGTTTACAAAATGGCTTCTGCATCAGTAGCAAATAGGATTAAACCAGTTTTACAAAAACTCATTAACAGAGACCAAACAGGTTTTATAGCTGGCAGGTATATTGGTGAAAATTTAAGATTAACATATGACATTATGCATTATTTAGAGGAAAATAATCTCTCTGGACTGCTTCTCTTAGTAGACTTTGAAAAGGCGTTTGACTCGTTATCATGGTCATTTATCCAACATGTTTTTAAATATTTCAGTTTTGGTCCATGTTTTAGATCATGGATATCTCTCTTTTACAAAAATGCCCAACTATCTGTAAATCAAGGGGGTAATTTGTCATCGTTTTTCGGTATTGAGCGCGGTTGTAGACAGGGCGATCCCCTATCTCCATATATTTTTATTTTATGTGCAGAAATATTGGCAATACAAATTACAGGCAATAAAAAAATTAAAGGTATAAGCATTAATAACACAGAGTACAAATTATCACAATTTGCTGACGATACTACAACTTATTTAGATGGGTCAGATATTTCATTAAACGAAACTTTAAATGAGCTAGATAAATTTGCCAAAGTTTCTGGACTAAAGGTAAACTTTGAAAAAACTCAAGTTGTCTGGCTAGGTATAAAAAAGAACAGTTCTGAATCGATCAAAACAAAATGGAAATTGAACTGGGGCAGAAACGGATTTAGGTTACTTGGACTATCTTTTGACACAGACCTTACATTAATGATAAATATAAATTTCACTGAAAAAATAAATCAACTAAAAAGTAAAATTAATTCTTGGCAAAAAAGATATCTTACTCCTTTAGGCAGAATAACAGTAATAAAATCACTTCTCATTCCATCTTTTAACCATCTGTTTTTATCCTTACCAAACCCATGTGAAAACATTGTTAAAGAAATCAATGATATACTGTTTAATTTCCTTTGGCATGGTAAGGCAAGAATAAAAAGTGCCATTATATGTAAAGAATATTGTGAAGGAGGATTGAAAATGATAAATATAAATGCCTTTATAACAGCTTTAAAAACAACATGGATTAGAAGAATAGTAACAGACCAATTCAAATATGAAAATATCCTAAAGCCATATATAGATTTAGGTAAACTGTTTAACTGCGGTATTTTGTATATAAATAAGAAATTGGGAAGTATAAAAAACGTTTTTTGGCAAGATGTTCTTAAGGCACACATACACTTTGTATCAAAGTATCAACCAGCCAATGAGGACTTTTTTCTATCCAGCACAATATTTTATAATAAAAGTAAATGTATAGGCACAAGTGCATTTTTTATAAAATCATGGTATAATAAGGGCTTACGAATAATAAATGACTTAATGGGAAAGGATGGAAAAATATATTTATATGATGAATTAAAAAAAATATATGGAATAAATTTAAATGTTTTACAATATAATGGGTAAGTGGTAGCTATCAAAAAAATGCAGAAAGAAATAACATATAGTAAAAGAACAACGAAGTTAGAAACTCCTGTGCTACCAACTCCACTAAAAATATATTTAAGAAATAAAAAAGGAGTTAAAGACATGTATCAAATATTAAATCAAAATAATGAATGTCCTAGTGGTAAAATCACATGGACTAGAATGTATAACTTCAGCGAAGATACCTGGAGTCAAATTTATACATGGCCTTTCACAATAACAAAGGATACCACTTTACAATGGTTTCAGATAAGAATAAATCACAATATTTTAGCAACAAACAAGTTTCTCCATAAAATAAAATTAATAGAGAGTCCACTTTGTTCTTTCTGTTCTTCAGTCAGTGAACCAATTACACAATTACTGTGGCAATACCAGCTTTCACAAAGTATACTGACAACCTTAAGGACTGGTTAAAACAAAATAATGTGGAAATAGATTTTGAAAAGAGGTCATTTATCTTTGAAATGTATGATGAAAACACAAGTGTTTTAAATCAGCGTATATTGTTGGAAACAAAGTACTACTTATACTATTGTCGATGCTCAAAAAATAAACCTAGCCTCACTACACTGGAAAATAGACTACAACTTTTTTATAAAACAGATGAAGAAATAGCAATTACAGAAAATAAATATGACTGTTTCTTAAAAACATGGGAACACTTTCATAACTTCTTAACATGAAAACCTAGCAACCTTTTTTTTGGTTTTTAAATAAATATATATTAGTAAAAAACCTCATGCTGAGATGCCCCAACCCCTCCCCGCTTTTTTGCTTTCTCAATAACATCTCCCCATAGCTTAATTATAGTGAAATTATATTTATTAATAACACAACACTATACACTTGCCAGCAGACAATCATATTTTGTAGAGCAACTATAAATAAATGTATTTATATTTTTTAATGCATGAAATATATCTGTTGAGTGTTCAGTGTGAATGATTTGTGTATGTGTACATATACGTTAAGGATACAGCTATATATTGATTTAAACATATTTTATTGCCATATATGTACAAGTACAATGCAGTCGGGTCGGGCCACAAGTGCTAACCACATTAGTTACGGCCCTTCCCTACAATGGAGTTTTAACAAATATAATGAATGGCAATTGCTATTAACACGTATCAATAAACTGGATTAACTACAACATGATATGTAGTAGAACATGTTAAGATAATAAGAAAATAGAAATAAAAAAATAAAGAAAAAGTATAAGTGGAAGAAAGAATAATGCAACACATGTAACATTGCTCGGGTTGATTAGACAGAAAAAAATGTAATGGCAAACCTAAGTAAATCGATGACTATCTCTAATAAAGTTTTGAACAGAATTAAAAATCAAACCATTTTCTTGTGTTGTAAGATCTAACCTTCCAAACAATAATGTATTTGAGCTTAAAGGACGAAACGAACGTGTTGACTGGAAGAGTTCGAGCCTCTCAACATTGAACTGCATACATTCAAAGAAGAAATGATTTGCATCTCCATTACCCTGACCGCAGATTCGCGTAAATGGTTTTGAAAAAGATCATTATTGAGATTACTACATGAATTTCTTATCCTAGCATGCATAACAGAAAAAAAACGTACACCAGAAAAGTAAAAACTAGGAACATTTGAATTAGTAAACATTATTCGCATAAGCTGACCTTTGAATATGTTTAATGAGCCAGAATTTCTAATATCTAAAGGTAAATCAGTCCAGAGTTTCAAAGCTGATGGAATAAATGAATTCATAAAAATAGAGGTTCTAACTGAAGTCTGAGAGAAATTTTCTGCGTTCCTGAGGGGTAATGGAGTCTCTTCCGCTACGGTTCTTGGCAATAGATTTGCCAGGTATTCAGGCACTGTTCCGTTTTTCATTTTATATACAACAGAAAGTTTTTGGAACTTACGCCGTTCTGATAACGTTAGCCATCCTATTTCATTCATCAAATTAACAATAGATACCGAACGGGTAAGACCGGTCACAATACGCGCAGCTTCATATTGTATTTTTTTCAAGTTTATTTTGTTTCATATTCGCTGCAGCCATCCCAAACAATAGCAGCATATTCTAAGATTGGACGGACATAAGATAAATAAATTTGATTTAATGCCTTACGACTTAGTGTAAATTTCAAAAGCCTCATAGTTCCAATGATTTTGGAAGCCTAAAGAGAGATATTTTCGATATGCATATGCCATTTGCCATCATGGCTCAAAGTAAGGCCTAAATGTTTATGGTGTTCAACAAACGACAACTGGATGTTGTCTAAAATAAGATTAGGCCGACGCTGTTCATTGTTTTTTGAAAAAAATAATACTTTAGTTTTTTATCCTTTTTTACTGGCGTTTAACTGAACTAACCATGTTTTTGACCAATTTGAAACAATGTTTAAATAATGGTTTAGAATACCCTCCATATCATCAATTCTTGAAGTGAATACTGAAAAAGAACTATCATTGGCAAACAAACGAGCTATGCTCAACATATTTTCGGATATATCATTAAATTATATTAAAATCAAAAGGGGTCCGAGCACAGAGCCTTGAGGAACACCCGCGGTTATGTTTTTGATTTCAGAATACGCGTTTCCGACAAATACTTGTTGCCTTCTATTATTAAGATAACTTTCAATCCAAGAAAGTAATTTACCATGAACTCCATTTTGCTTAAGTTTAAATAAAAGCGCTTTATGCCATACTCTATCAAAAACTCTAGAGATATCTGCGAATACAATACACGTATATTGTTTGGCATCAAAAGCTTGACAAATATTATGATATATATCGATAAGTTGATGAACTGTAGAATGGCCTGTGAGAAAACCAGATTGGTTTTTGAAAAATAAGTTATTAAAACTTTCCCTGCACAACTTAGCAGCGAGATCGGTCTATAATTAGTCGAAATATATGTAAGACCTCTTTTGAAAAGTGGCATAACGTTTGCAAATTTCCAAATGTCCGGAAAATAAGATTCGTTCAACGATCTATTATATAAAATACAAAGAGGTCTGTAAATCGTTACAGCTGTTTCTTTCAGTACTTTTTGACTTATTCCATCGTTTCCTGTTGCTTTGTTAACGTCTGATATTTTTAAAATATCCATAATTTCTGATTCGGTAACAGATTATTTGTACAGCTATATATATATTATATTATTTAACTAGTACATGTACCTTGTAAACATAACATTAAATTGCTGTAAGGTGCACATAGGGATGGTCCTCCCCGACCCTCTGCTCACCACTTGACGGGGAGAATAAATGGGCTTCTATTTTTAGAAGCTGAAGAAGAAAAAAAAATTTTTTTTTTATCTGATATGGTTTAATTAGGAATTATGGACAAGACACGGACATTTTACTTCAGCAAGGATAATAACTGTATTATATGTTTTGATGAACTCCTCCAATATTAAACAGACATATGCAGTAGCCGTTAACTAAAGCTATTGTCGAAACAAGCTGAAAGTCCCTTATTGGGCATTATCAAGGGCGATAAGTCTGGTCTGTACATAAGAATGTTGTTCATTGTCAAACTCAGATAATCTCAGATATTAGGTACCGACCATTTTGATTTCGTGGTTCTGACTTGAGGGAGGAAAATCACAGTCCCTGAAATTGTTGAAAAAAAAATCCAGCTTTCTCTCACATTCTTAAAAAAAAAATATCTGGCTGTGAGTCCAATTAGAGGAAAAAAATAATCTGGCTCCCTCTTCAGTCTATGATAAATGTAGTTATACTCCATCAGTCATTGGATTCAACATGGACATGTTTAACCACAATCTGGCTTCATCCAAAACTTCTACAATATTAGATCATGGTAGAAATAAATGTGGTATACATTAGTCATGGTAGTTATAAATGTGATGAATTTGGTATACACTGGCAATGGTGGAGTAAATGTGTTACATAAAGTGTTATAAGTGGTCATGGTAGTAACTTGGTATACATTGGTCATAGTAGTAATGAATGTAATATTCATATAATTAAATGTATATGGGTATACATAATGCATGGTTGTAATAAGGCCATTAACTTTTGATAACTCGTTTTACGAAACATTTCTACGACAAAACGAAATCAAATCAAAAAATAATAAAAAAACATTTTTAAACAAACATAAACAAAAAATTAAAAAAACAATTAAAACAAAACACATTTACAGCAGCAAAATAAAATAATAATAATTAAAAAAAAGTCAAGAAAGCTGGTAAAGTTTGGTAGATCAGATGAACAAGAGCTGTCAGAGGACAGCTCAGTTCGACTATTTGAATTTTCAGAGAACAAGAAATGACATCCGGCATACCATCAGAAAATAAAAGTGAAAACAAAGGCAAGAGATGGATGTGTCAAGAAGGAAAACATTGGAATTTTTATTAAATCAAGAGCCACAATTTTTCGGTGATGACACGGTGGTCATTTCATAATAACCCTTTCAAAGGATACATAATGTAAATGTTATAAGTTGAAAATTTGAAAAAAAATATGTAAGTAGTAAATGCATTTGTCCTTTGACCCCTTTGTGTCCTTGACCTTGGATCCAACGATCTTGAACTCAATAGATACGATCATCGTCCCATTTATAATAAAGTATGTAAGTTTGATGATGATTGGATAATCAAGAAATATCTTTTAAAAAGATAGTCGGCGCGTTTGGGGAAGCACAATGTATAAGTGATTGATTGTCATGAAGAGAAATATTTTTAATAGCGAAATGTAAGGTAGAGAGTAGAGCAATGTAACGTTTTCTATCGGTATTCAGATAAAAGTTGACACGGCAGTGCCAGTGTGTGGAATTTGAACCAAACAAGTTAGTGCCTTCCATTACGCAAAGCCAATTGTTAAAATATTCAAAGGGCCATAACCCTAAAACCAAGAGGCCCACGAGGGCCTGAATCGATCTACTGGCAAAGTGTACTCTGTTAGATGGTATTACATGCAACATATTAAGAAGATTTTTAAATGTATTTCCTAATACTTTTGACTCCCGGCGATGGGCTTATTCTGACCACAGGGTCACCATTTGTACAACTTGGTAAAGGACCACTATATGATGCTACATGCAAAATATCAAAGGTGAAGCCCTGTGATTTCAGAGAAGATCCGGGCACCTTGAAAAATCACGTGACTAGGAAATCACGGCGATATGTAATTTTCATTAGGGTTTCATTATCAGTTACCATATACAATTAACGCACTTTGCAAGAAAACAGAATAATTTATTTGCAATTTCAGCATTTCTAATCCTTTCTTCATCTTTTCCTCTCACGGTTGAAGTATAGCCTAACAAATCACCTAACGATATACATTTATCAACAACTACACACTATAAACAAATCTGCTAGTTTCCTTTGGCCTTGTCAGACAAATTTGGCCAATCAGCATTCAGTTTAATAAACACTGTCGGCTTTCATAATTTCTGTATCGCTTTCAACTCGAGTTTTGATAGGGTTACACAGACACACCTCAAGGGTCAGGTTTCTACATTAGATATATGTATGGGCTTGTAGTAAGGGACACTAGTCAGGGTCAGATGTCTACATAAGGTATATATATATGGGCTTGTATTAAGGGACAATAGTTAGTGTCAGGTATCTGCATAAGGTGTATGTATGGGTTGTATTGAGGGACAATAGTCAGGGTCAGGTTTCTACATTAGGTATATATGTATGGGCTTGTAGTAAGGAACTATAGTCAGGGTCAGATGGCTACATAAGGTATATGTATGGGCTTGTATTAAGGGACAATATTCTCGGTCAGGCTTCTACATAAGGTATATGTATGGGCTTGCATTAGGTTTCTACATTACGTGTATGTATAAGCTTGTATTATGGGACAATATCCAGGGTCTAGTTTGTACATAAGGTATATGTATGGGCTTGTATCCACGGTCAGATTTGTACATAAGGTATATGTAAGGGCTTGTATTAAGGGAAAATATCCAGAGTCAGCTTTCTACATTAGATTTATGTATGGCCTTGTATTACGGGACAATAGTCAGGGTCAGATTTCTGCAGAAGGTGTATGTATTGGCTTGTATTACGGGACAATAATAAGGGTCAGGGACCTGTTTTACTAAAGTCTCAAATTTTAAAATCGTTCACTTTTTGTTCACCTAATCATTCAATGTAGACAATTATGTGTACACGTAGTGCAGAAATATCACAAATATAAGAAAATGAAATGAAATTACCTTTATTTGAAAAGTTTGATAGTGAAGCATTTAAGAAATTGATTTACGATCAAAATGGTCGGAAGTTGTTTCATAAAACGGGCCCCGGGTGTCTACATAAGTTGTATGTATGGGCTTGTATTAAAGGACAATAGTCAGTGTCAGATTTCTACATTAGGCGTATGTATAGTCTATGTTTATTATCGTACAAAATAGTAAGGGTAAGGTTTATATATATAGATATGAAATAAATAATATTTTTGCACAAATCAGGAGTGTCATGTGCAAATGTTGAAGGTCAAGGTCGCAGTAAAGGTCAACGGTCACATTTAAGGTCTGATTCGTGTCCGGGCTGTATCTGTGGAGCAGCTTGGTGTATTAGAATAATATTATGTACAAATACTGCTTATATCAAGACAATGTGTCGCGCGCAACTTTTAAGACTGTGAGTCCAAGGTCAAGGTCATAATGAAAGTCAAATGTCAAATTTGTGTCAGTGATTTACCTTTTGATTTATTTGGTATCTTGGGATAATATTTAGTATAGATGAAGACGATGTGTTATGCGCGACATTCAGTGCTGTGTAGCTAAGGTCAAGGTCAAGAAGAGGGTTATTAATCACCTTTAGTGATAGTTCTAGTTTTAAAAAAATCTATTATTTCCTGAGTAGAACAACCATCCTTTTACAAGTAAGTATTGCATATTCAAAAAGGATTAGAACAGGCGACTGTAGTAGTGACATACTTAACTCAGGTTTTACATTGTTTAATGTATATATGTAAATCTAAGCTCATGCAAAAGTCAGACCCTGAATGTTACTTGTTGCAGTATTTAAATAAACTAACATACAAATTATAAGAAGAAACTTGACCTAGTAGTTAGCTGTCTGTAATAAACTTCTAAAACATCATCTTTTAAAAAGATACCTTATCTTGAAGGTTGTCACCTTTAAAACACTAGTATGTATTTATCCTAAGATGAAACCTGACCCTGATGCTTGTTGCAATTGTAAATACAGATAATCGTCCAAGACAAAAAATCCTTTACATGTAAGAAACCTGACCCTGATAAAATATGCCCATACATAATTATGCCTTATGTAGACACCTGGGTCCCGTTTTATGAAAAACGTATGACAATTTTGATTAATTTCTTAAATTCTTTACTTTGATTTACAATTCAGAAATGAACGCGATTTCATTTCATTTTGTTATACATTTGATATTTCTGCACATAATCCACACATAATTATCTACATTGACTGCTTAGGTGCAATAATGTGAACAGTTTTAACATTTGAGACTTATCGTAAGATGTTTAATAAACGGGACCCTGACCTTGAATGTTGTCCCATAATACCAGCCTACACATACATCTAATGTAGAATCCTGACAATGATTATTGTCACGTAATACAGGCCTATACATACCATACATACATATAATGTATAAACCTGACCCTGACTAATGTCCCGTAATACATGCCCATACATATCATACATACATCTAATGTAGAAACATGACACTGACGGTTGTCCCGTAATACAAGTCCATACATACCATACATACATCTAATGTAGAAACCTGACCTTGACTGTTGTCCCCTAATACACGCCTACACATACCATACATACATCTAATGTAGAAACCTGGCCCTGACTATTGCCCCATACAAGTCCATGCATACCATACATACATCATGTAGAAATCTGACCTTGACTATTGTCCCGTAATACAAACCCATACATACACCTATGCAGAAATCTGACCCTGACTATTGTCCTTTAATACAGGCCCATATATACGACTTATGTACAAACCTGACCCTGGATATTGTCTCTTAATTAAAGCTCATACGTATTACTTATGTACAAACCTGACCCTGACTGTTGTCCCGTAATATAATCCCATATACCTTATGTACAAACCGGACTCTGGATATTGTCCCGTAATACAAGCCCATACATATACCTAATGTACAAACCTGACACCTGAGATATTGTCCTTTAATACAGGACCATATATACCTTATGCTGAGATATTGTCCTTTAATACAGGACCATATATACCTTATGTACAAACCTGACCCTGGGTTTTGTCCCGTAATACAGGCCCATATATATACCTTATGTACAAACTGGACTCTGGATATTGTCCCGTAAAACAAACCCATACATATACCTAATGTACAATCCCATACCCTGGATATTGTCCTGTAATACAGGCCCATATATATGACTTATGTATAAACCTGACCCTGGATATTGTCTCTTAATAAAAGCCCCTACATATACTTAATATACAAACTGTCACAAAATAATCACGAGTAGAGCGTATTGGTCGTACATAGCTCTTGTAAGCACCTGTTAGTTACACCTTAATCCATTGTTCTGTTGAAACGTGCCAATTTTAAGTGGCCGCCAGAGGGCGTCCGAAAGGGCCGTTTAATAAGTTTAGTTTTATGCTAATGCATGTAAAACTATAGGTCTATCTCCTTAAAAGGCAAAATTGTGTAAGGGTCCTTTCGTGTAGATTTTAATACTGCGCATGTTGTCACGTGTGTCACGGAATGAACGGGGGATATAATGGTTTGGGCGTAACGTTTGCTATAAAATCCATTGTCTTCTAGTTTTGGCCGGGATTGCTTGATAGTTGCTTTGTTTGGAGCAGAAGTTGGACGGCGAAATTCACAGGCAATATGTGGTCAGTATTTATTTTATTAACTGTTATCGTACATTGGTATTCAGTGGGCGGCGCCATCTTGTTTGGCGAGGTTACGACATCCGGCTAGCTTTTATGTTTCGCAATCATTAACTTGAGACTAGCATATATTTTTGAAGTTACTTTATTAGATGTAATTATTGTAATTGATCATTAATTGTAAAACAATATTAAGCCTAAGCCATCCAGGTTTGGATATAAGCCTCCCGGAGTGGAGCTAAGCCTTTAGGGTGTGTAAGCCCTTTAGGTGATTCGACACTAGAATCAACATATAACGTTACGAGCGGTGGAGACGGTCCCCGTACCTGTGCAACATGGCCAGGTTATAGAATCGACAAACCCCGGGACACGAGATGGGCCCGTTATCAGTCCTCACTGGAGGAACATCATCCACAACCTCAGTGGAGGTTAATCATCATTATATCGCGTTATAAACCCTTATAGAAGGTATTTGATGACAATCAACCATTGGATTCGCGCATCATCATATTCATGAGCTCTCGCGCATCATAGTTATCGCACTAGATCATAATTCGTATGAACATCAACATTGTTATAACTTTAACAACACTTTAGTGTCGTATATAGTCAGTCGACACATTCAGTATTTGTAATAATACTAAGAACGTCTTAAACGTTCATGAGAACAGTCTTTTCATATTTCATCTGTGTATTCCTTGTGTTTTTTTTATAATTGTATATATATTTAACATATTTTAAAAGTTGCATTAAACTTATGTAAATGCATTCACCGCCATTGCTTCTTTCCTGGGTTAGCCCCAACCCCTAGGGTCATCTTGCGACAACTGGTGTCAGAAGTGGGGTTTTGGGCAACTACGGAGGGAAAGAATCAATAAGTGATCTTTATGATATACTAAATCTCTACTTATCATTTTAGAAATGTGTACCACCCTCTGATCCATCAAGGCGACGTAGACGATCACGCCACAGCTAGGAAGACAAGTCAAGACATGACAGGGTAGGGTAAGTCCAAACTTTGTTTTGTACGTTCTTTCCTTGGCACGAGGTCGCAGTGGTCTACACGATTGGGTCTGAGGCACTTTTTGCTCCATAATTTGGGTGTTTGTTTTACCTCCCTTGATATACCAATAGTATCCAATGAGGTTGGCGAACAAGACGTTCTACTCTTTTGTGACACTCAAGTATAATTATATTGATGGGAGAAGTAAATATACATGTATATGCTATACACATTTCTATGACCGTTTAAGGTTTATGTCCAATATCAAATATAGATATTGTATGTAGTGTATATGTTTTGTGGAAGCTAGATACTATCTATACATAACCGTTAGGAGTTAGCGCTAGTACAAATGTGTATGTAACTTGTCCTATGATGATCCCTGGTATTTACTGAGGACACAGTAACTTACCATTAGTAGTTAGTAGAGTAGAATTGTATTGTAGTTATTGTAGTGAGTATTCCACAATGTCTATGACCATGACGTCCATAAAGGAACTTACGGATATGGGTAAGGAGTTAGGGTATGCTGGAGAGGAGCTTAGAACCTTTGTTAGAGACGAACAGGCTAGGGAAAGGGAATTTAGACTTAAGGAAAGAGAATTAGCAAAGCAGGAAAGAGATGAAGAAGGTAGATTAGTTAAAGAGAAGCGAGATGAAGAAAGTAGATTAGCAATAGATAAGCTAGAATTAGAAGGTAGATTAGCTAAAGAGAAGCGAGATAAAGAAAGCAGATTAGCTAAAGAGAAGCTAGAATTAGAAAGTAGATTGATGAAGGAGAAGCAAGAGTCGGATAAAGAGATGGTAGAACTAGATAAAGAGAGAATAGAAGTAGCAAGGCAGTTAGAAAACGAGAGGTTCAAAACAGATGGAAGACTAGCTAAGGCTAAGATAGAGATAGAGATGGAGAAAGCAGCATTTGATTATAAGTTAGCTTTATAGTTGGATGCAGCTAAGACGGATAGTAAGGACAATAAAACTGTAGGGAAATATGGGTATTCTGGAAAGTTAAAAGGTCCGAAGTTACCATAGTTTGATGCTGACAAAGATAACATGGACAGTTACTTGTTATGGTTTGAACGTTATGCGGAGTTACAGGAATGGACTAAGGATAAGTGGGCAGTTCATTTAAGTGCGTTATTGAGAGGCACGGCCTTAGATGTATTTTCTAGATTACCTAGTTCAGATTCTCTTGACTATGACAAGTTAAAGGATGCTCTTTTAAAGAGATTTAAGTTAACTGAAGAGGGTTTTAGAAAGCGGTTTAGAGCTTGTTTGCCTGAGAAAGGAGAGTCATTTATTCAGTTCATTAGTAGGTCTAGAAATTACTTAGATAGGTGGTTAGAGTCAGGGAAAGAAGCGCAGACTTATCAAGGCCTCATAGATTTCTTGTTGCGGGATCAGCTATTCAATGTTTGTAGTAGAGATCTGTTCTTATTTCTGAAATAAAGAAAACTAACTAGTGTAGAAGAAATGGCAACACAAGCAGATCAGTTTGCCGAGGCTAGAGGTAGAGCTCATAATGTAGTGCCGAAAGACAGAACTTTTAGAGATAGGCAAGGGGACGCTCATCGTAATAAACAGAAAGTCCAGAGTGGAAACTATAGAGGTGGAGGTAGTTCGATGGGTGCTAGAGGAGGTAGCAATAGTGGTTACAACATAGGTAGACCTTTTATTCGTTGTCGTCACTGTAATGGGAATCATGCTTTACATGAGTGTATAGGAAAGCGGTGAAAGTATCCGCTGTCGTAGACAATTTTAGTGACAATAGTAGAGGGGACTACAATGTAGGTAGTCAGAACCAAGGTTTTAACAACCCATGGAATTTCGGTAGTGGTAGAGGTGGTCAAAACCGAGGTAGAGGTAGAGGCAGAGGTAGTAATAGTCCGGTTAATAAAACCGAGAGTAGTAGCTGTTGTGTTAAATTGTATGGCGTAATGGCGAAGATTGGAACATGTCTCTTTCCGTATGCAAATCTTCCAACGGCAGATGGTAGAGTGAATGGCACTGTCGTAATTGTAATGAGGGATACAGGTTGTTCAGGTGTGGTAGTTAGGCGTAGTTTAGTTACGGATGACCAGTTGGTAGGTAAACAGTCACCGTGTATGTTGTTGAATAAGTCGGTAGAGAACGTGCCAATAGCGAGAATAGATGTAGATACACCTTTCTTTAAAGGGACTACAGAGGCACTCTGTATGGACGACCCGATGTATAATTTAACGATAGGGAACATAGAAGGTTCAGTACTTCCGGTAGTGTCCGATTTTAGGAGTAGCATAAGTTATGCAGTAGAGACTAGAGCGCAGGTTCAGAAGCAAGCTCAGACTTATAGAAAATTAAAGGTTCCTGCAGCCGTAGGTGACATATCCAAAGCGGAGTTTATAGAAGCACAAACTCAAGACGAGTCATTAGGTCCTTGTAACGTGAAGGCTAAGGATGGTGTAGTGAAGAAGTGTAAAGGGTCCGGTAGTTCTAAGTTTGTACATAAGAATAGTTTATTGTACAGAGAATTTGAAGATAGTGGTGGTAGACAGTTTCACCAATTAGTGGTACCTACCCAGTATAGAACGACAGTGCTTAAGGTAGCTCATGAGTCGATTATGGGAGGTCATTTAGGCGTAAAGAAAACGTCAGAGTATTGACAGAATTGTATTGGCCTGGCGTTAGTGGAGATGTAACTAGGTATTGTAGGTCCTGCGATGTATGCCAAAGGACAGTACCAAAAGGTCGAGTGACCAAAGTACATTTAGGTCAGATGCCACTGATAGATACACTATTTAAGCGGGTAGCCGTAGACATAATTGGATCATTTTTTCCAGTGTCGGATAGGAAAAATAGGTACATTTTAACCATGGTAGACTATACAACTAGGTATCCGTAGGCAGTAGCATTGCCCTCAATTGAAACTGAGAGAGTAGCTGAGGCATTAGTTGATATGTTCAGCAGGCTAGGTGTACCAGAGGAAATGCTGACTGATTGTGGGTCACCGTTTACGTCAGAACTTATGGCTGAAGTTAGCTGCGTCAAATCACGACAACACCGTATCACCCTATGTGTAACGGGTTAGTCGAACGATTTAACGGGACGTTAAAGCAAATGTTACGGCGTATGTGTACAGAGAGACCCAAAGATTGGGACAAGTATCTCAATGCTTTGCTGTTTGCATTTAGAGAGGTTCCACAAGAGAGTTTAGGATTTTCTCCGTTTGAGTTATTGTACGGTAGATCAGTTAGAGGTCCCATGAGGATTCTTAGATGTGGGCAGGTGAAGTAGATAGTGATGAGGTTAAGACTACATATCAGTATGTTTTAGATCTGAAGGAGAAACTAGAGGAGACTTGTAAGACAGCTCTAAGTCAGTTAGTTAAAGCAAGTACCAAGTACAAACGGTACTATGACCAGAAAGCTAGAGCTAGGAAATTTAAGATAGATGACCAGGTGTTACTGTTACTCTCGACCGACAATAACAAGCTGTTATTACAATGGAAAGGTCCGTTTTACGTTAGAGGGATAGTGAACACTATGGATTATCGTATCGAGATAAACGGAAAGTTAAATACCTTTCATGCGAATATGCTGAAAGAGTATACCAGTAGAACCGATAATGTGCTACAAGGGGTATTAAATGTAGTTAATGTTGCAGTTATTGAGGATAGTGAGGAAGGCAGTAGTGAGGACACTAGTCCCATGTATTTTCCAACTAGTGTAGGTAAGGAGACAGCAGCCGATGTAGACATATCGGACATGCTTAGTGTAGAGCAGCAACGAGAGATGGGTAGTTTACTCTCGGAGTTCAGTGATGTCTTGTCCGAAAACCCGGTGCAGACAGATGGAGTGCAACATGATATTGTACTCACATCAGGGGAACCAATTAGAATTAAGGGGTATCCCATTCCATTTCACTCCCGATCAATTGTTGATGAGGAGGTGAAAAACATGTTGAAATTGGGTGTCATCGAACATTCAAGCGCCCCTGTTTCATCCCCAGTCGTACTTATTAAGAAGAAAGATAGGTCAATTCGATTCTGCATCGATTTTAGACAGCTCAATAAACGTACCATCTTTGATGCAGAGCCAATGCCTAATATTGAGGAGGTATTCTCTAAACTTGCGGGATATTCTTATTTCTCAAAGTTAGACCTGAGTAAAGGGTACTGGCAAGTCCCACTTTCAGACCCAGCTAAAGAGATGACCTCTTTCGAAACTTCACAAGGACTTTTTGAGTTCAAAGTCATGCCCTTCGGTCTCGTAAACGCACAAGCAACTTTAAGTAGGTTGATGAGGAAAGTCTTGAAGGCTTTGTCCAACACCGACAGTTTTGTAGATGACATCATCCAATTTGAAGACCATATTAAGGCTCTTCGTAATCTGTTGGAACGGCTACGCCGGTTTAAATTGACTGCAAAACCTAGCAAGTGTCACATAGGTTACGCAGATATAGAGTGTCTGGGTCATGTTGTCGGGAGAGACCAGAAATTGAAACCCAACCCCGACAAGGTTAAGGCAATTCAGGAAGCACCAAGACCCGAGACAAAGAAACAAGTTAGGTCATTTTTAGGGTTGGCAGGTTTTTACAGGAAGTTCATCCTAAACGTTTCGGCTATAGCTGCACCTTTGTCAGACTTGACAAAGAAAGGTCAACCCCATAGTATAACTTGGGGGAAAGCTATGAGAGAGCTTTTGTCTCTTTAAAGGGGAATCTGGTCAAAACCCCAATACTAAAATTACCTGAACTTGACAAGGAATTTATCCTCAGAATGGATGCCTCCGATATAGGGGTTGGTGCAGTCCGACTGCAAGAGCAAGATGGGTGTAGTCTCCCCGTGGCTTACGCAAGTCGAAAACTACTACCCCGGGAACGTAACTTCTATCGAAAGGGAGTGTCTTGCAGTAGTGTGGGGTGTCAGTAAATTCCACCGATATGTTTTTGGTAAGGAATTTGTCTTGGAGACTGACCACCAACCGTTAGCTTATATGAACAAAGCACAGGTAGCTAACAGTAGGTTAATGAGGTGGGCACTGACTCTGCAACCTTACCGGCTGAAATTTAAATTTAAAGCGATCCGAGGAAAGAACAATATTGGGGCAGACTATTTAAGTCGGCGCACATAATGACAGGTTTAATACAATACTATAATAGTGTATTGAAGGGAATTGTACAATAGCAGTATATGTTACGACAGTGTAGTGTACAATTGTAGAATAGTGTTGAAATTGTAATGTTTAATGTTCGCCCATTTTTACTAATTTTTTACTAATATGAAACATACATGTTATAGTTAGGTTATAACTGCAGTGGATGTTTTCCGCCAGACGGTCGTTGTACTGGCTGCAGGTTGCATTCCTCGGCAGTAATATTTAACATACTCAAGCGATTGAGCGATCAGCTTGTACGTTTTGTCGCTCATTTGCTAGGAAGAATTAATAGTATATTAACGTGTAAATATTAACTATATTTTGTTCAATTTTAAAAAGTGTAGCACTTTCTTTAAGTGGGGAGATGTTGTCACAAAATAATCACGAGTAGAGCGTATTGGTCGTACATAGCTCTTGTCAGCACCTGTTAGTTACACCCTAATCCATTGTCCTGTTGAAACCAATTCACAATGTCCAGGATATATTCAGGTAACACGTAAACGCGTGCCAATTTTGTGTAAGGGTTCTTTCGTGTAGATTTTAATACTGCGCATGTTGTCACGTGTGTCACGGACTGAACGGGGGAAATAATGGTTTGGGCGCAACGTTTGCTGTAAAATCCATTTTCTTCTAGTTTTGGCCGGGATTGCTTGATAGTTGCTTTGTTTGGAGCAGAAGTTGGACGGTGAAATTCACAGGCAATATGTGGTCAGTATTTATTTTATTAACTTTTATCGTACATTTGTATTCAGTGGGCGGCGCCATCTTGTTTGGCGAGGTTACGACATCCGGCTAGCTTTTATGTTTCGCAAACATTAACTTGAGACTAGCATATGATTTTGAAGTTACTTTATTAGATGTAATTATTGTAACTGACCATTAATTGTAAAACAATATTAATTTGATAACGTTGTATAATAGGTACATTAGTTAACGTTGGCGTATAACTCAGTGATTGTAATACACGATTGAATTGATAACATTGTATATTAGGTGCATTAGTTAACAATGAGATGAGTGACTAGTATAAATGTTCGACGCCTATAAATGGCGTTGTAGAATATACCTCCATTGCTACTCATCATAATTAGAGAGTGGCTTGTATATATTTATTAGATAATGATTTGTTGGTGTAATGATAATTATATAAGATCGGTGTGTTTATGAACCATCTAAAACGTATGTATTATTACAGCCTAAGCCATCCAGGTTTGGATATAAGCCTCCCGGAGTGGAGCTACGCCTTCAGGGTGTGTAAGCCCTTTAGGTGATTCGACACTAGAATCAACATATAACGTTACGAGCGATGGAGACGGTCCCCGTACTTGTGCAACATGGCCAGGTTATAGAATCGACAAACCCCGAGACACGAGGTGGGCCCATTATCAGTCCTCACTGGAGGAACATCATCCACAACCTCAGTGGAGGTTAATCATCATTATATCGCGTTATCAACCCTTATAGAAGGCATTTGATGACAATCAACCATTGGATTCGCGCATCATCATATTCATTAGCTCTCGCGCATCACAGTTATCGCGCTAGATCATAATTCGTATGAACATCAACATTGTTATAACTTTAACACTTTAGTGTCGTATATAGTCAGTCGACACATTCAGTATTTGTAATAATACTAAGAACGTCTTAAACGTTCATGAGAACAGTCTTTTCATATTTCATCTGTGTATTCGCTTGTTTTTTTTTGATAATTGTATATATATTTAACATATTTTAAAAGTTGCATTAAACTGATGTAAATGCATTCACCGTCATTGATTCTTTCCTGAGTTAGCCCCAACCATTAGGGTCATCTTGCGACACAAACTTGACCCTGAATATTGTCCTTTAATACAGATCCATATATATATACGTTTTTGTACCGACCTGACCCTGGATATTGTCCGATAATACAAGCCCATACAAATACCTAATGTACATACCTGACCCTTACTACTGTCCCGTAATACAAGCCCATACAAATACCTAATCTACATACCTGACCCTGGATAGTGTCCCTTAATACAAGTCCATACATATACCTAATGTACAAATCTGACTCTGAATAGTGTCCTTTAACACAAGCCCGTACATATACCTAATGTACAAACCTGACCCTAACTATTGTCCCTTATTCCAAGCCCATGCATATACCTAATGTACAAACCTGACCCTGGATATTGTCCCATAATACAAGCCCATACATATTACTTATGTACAAACCTGTCCCTGGATATTGGTTCGTAATACAACCCCATATATATATATATATACCTAATGTACAAACCTGACCCTGGATATTGTCCTTTAAAACAGGCCCATATATACGACTGATGTATAAACCTGACCCTGGATATTGTCTCTTAATAAAAGTCCATACAAGTACCTAATGTACTTATCTGACCCTGGATATTGTCCCTTAATACAAGCCCATACATATACCTAATGTACAAGCATGACCCTGGATATTGCCCTTTAAAACAGGCCCATATATACGACTAATGTATAAACCTGACCCTGGGTATTGTCTCTTAATAAAATTCCATAGAAATACCTAATGTACATACCTGACCCTGGATATTGTCCCTTAATACAAGCCCATACATATACCTAATGTACAAACCTGACCCTTGATATTGTCCTTAAATACAAGCCCATAGATACGATGTATGTACAAACCTGAACCTGAATAGTGTCTCCTAATTAAAGCCCAGAAGTATTACTTATGTAAAAGCCTGACCCTGACTATTGTCCCTTGATACAAGCCCATACATATACATAATGCACAAATCTGACCCAGGATATTGTCTCTTAATTAAAGCCCATACATGCCCATATATATATATATATGTTATGTACAAACCTGACCCTGGATATTGTCCCTTAACGCAGGCCCATACATATACCTAATGTACAAACCTGACCCTGGATATTGTCCTTAAAAAACAGGCCCATATATACGACTTATTCACAAACCTTACCCTAACTATTGTCCCTTAATATAAGCCCATACACATATCTAATGTACAAACCTGACCTTGGATATTGTCCCTTAATACAAGCCCATTTATACGATTTATGTACAAACCTGAACCTGAATAGTGTCTCTTAATTAAAGCCCATACGTATTAATTATGTACAAACTTGACCCTGACTATTGTCCCATAATACAAGCCCATACATATACCTTATTTACAAACCTGGCCCTGACTAATGTCCCTTAATACAACCCTATACATGAATCGAATGTACATACCCGGATTTTGTCTCTTAATTAAAGCCCATACATATTACTTATGTACCCACCTGGCCCTGACTATTGTCCCTTAGTACAAGCCCATGCATATACATAATGTCAAAGGATCCTCTTCGACCAACCTACGCCGCTCAGTACTTTCAGTACTTTGGTTTTTCGTTTAAAAGTGTATCAACTCGCTGTACACACATGGCTCCGCCTTCAGTCAATATAACTGTGGATATTGTCTTCTAAGTGACCTGCGGTATTGTCATCGTATGCCCACCGTCTTTTCGATGGGACGAATAAAGCATCTGGTTGTATATAAATACGGTAGACTAAAATCAAAATGATATGCATGTATCTCGGTCTTTTATAAAAAATATATTATGTCAATATTGACAGAGTATGCCTTAGTTATTAATTAATGTAACTTTTTTATAAACAAATAATGAAATATACGTTGTAGGATTCATGTAGATCACTAGATGTTTATTCAATCGGGGCTCCATATGACATTTTCTTCCCAGATTCAATGGACAAGCTTCATCGCGGCATGGTAAATTATGGTTGTTGAGCAAGAAACAACATGGGCGAATTGGAACCTGGAGGCGGATCTGTCATCAAGCGTGTAGCAGGAAGTAGATCTATACTTTAAATTCATTTATCAATAACCTACTAATGCTTAATTAGTTATATTCATTAGTCGATCAACAAGTGTTGACCGAATAATTTAAGTGAAGGTCAGTCTTCGAATCAGTTTCTGTCTGAATCATGCGAGCATGCACTGTTATGCTAAGCAAATCGCAATATCTCGCTGTGTTTACAATATATGATGCGTTTCATGTACTAGTGACTTCCATTAAAGGTACGAGTGCATTCCCGCCCTTGATCGATACTAGTATCATCTCTCGTGTTTGGCGCTTGGAATTATGGGGGGAAAAGTAGTCCGGTCAAACAAGGCGGCCCATCACGCAGGACACGCCAGTGAAGACGATATTCAACAAAGACAGTCCTTGTACGTATGGAAGAATCGTGTGAAGAATTTGTTATGGTGCATGACTTTGACTACATTTAGAAGTAATATGAAATAGGCAATGCCTAGATAACAGGACATAATTTAATTAGAACGCGTTATGTTTCAGTAGTGCATGTGCACACCGAATTACTGCACCGCGGATGAAGACCTGAAAAATCAGGAGGGCACCTGCCGAATATCAGTGATGAATTTCAAAAATTCGATATGACGTCAGTATGTGCACATCGATATTCTTTTTAATTTGTGTTTACATTTCTGTATTTGTTTTACTTTTAGGATTTTATTTTAACTTAAAATTAAAATTATACAAAAGAATATATAATAAAAAAAGAATAAAAAAAAGATTACTGATAAATAAATAAATATTTATTTTACATCGATTGGGAGGCGGGTTCTTGCAACTTAAATTAATCCCTCTCGAACGCTTCCTGGGTAGAACCAGTATTAAGCAACGTGGATTGAGACATTTGCTCAAATATAAATTGCATGGCCAGGGTGAGGATCGAACCCAAGACCTCTGGGATGAATAAGATAGTGTTCCAATGAATGATGGATATGCCTAAAATACAGTCTCATAGCCCATAGTTCCCGTAAAGCAGTCCAGGGTGCCGATGACGTCTCGGTCGCTGGAACCGGGTGAACCTACCAGTAAAATAAATACGGACAGCAGGATGTGATGGTATCTCCACAGAGTTGATGAGAAGATCGTTAAGCAAGTTACGTCACAGATCGCCGAGTGGCTACAAATGCTTAGAGAAGAGGCAGATGTGCAAGACGGTAGTCAGCTAGAGGAACAGATGTCGCAACGCCTACGAAAACATGACTCGTTTTATACACTTTATTATGGGTTTTAAGTCAGTTGGGTTAAAAATACACACCACATTTTGACTGGATATGTTGGTTAAAAAATATAACTACCCGGTATGATTATTAGTTGTAGGTAATGCAAAAATATCTAAACATTATCATCTTTCTCACTAGAAGTTTGCAAATGCATGTTCACTATAAATGTTGGTATGGGTGATGTATGGCTATAGCATTTTCACATATTTCATTTTGTTGTTGTCGTTAAACAGTTCACAGTAGTACGTTAAACAGTTCACAGTAGTAGGTTGAAAATGTTCTCAAAAGTGAACAAGCAAGGTTTTACGCAAGCGTAAAATAGCTGCCGAGAGAAAATAGCATTATTTCTGGGAACAAAGTTTAACATAACAGACCAAGTCACGGGTGTTAAAACAATATTAAAAAAAAAGTGTTTTTTTGCCAGACACTTTCTTCCCAATTTGTGCTACGCGAATCCTTGACATGCCTTACAAATTGATTACATATTCACCTTTATAGCACGACGTGCTAAAGTACACATCAGCACAGAAATAGAAATACTCACATGTATGGGATGCGTTTGCGTTAGCGTGCATTACAACACAGATAAACTGTTTATTGCTACCATGTGTAATTATAAGATTGCGTTATCAAAGTGAATAAGAGTCGCTGCCGCTGTCGAATAATATCCTGCGTGTAATGGCAGGGGCGTAGTCAGGCATACTCCTGTACGCCCGGACGTACTCTAGAAAATCGAATGTGACAAAATAAAAGTGCTTATTTGTTAAAATCAGCAATAAAAATTGAAGTGGGGTAGGGGGTGAGGCACTATTTTTAAAAACACACTTAATGAATGCAGGCGAAAATCTCGCTCAAATGAAGCCACAAACCTCCGAAATTGCATTCAAATTTCAAAATGTTCCCGGGGACCCCGACCCCCACCAACAAAAAGGGAGACACCCCCTCCCGCACCCTCCCCCAGGCCGTATTCTTCAAAAGGCTCTGGCTACGCCCCTGAATGCTACAGTTTGTTGTCTACATTTTCAACTCAGTGAGTCAATTTGCATCAACTGAAAAAACCTTTGAGTCAGTCTATGGAAAAACAATTGAAACTGTAAATAACAGCGAGTCAAATTAAAAAAATATGAGTATTTGACTCACAACCCGCAGATAAATAAATCACTGAATGCTAATTTAATATACTTTTTGTCTTAAATAGTAACCAAGTAGGACTTAATATACTTTTTGTCTTAAATAGTAACCAAGTAGGACGAGTATTTGCAGGTTAAAAAACTGTTTACCTCGTCTCCTGCAAAAAAAAAAAGACTTCTTATTTCAAGGCACACATGAAGATTTTGAATTCTAAATTATTAAAAAAAAAAAACTTGTTGATTTTCTGCTTGACTTTAAAACAAAAAAGCATATTCTTTTGCATATTGCCAAAGACTCATTACGTTATCAGGTCTGTGTTATTCTAACTGCGAGTATTTTGATTGAACCACTTATATATTTAAACATATGTCAAAATAAGAGGTAAAACTGTATGCAAGCATCTGAAGCCAAAATACTGAAATTAATCAAAGCACTAAAAGTACTGAGAATGTAAGGTTTGATAGGAAACTTAAAGACTGTATGAATATTTGCACGATTGCTTTCCATAAATTTGACATAGTTTTAGCCAAATTGGCGATACAAAAATCTTAGAGGGTCGATATATTCCAAATATATAATATTGTGATCAATTGTCACTAAACTGTTTCAAATCTAGACTAGATGATTGAATTGGATTTTATAGTTGCACCAACAGCTAAGGTGATATGGCGACTTTCCAGCTTCCATTGGTGGAGGAAGACCCCATGGGCCCCTCCGGGCAATTTTCTTGCACGGGCGGGCACCTGGGTAGAACCACCGACGTTCCGCAAGCCAGCTGGATAGCTTCCTCACATAAAGATTCCTAGGCCCCTGAGGGATCGAACCTACAGCGATGAGGGGCAAGTGATTGCAAGTCAGAGACTCTAACCACTCGGCCACGGACGCCCCCAAAAATCTAGACTAGAATATTATTTTATGAAATTTCTGATGGATAGACAGATTTGTGTTGTATGGCCAAGCTGTCACTCAAGATGATCGACCTCCATGCCTAAAATTATGTCATTTACAAAGTGGCGTGTATTAAGCAGTCTCCCGGGAACAAGATGCACAAGAGGGCCTGCCTGTATCACTCTACTGGCTTGAAAAGTCTAAGGCCTACTGGAAAACTTTTTTTTTTAAAAATCAAAGGCTAGATAACTCTGACGTGTCTAGTCCAAGTTCAGTGGCGTAACCTAGAAAACGCCTTCTGCTGCAATTCTGCTGCAAGGACAAATAACTTAACAAGAGGCACTACCCGTTGATTCAACTTCCCCTATGTCTGTCCCACACATTGAAAATAAACTTTACTGTAGTATTTACTAAACAAGAGGCCCAAGAGGGTCTCTGGACGCTCTACTTGCTAAAACAGCTCTTACAGATTTAGATAGATATAGCTAGATATAGCTCTCTTCTCCTATAGATTTAACAAAGGAAAATACAATATAGCATTTTTCAACAAATCAAGGGCCATAACTCTGTTATTATTTACAAGATCTAGCTGGTTTTCGAAATTGTCCAAGATTTCATTGATATACCGTGCTTTGCACAACTAGACATCATACTGAGGCTTCCTGCCAAATTTCGTAGAAATACAACAAGCCGTTTAAGAGGAGTGCGCCGACAAGAAATTTAAAATAAAAATGTCAAAGGGCCATAACTCCGTCAAAAATCAGCGAACTGGAACAAAAGCGTGATATGCACAACTAGACATCTTACCGATGCTTCCTGCCAAGTTTCGTCGAAATTCAACAAGGCATTTAGGATGAGTAGCGCCGACCACAGGCAGACGGCGCGTACCCCACCCCGCCCACACCCTACCCCCTCCCACTCTCTACTACCCCTCTTCCCACCTGTTTCTCTACTACCCCACTTAAATATGTTTTCAATGACATACTGTAAACTGTTCTACTTTTCAATGTAAAAAAATAAATTAAAAAAATACATACTCTCTATACATATATGGTATAGAGAGTATGTATTTTTGTTTTACATTGAAAACCAAGTAGGACAGTTTACAGTATGTCACTGAAAACATATTTAAGTGGGGTAGTAGAGAAACAGGTGGGAAGAGGGGTAGTAGAGAGTGGAAGGGGGGTAGTAGAGGGGGGGGTAGGGTGTGGGCGGGTTGGGGTACGCGCCGTCTGCCTGTGCAAGACATTTTAAAATAAGTGTCAAGTAATTTAAAAGATGATGAAGAAGAATTCAAAAAAAAAAAAAATCAAATCAATCAGATAAAAAAAATAAAAAATGAAAAAATAAAAAAAAATAAAAAAAAAAATTAATAAAAAAAACAACAAATCAAACAATTAAAAAAAAAATCCTTTTGAAATTGAAAAAAAAAAAAATCCAATTAAAAAAAAAAGTTACCCCCGGGGCGCGTCCAAATTTTACACCAGGGTCACCATTTGAACAAACTTGGTAAAGGACCTTAAGCTGATGCTACATGTAATACATGAGAGCTCTGTGCCATGTGGTTCCAGAGAAGAAGATTTTTTCCAGTTTTTCCCTATACAAGCCTATGTAAAACTGTGACCCACGGGTGGGGCCAAATCATTTGAACAAACTTGGTAGAGGACCACAAGCTTATAGCAAATGCAAAATATTAAACCTCTGGCTCTTGCAGTTTCAGAGAAGAAGATTTTTTAAGTTTTTCCCTATACATGTCTATGTAAAACATGTGACCCTTGGGGCGGGGCCAAATGGTGACCCTCGGGTAAGGACCATAAGCTTATAGTAAATGCAAAATATCAAACCTCTGGCTGTTGTAGTTTCCGAGAAGAAGATTTTTAAAAAAAAAATCCTATATAAGTCTATGTAAAACTGTGACCCCCGTGGCGGGGACAAATTTGACCCCAGGGTCACCATTTAAACAAACTTAGTAGAGGACCATAAGCTGATGCTACATGTAATACATGAGACTCTGTGCCTTGTGGTTTCAGAGAAGAAGATTTTTTAAAGTTTTTTCCTATATGTCTATATGAAAAACATGCAAAACCTCAATATACAAACTTTGGACCCCGGGGCACGGCCATTTTTGACCCCGGGGACTTTATTTGAACAAACTTGATAGTCTAGGCATTGGCGATCATTTCAAAAGAAAAACTGTTGAAATCTGTCCAGCGGTTCTGGAGAAGAAGATTTTTTAAGGTTTCGACCATATATGGTAATGGCAGCCATCTTGGATGTAGCGCTGACCTAATTTTAACAAATCTAAGAAGCATTCATCTAAGGATTATCCATGTGAAGTTTGGTCAAAATTAGCCAAACTGAGGAGGTCGTTTGAAGAAAAGTTCACGGACGACGGACAACACACCATCCCATAAAAGTACCAGCAGAGCTAAAAGTACAAATTTATAGGTGGAAGAAAGAATTGAAATTGACTAAGTAAATACGAGGGTAAAAGTGGCCATAATTTTGATAAAAAAACAAAAAACAACAAGAAACAGAACAGAACCTAGCTGGACTAAGTAGGTTAAAATGCCACAGCCATGTGCAGTTTCATGATTTAGTCTGAATTTCGAAATACAGGTTTACAAACAAAACATTAAATAATTTTGAAAGTACAGCGCCCGAATTCACCAAACATTACTGAGAAAATGAATAGACTCCATAATATATTTTTGAAAATGACATAAAAACATTTTTTAAAAATATGCAAATAAAAACTAACATCAAACAACATGCAACTTGTCATTACGAATGAAAACTCGGATAATCTGGAGCTTGACACTTGTTATGAATGAATAGATTTTGATCAGAATCTGGTCAAACACGGGCTTTCCAAATTAGATGACGTCACAACGGTCAGTAATCTGGCCATTTTGGATGACGTCATGTTGTTAAAACTGTCAGCATTGACTGAGACCGACTGATTGATTTTATATTCTAACTCGACCTCCGCAGTCTTTCATATACACAAAGAAGAGAGACAGCTGTATGTTATTCTACGATAAAATTCAGCTGTTCCATTAATTCCCCACGTATATTTCATCCGTTGGACGCGCCGCGTTACATGACGTCACTTGGTAAATATACGTCACGAAGACAAACTCAACAGTAATTTTAACGAAATGTTAATTTCAACAAACTTGCCATGCTCCCAAACCGTGCACACCCCCGATATAAACCCATCATATGCTTCAGTACATATAGAGAATATTATGTCAGTGCCTTTTACTATCAAGTTTATTAGGCGAGGCTTAAAAAACGAAGATGCCAAGCCATTCGTCGGTTTCGTGCCGAGCCTAATAAACTTGGTAGTAAAAGGCACTGACATAATATTCTATTTATCATGTAGATTATCCACATTTTCTGTATGAATTACTATTATTACCTATTTCTCAGAATGTTACGCTTATCGAGGACGCCGCCATGTTGTTGTTTTTGTTTGTTTCATGATGTCAGGCAACGTTACGTGCATGACGTCAGATAACGTTACGTACAATAAACGCCGAGGGATTCCGCACTGATTTGCTCTATTGGTCAGTGCCTAATAAAGCAAAATTTATTAGGTCACCCCTTTATTAGGCAAGCATCTTGAACAAGCTGAGAACGTTTGACGTCATACAGCGTAAGCTATATGACGTAAGCAATGATTTAATTGTTTGTCACGTGACTACTAGTGTATTGAAACGCAGAACTTTGCATACGGGGGCGCCCAACATAGCAGCCTGATTACCTTGACCACCGAGATAATATATAGTGCCCCAACAATAGCGTAAACAATGGGGTTATTGTTGTGTTAGAATCGAAATAATACGTACCTGTATTTTATAGGTGAATAAAATACAGTTAGTCTTTCGGATGCTAGTATTTAAATCACTCATGCTAATGCACTCGTGATTTAATTACTACGCATCCGAACGACTAACTGTATTTTATTCAGCGATAAAACACAGGTACGTATTTATTATTTCTTACGTAAAACAACTTAACAAATGCGATCAGTGAAAAAAAACGTTTTTTAATAGCATTGTGACATCATTGAAAGTTTTGATCAAATCCAATCTAAATACAGAAAATATAACCATAACAAGATTTCTACATATACAATATTCCACACAGAATAACAATCCAGTGGTGTCTAAAGTCTAAACATGTTTCTTTATTTCATCTTATCATTAATAATAATTCACTGACATCGTGAATCACTAAAACCCTTTTGAATTAGTAGTTGCTATATACAAATATACATAATTTATATATTGAAACAACTCTAAATATACTGAAACAACTCTTCCCCCGGAAATCTCGTTTAATTTGGTCTCTTTGCGTGAATATTACACTGTCAAGCGAAGGTGCGTGTGTCACATCGTGTTTCCCCTTGATGAGAAAACACCTTGCAAAAACTCGCTTGAAAAAAAATCGCCCACAACTCATACATAACGAGATCTCGACCTGTTTATTTGCATTTTAGTTGTTTTCATCATCCAATACGTTCGTCTAGCATTGATCAGCACACGCGTATGTACGACTTGAAGCCTCGATTTATGAGAAAAAATGTAGGTTATCCACCAGATGGCGATGAGGAGGCGCCAAAAGCAATGACTATGAAGATAAATCAACCTTGCATTCAAAACCAGGCGCTAATTGGGTAGCGACTTAGGATTGCATTGTGTCCCTTTAATCATTTAACAGCGCTATAAAAATGAGAACACAATATAAACTAGATTTTGATCAACTGTCCGAGTTGTCGAAGATGGACCACTGATTGATTTATCACGAAAATAACTTTGAACGTGCAATCAGTAAAAACAAAGAATTTCTAAATATAGAATGACGTCGGGATACCGTATGACGTTCTTGCACAACCGGACCCTGAACTCTACAATCTGCGAAAGTTTTATTCAAATCCGATAATAAATAGAGAAGATATAGAACAAGAGGTCAATGACCTTGAAGCTCTACTGATTGATTTTGATTTCAGGAAGTAGTCGCTACAGACTTGTTTTTTAAAAATCTATTTTTAACCGTGGCGGCCATCATGAATTTCCGGCCGACCTGAAATTTTGCTAAGATCAATAAGACATTAAGAGCAACATTCCTGTGAAGTTTCATGAAAATCCGTCAGGTAGTTTCAAAGTAGTAGTCGCTACAAGTTTTCATTATATAACTCTATGTATACAAAGCAGCCATGTTTAAGGTCAAATCAAAACGATTTTCGACAAGGACCAACATCATGTCATACTGATCATTTTAGAAAAAGTCCCATATCAATATCTCTTAATGTTTTGAAGAAGTAGTCGCTACAAACTTATTTATTTTAAATCTATTTTTAGCTGTGGCGGCCATCTTGAATTTCCGGCCGACCTGAAATTTTTCTAGGATCAACAAGACATCAAGAGCAACATTCCTGTGAAGTTTCATGAACATCCGTCAAGTAGTTTCAGAGAAGTAGTCGATACAAGTTTTTACTATATAACTCTATGTAACCAAAGATGGCCACTGGCAGCCATGTTTAACGTCGAATCAAAATAATTTTCCACAAGGATTTACATCATGTCATGCTGATCATTTTAGAAAAAGTCCCATATCAATATCACTTATAGTTTTCAAGAAGTAGTCGCTACAAACTTATTTTGTAAAAATCTATTTTTAGCTGTGACGGCCATCTTGAATTTCCGGCCGACCTGAAATTTTGATAGGATCAATTAGACATCAAAAGCAACATTCCTGTAAAGTTTCATGACAATCCGCCAAGTAGTTTCAGAGGAGTAGTCGCTACAAGTTTTTACTATATAACTCTATGTAAACAAAGATGGCCGCTGGCAGCCATGTTTAACGTTGAATCAAAACAATTTTTGACTAGGATCAACATCATGTAATGCTGATCATTTTAGAAAAAGTCCCATATCAATATCACTTATAGTTTTCAAGAAGTAGTCGCTACAAACTTATTTTTTAAAAATCTATTTTTAGCTGTGACGGCCATCTTGAATTTCCGGCCGACCTGAAATTTTTCTAGGATCAATTAGACATCAAGAGCAACATTCCTGTAAAAGTTTCATGACAATCCGCAAAGTAGTTTCAGAGAAGTAGTCGCTACAAGTTTTTACTATATAACTCTATGTAAACAAAGATGGCCGCTGGCAGCCATGTTTAACGTTGAATCAAAACGATTTTTGACTAGGATCAACATCATGTCATGCTGATCATTTTAGAAAAAGTCCCATATCAATATCACTTATAGTTTTCAAGAAGAAGTCGCTACAAACTTGTATTTTAAAACTCTATTTTTAGCTTTGGTGGCCATCTTGGATTTCACATCAACATGAATTTTTGCTAGGATCAACTAGACTTTATGGGCAACATTTCTGTAAAGTTTCATGAATATCCATCCAGTAGTTTCAGCTGTGAAGTCGCTACAAATAAAAGTTTACGGACAGACAGACGGACGGACGACGGACGCCGCACCACGGCATAAGCTCTGCTGATCTCTGATCAGTAGAGCTAAAAAACAAGAGTTCATTTATGACGTCACTGGCGGCCATCTTTGTTGACGGCATGACAACATTCCACATTATAGCACAGCTAGACTTTGATATCTACAAACTGTGAAAGTTTTATCAAACTCCGATGAAGGAGATATGGCAATTACAAGATTTCTTAAATGACGTCATTGGCGGCCATTTTGGATGACGTCATGACGTTAGACTTCTCAGCGTCGACTGAGACAATGACATTGATGGATTATACAGTAAAACAACTTCAAAAATGTAATTGGTGAAAAAAACGGATTTTCATAACATTATGACGTCACTGACGTCAAGACGTTATTACCTAGAGACACATTTTTACATTCATGCACAACTAGACCCTGAACTCTACAATTTGTGAAAGTTACATTCAAATCCGACTACAAATATTTAAGATCTAGCGCTAACAAAATCTGTATCATGATGTCACTGGCGGCCATCTTGGATGATGTCATTTTCAACATTCTTGCACAACCCAACCTAATTCCCTACAAGTTGTGAAAGTTGCATCAAAATCCGATCATAATTGAAATGTCTGAGATTTACCGATAACAAGATTTGCCTGATGACGTCACTGGCGGCCATCTTGGATGACGTCATGAGCCCAAAAGCTTAGCGGCACTATTACAGACCAAGCTCTACCACTGCCTAAAATTGTGATGCTCTGCGACCAATGCTACTATGACTAGTGGCGGTCACAAGAAGAATAATAAGAAGAAGAACTAGATTTTGATCAGAACCTGATCAAACGGGCTTTCCTGTCTTAATGACGTCACAACTGTCAGAGTTGTTGAAGAACACCGATTGATTTACCAAAAAAATAACTTCGAACATGCAATCAGAGAAAAAAAACAAAGTTCTGAATATTTTGACGTCATTGACATTGGGATACCGTATGACGTTCTGGCACAACCCGACCCTAAACTCTACAATCTGTGAAAGTTTTATTCAAATCCGACAATAAATAGAGAAGATATAGACAAAACAAGTCCATTTATGACGTCACTGGCGGCCATCTTTGTTGACGGCATGACAACATTCCACATTATAGCACAGCTAGACTTTGATATCTACAAACTGTGAAAGTTTTATCAAACTCCGATGAAGGAGATATGGCAATTACAAGATTTCTTAAATGACGTCATTGGCGGCCATTTTGGATGACGTCATGACGTTAGACTTCTCAGCGTCGACTGAGACAATGACATTGATGGATTATACAGTAAAACAACTTCAAAAATGTAATTGGTGAAAAAAACGGATTTTCATAACATTATGACATCACTGACGTCAAGACGTTATTATCTAGAGACACGTTTTTACATTCTTACACAACTAGACCCTGAACACTACAATCTTTGAAAGTTTCATTCAAGTCCAATTATAAGTATTTGAGATCTAGCGCTAAAAATAATTGTATCACAACGTCACTGGCGGCCATCTTGGATGACGTCATGACAATTTTCGACATTCTTGCACAACCCAATCTATTTCCCTACAGGTTGTGAAAGTTGCATCAAAATCCGATCATAAATAAAGGAGATATAGAGATTACAAGATTTCTAAAAAGATTTCTAAAATGACGTCATTTTAAAACAGTCAGCGTCGACTGAAACAATGACACTGTTGGATTGCAATGCACATCTACAAGATAAGTACATTATTTTGACAAAGATTCATCAAGAAGGGACAGGTAGTTCTTGAGCAGAAGCGATTTTAATTTCGTTTCTACTTTACTTGACGTCAGCTAAAAATAAACTTCACGTTTGTATTTGCAATCATTAGTTCTACAAAACTGACAAATTTTATGTATCTACGTCAATTTTTCAAATTTTATGTCACTGACGTCGTATTTTGGTTCCTATGGCAACCATTTACCAACGTTGCATTTTGAGTGGACTTTATTTTTGAAAAGTAAATTGAAAGGCCTTACAAATGGTACATATGTTCTTGACAACAATTTCAACCGTTACTGAGATATAGGTGGTTATTGGTGTTTACACCCATCGCTTACCTATGACCTTGACCGTTGACCTGGTGAACTGATTTTCCCAGACTTGGTCAAGGTCACATAGTGGCACATATATGAGAGCATTGTTGGCGCTAGCTGGTTCGTTTTTCGAAATATACTTAGAAGTTTCTATTTTAGCCTGTTTAAAATTAAACCAGTATGGCCGCCATATTTGATGATGTCATCAACACCCTTTTCACACGATCGATAGAAGATGATGACATTTTTCCAGTTTTTAAGCGTCTGGCGTCTCTGAAGCCATCACGTTATGACGTCATGACCCTGCATGACCTTCTTTCACAACTAGACCATGACCTTTACAATCTGTGAAAGTTTCATTCAAATCCGACCATAAATGTCTCAGATCTAGCGATAACAAGATTTTCATCATGACGTCACTGGCGGCCATCTTGCATGACGTCATGACCCCAAAAGCTTCGCGGCACTATTCCAGAGATCACCGTATAAACTTTAGAGGCCGTGTGACCAGTCTTACTATAAAAGGTGGAAGGTGGAAAGCCCTAATCAACAGAACGAACACAGAGGTCTTTCCACTGAAAGGTGGAAAGCCCTTATAAATAAAATTCTGGTGTCATTATGATGTTGATGTCCATATATCAATTTGCAGCTGATAATGCATATATTATTGAAGTACTATAGTGTTATAATGAAAACCATTTATATAAAAATAATTTGTCACACTCTAGTTGATGAAGAAATGTTGTATCAAGCCATAATGTTGACCTATTGTTTTTATCATCGTTGTTGTGCACTATGTTGTTATTCTCTGCTGCTATTATTTACTCTCCAGGTCTGATCATGAAATAGTGTTTTATGATGTTAACAATGTCATGGCAATGTTAACATGCAATAGGTTTTTCTTAAATGCTGTTAATTATACCTCAACAGTGTTTGTTGATTTCAGCTAAATTTTAACTGACTGCTGTTGACCGATTTGCTGCTAATATAATAGTTATATCCAATGTTTTTTTGTCTAGCGATCCCCTTTACATTTATTCAGTTGGCGTACAATGATGTTTTCATTACAGTGGTTGTTGTTTTTATACTGATGTGCTGCTGATGCTGCTTAATTATAATTGGATCTTTATCACTTATTTAAAGGTTTATTTAGTTTCATTCTCTCGAACTCTTTGCCTTATATTTCAGTTTATGTTACCATCAAGTTGACTTGAGGCCAGTCAAAAGTTCCTATGTCTGTCTCGGATGAAATCTTGTGAAACAGGTCATAGAAGCTTCCAGTTTTGATATTGTATGTAAAGTCCATTTTCTACCAGTTATACAAGATGATCCTATTAAAGGTACAAAACGACATTTCAAAACATTGTGAATGTCAAAAGTATCAATTAGTTTGTGTAGAATTTGGGTTATAAAAAACAACAAAAAAAGAAAAACAGTCGGCATCAAATCACGATTACATCTCTTATTTATTATTAACAAGTAGTTATAATAGTACTATCTTTTAGTTTACTTGAAAATGATAGATGTTCCTAGTTTATAATCATAGGGGCATATTAGAATGTCTTTATTCCTACTCTAATAATTTGTTACATGGGCGGTCATTCAAAATTTCAACACTGAATAAATAACATGGGTTGCAGAGGTGTCTGGGGTGGGTTGCCATTCTGGAACAGTATGAACATTGAACGATTTTTTGCAGATGCTTGAACTCACTGCTACCATTTATCAATTAACTTTTATGCGTGTTCATGCGTATCTTACATTCACTTTTGACAGTGACTGGTGTGGGTTTATAAAAACAACACCAAACATAAACTTCTTTAGGTTCAGTGCTCAGGAAACAGGTTAGCCCCAAGCCCGGTCAAAATCTGGTTTGGGCTTGTCCCCTTTTTGCCATATTTTACTATATAATTAAATCAAGGCCTGTCAGTATTAATTCCGGGCCTACCTGTCAAGAATATTTTCCGTGATCACTGGGGTCGGGGTATTTTTGAATGGATTAGCCTTTAGCATGCCTAATAATTGGTATTATGGTTGATAAAACAGTGGAGCTCAGTCATCAATTTAACCTGTGGCCTTTAAATAGTCCTGTACCGATTAATCGACTAACCAATCACCAATTATTTAGGAGGCCCTCGATTATGATGTTCGATTAAGTCTATAATCAATCATCGTTTCAAGATAAAAATGCAGTTTTAAGTAATTGTAAAATAGTAAAAAAAACTTCATTATCCAGGAGACAACAGTTAATACACTTTGGAAAATGTGCCTATGCATTTATACCAGATAATACTTGTTATGCTGGTTGAAATGAAATAACAATGTCATAAGCAATAAGGGGAAAGACTATATACTTAGAAATCATTCAAAGTTCAAGGTCTGAAACTGTTTAATATGCACATGTTAAACTTCATATCAATCATCGGTTACATCCAACTGATTATAACCGATGTTCGATTGAAAATTTCAACCGAAAGACCATCACTAGAGGGTTAACTCTGAAAAAGTGGAAGTCCATATTCTTGTTGCTAAATTGTGAAAGCTTAGGAACTACTAACAGTCAATTGTTTTTGAAGACACATATTAAAGGTTACCGTACTCTCAAATCTTCCTCCGTATATTTATTATAATATTTATATCATTTGTTATGATGCAATGTCTAGTGCATCAAAACAGCATTCATAAGGGTGTAAAATCCAATATAAGAGTGTAAAATCCAGATTGATTTTTGTTTTAAATTGTTCCTGTTATTTACTTGATTCAGTTTAGTCTAGTTATTGAGGCTTGTGCCCTTGTTTACTTTCTCTGCAGGTAATACCAACTTTGATTGGGCTGCATATTTCATATTTCAAACCCCCATTGAACTTTCTTGCAGTGGACTAGGCATCCGAGTCAAACAGAATTGATATTGATATTTCCTTTCAACACACAAAAAAAAAAAAAAAAAAAAAAAAGCCAACAAATTGTTTCGGTATATAGTTGTGCAAGGACTGCAGTGTTGTTGTTTAGAAGAATTTTCCTTTATGTTTTGGCAACTGGTCCATGGCAGTATGTAAATAAATACACAACCTGTTGTGCAGTCATGTCTTTGGCATATATAACCTATCTATTTTACGTTATCTGCTTATCCTTCAAAAAAACAAAAAACGGCAATGATGTGTTTAACTATTTTGGGTTAAAGCCATTGTTTGTTTTAAAATCCATATTTGGGTTAATGATAATGTAATACCTGACCATATTGTGGTCATTTGGTGATTGTTGTTGATCATATCTGGGTCATTTGACGAGTAATAGAACAAGAGGTCAATGACCTTGAAGCTCTACTGATAGGTTTTTGATAGCTAGATCAGCATTCCTGTGAAGTTTCATGAAAATCCATTGAGTAGTTTCAGAGGAGTAGTCGCTACAAGTTTTCATTATATAACTATGTTAACAAAGATGACTGCTGGCGGCCATGTCTAACATCAATTCAAAATAATTTTTGACAAGGATCAACATCATGTCATACTGATCATTTTAGAAAAAGTCCCATATCAATATCACTTTTAGTTTCAAGAAGTAGTCGTTACAAACTTGTATTTTGAAAATCTATTTTTAGCCATGGCGGCCATCGAGTTTCCGGCCGACCTGAAATTTGCTAGGATCACTTAGACATCAAGAGCAACATTCCTGTGAAGTTTCATGAAAATCCGTCGAGAAGTTACAGAGGAGTAGTCGCTACAAGTTTTTACTAGATAACTCTATGTAAACAAAGATGGCCGCTGACAGCCATGTTTAACATCGAATCAAAACGACTTTCTACAAGGACCAACAACATGTCATGCTGATCATTTTAGAGAAAGTCCCATATCAATATCACTTATAGTTTTCAAGAAGTAGTCGCTACAAACTTGTTTTTTGAAAATCTATTTTTAGCCGTGGTGGCCATCTTGAATTTCCAGCCGACCTGAAGTTTTGCTAGGATCAAGGATCAACATCATGTCATACTGATCATTTTAGGAAAAGACACATATCAATATCACTTATAGTTTTCAAGAAGTAGTCGCTACAAACTTGTTTTTTGAAAATCTATTTTTAGCCGTGGCGGCCATCTTGAATTTCTGGCCGACCTGAAATTTTGCTAGGATCAATTAGACGTCAAGAGCAACATTCCTGTGAAGTTTCATGAGGAGTAGTCGCTACAAGTTTTCATTATATAACTAAGTAAACAAAGATGGCCACTGGCGGCCATGTTTAATGTCGCATCAAAATCTATTTTAAGCTGTGGCGGCCATCTTGAATTTCCGACCTACCTGAAATGTTGCTATGATGATTTAGACATCAAGAGCAACATTCCTGTGAAGTTTCATGGAAAATCTGTCAAGTAGTTTCAGAGGAGTAGTCGCTACAAGTTTTCATTATATAACTATGTAAACTAAGATGGCTGCTGGCAGCCACGTTTAACGTCGAATCGATTTTCGCCAAGGACTGATCCATATTTGGGTTAATGATAATGTAATACCTGACCATATTGTGGTCATTTGGTGATTGTTGTTGATCATATCTGGGTCATTTGACGAGTAATAGAACAAGAGGTCAATGACCTTGAAGCTCTACCGATAGGTTTTTGATAGCTAGATCAGCATTCCTGTGAAGTTTCATGAAAATCCATTGAGTAGTTTCAGAGGAGTAGTCGCTACAAGTTTTCATTATATAACTTTATGTTAACAAAGATGACTGCTGGCGGCCATGTCTAACATCAAATCAAAATAATTTTTGACAAGGATCAACATCATGTCATACTGATCATTTTAGAAAAAGTCCCATATCAATATCACTTATAGTTTTCAAGAAGTAGCCACTACAAACTTGTTTTTTAACAAGAGGTCAATGACCTTGAAGCTCTACTGATTGATTTTGATTTCAGGAAGTAGTCGCTACAAACTTGTTTTTTGAAAAATTATTTTTAGCCGTGGCGGCCATCTTGAATTTCCGGCCAACCTGATATTTTGCTAGGATCAATTAGACATCAAGAGCAACATTCCTGTGAAGTTCATGAAAATCCGTCAAGTAGTTTCAGAGGAGTAGTCGCTACAAGTTTTCATTATATAATTCTATGTAAACAAAGATGGCCGCTGACAGCCATGTTTAACATCTAATCAAAATGATTTTTGACAAGGACCAACATCATGTAATGCTGATCATTTTAGAAAAAGTCCCATATCAATATCACTTATAGTTTTCAAGAAGTAGTCGCTACAAACTTGCATTTTGAAAATCTATTTTTAGCCATGGCGGCCATCTTGAATTTCCGGCCGACCTGAAATTTTGCTAGGATCAATTAGACATCAAGAGCAACAGTTCTGTGAAGTTTCATGAAAATCCGCCAAGAAGTTTCAGAGGAGTAGTCGCTACAAGTTTTCATTATATAACTCTATGTAAACAAAGATGGCCACTGGCAGCCATGTTTAATGTCGAATCAAAATAATGTTCGACTCGGATAACCATCATGTCATGCTGATCATTTTAGAAAAAGTCCCATATCAATATCACTTATAGTTTTCAAGAAGTCGTCGCTACAAACTTGTATTTTGAAAATCTATTTTTAGCCATGGCGGCCATCTTGAATTTCCCGCCGACCTGAAATTTTGCTAGGATCAATTAGACATTAAGAGCAACATTCCTGTAAAGTTTCATGAAAATCCGCCAAATAGTTTCAGAGGAGTAGTCGCTACAAGTTTTTACTATATAACTCTATGTAAACAAAGATGGCCGCTGGCAGCCACGTTTAACGTCGAATCAAAACGATTTTTGATAAGGACCAACATCATGTCATGCTGATCATTTTAGAAAAAGTCCCATATCAATATCACTTATAGTTTTCAAGAAGTAGTCGCTACAAACTTGAATTTAAAAAATCTATTTTTAGCTTTGGCGGCCATCTTGGATTTCACATCAACATGAATTTTTGCTAGGATCAACTAGACTTCATGGGCAACATTTCTGTAAAAGTTTTATGAATATCCATCCAGTAGTTTCAGAGGAGTAGTCGCTACAAATAAAAGTTAACGGACGGACGGACAGACGGACGGACAGACAGACGGACGACGGACGCCGCACCACGGCATAAGCTCTGCTGATCTCTGATCAGTAGAGCTAAAAATCAATTTTTAGATTTGGCGGCCATCTTGGGTTTCACATCAACATGAATTTTTGCTAGGATCAACTAGACTTCATGGGCAACATTTCTGTAAAGTTTCATGAAAATCCATTCAGTAGTTTCATCAGAGTAGTCGCTACGAAAAAGTTTACGGACTACAGACACCGCACCACGGCATAAGCTCTGCTGATCAATGACCTTATTTGTTGAATGTTTTTGTTGTTGGCGAGACAAATCTCTTCGATTGTGAAGTGCGTCAGCCATACCTCCTTTTGAGGATTTATTACTATTCACTGCTGTGCTCTGCTTCCCCCATTTAATGGCGGTGCCCATGTCCCCACTAGTGGCATATGGCAGTGTGTTGTGGTCACAGCAGTGTGTAGTAATTATTTTACGAGAAATTTGAAGGAAAGCAACTAAATTTTAAATATCGGGCTTTGTGAACATCTGAACCTAGGGTTCACAAAGTAGTTTTCATTCACTTCAAAACTTGGTCCGAGCTATGACCATTTTTCAAAATTGTTATAAATATCGTGACTGTACATTTGATATGCACATTATGTTTCGTGTTATATTATGCTGAAGCCATGGCCAGTTTATTCCAATAAATATCAACTATTTTTATTATCGTCTTTCCTTTCACAGTCCATCTTCAATAATGGGATTTGTCGATTATCGACATAAATCCTTTTATTTAAGTGGGGTTGATAATATTGTGGCCATCCTGTTTTTTGTTAATTTTACGACCAAGTAATTTGTACGCTTTACCATATAACCGTTCTTTTCGATGGAATGTAACAGGTTAAAGTTTTATGAAAATGGGGCAGAACTCTGCCAAAATGAAAGTCAAGAGTCACTGGACATATGTAACAACATTGCTTGGATTAAGATGAAGTATGTGAATAGTTTCATGAACATAGGTCAAATACTTGTCAAGTTACGGCCAAGGTTAGCTTGCAGATTAAAGCACGACGGACAGTTATCACTAAGTGTCTGCCATGCTACGCAGGACACAATAAAAACGGTCAAATGAATTAATAGAATCAAAAACAGTAAGTCACTTTTAACCACTTGACTTCAGGTCACAAACAGTAGAAATTCTTGTTTCAACCCGTTTCAATTTAGAGTTGCAGTTGAAAAACTGCTGTGTGTGTGTGTGTGTGTTTGGTAGATTTCTGATCCGAGATTGTTGTACAAAACTGATGTGATAATCACATGCTTTTTAGGCAAAAATATTTCCCCAAGTCGCATGCTAAATAAATGTCACTGGATTGAAAAAATGCACGGGTTGGGTCCATTTATGACTAAATACTTTCGTACAAATTCGATCCACAATGCCAATAACATGCTTCATGCAAAATATCAATGTTTTTTTGTTTTTTTATATCTTTAAAGTAATTTTACCTCAGTGTGTAGTCATTGTTTCTTTACCGCAGGAATTACGCGGTACATAGTCAACTTCACAAATCAATTATGTCTCATGCAAAATAAATGTCACTGGCCATGCAGTTTGAGTGGAGATTTTGACCCCACCAGGTCAATTCACTGTTAACTATTTTTTTTACAATTTTCTCCAAAACAAGAGCATCAAGAATTGCAGGGCAATCCATAGTCCCAATGACCTTATTTTGGTACGCGACACACCGCTATCCCAAGATGTATCCACATACCAAGGTTGGTGTCTCTGTTATAGTATTGAAAATATGGTCCGGACAAACATTTTCTATGAGAGGTCACAGGTCATGGTTACAATGACCTTATTTTGGTACGCAACACACCGCTATCCCAAGATGTATTCACATACCAAGTTTGGTATCTCTGTTATAGTACTAAAAATACGGTCCGGACAAGCATTTTCTATGACAGAGGTCACAGTGACCTTATTTTGGTACGCGACAAACCACTGACCTTTTTTTGGTACGCAACACACCGCTATCCCAAGATGTATCAACATATCAAGTCTGGTATCTCAAAGTCTTATAGTATTGAAAATATGGCCCGGACAAGCATTTCGGAAGGACAGACGGACGGACAGACAGGGTGCAAACCTATAGCCCCCCCCCCCCCCCGGGACCGGTGGGGGACTAACACGCTAAGTAATAGTTCTGCTGAAAATTGTGTATTGAAAAAAAATAAAATCTTTTGAAAACTGTTTTATTACATGTTGTTACATACATATACATTTTAACATGATTAGGAAGCAGTTTATGTAATAAAAAGATTGATTTTAGATTATAGCCAACCTAACAGATGGTATGTGTAGTAATTCAATACTGGGCGATATGTGGGGTAGTTCTAAGTTTTTGAAAATAATTACCCTTTTCAACGTATAATAAAAAATAATTTATACACACTGTTTTTATAATGTATCCAGAGATAAATAAAAGAAAACTTGTTATAAAAAAATATATTTGTAGTCTTTTATTGCCAGTTTTCATTTATTGATTTTTTTTCAATAAATTGAATGAAATTTGTAACGTAAGTGAATTCGTCTTGAAAACATGCATAATACACTTCTTTTTGGGGAAATAAATCAGTACGCACAAGTTCGTCAAAACAAAAGATAAAAGCATCATATGAATATATCCACATTCAGATTTAAATTTTCTGTCTGAATTACCGATAAAATGTAGACGACGTTCGTTACAGATCGTGCCCGTCCAAAGTATCGAAGTTAATGTTTTTCTAAGAACAGACAGACAGAAGTTTTGCTCATTATAAAACTTTATTTGCTTATCTTTTTATAAGGACGTCTTAAAAACATGTTTATAATTCACTTTGCGGCCTGTTCAACAATTTACTCGCACCGCACAATTGTTGTCCAAATGTAACGAACACAATTTGGCATATAAACTTTTTGTGTAGAGTTTACACCTCCATCCTTACATGCTGAGGTCAATATGGTTGATCCCAAACATGTGCACAACTTTCAACGACGGCACACACAAAATGTGTAGGGACTTTCCATTTCAAAGTAGTTTGTGTCTGAAATCATGCATGTAACGATCGATTTTCTTTCTTACTTGGCGTCCTCATCCTATTCATGAATTTTCGAGGATATGTAATTATGACCATTATTTGGTAAGTTTATACTTGTTCATATTTTTTCTATCGGTAAATCTGATAATTTACTTTTGATTACACAAAAGATTTGTTGATGTAAATGCAAGTGAAACGGATTGTTTGAAATGTTCATTCTGGTCACTGGTATCCTTTGCAAGAACAAATGTCCAAATGTGGTTATATCACTGTTGAAGACATGTGCAGCGAATCCGACATTTGTGATTTCTAGATCTTGTAAAACAAATTATCATTTTCTCATTCATTCATAGTTAACAAATATAAAAATTTACACTTTATGGACACGAAGTAACTTACACAATTTAATTGAATGAACAATGGTAGTTTTTAAAATAAATGTCCAAACAAACTATCTTTTCCTTTGCAGAAACTGAAAGTACAATGGTACGACTGATAAATAAGAACAATATCAATAAGAACAAAATCGTAGTGTTCTGCTCAGTTTAGTAATTGCATGTACCGGTTACACTTTTTTGCCCATTATTGAATTACTACACAATTATAAAGGCAGATGTATAATAAGCATGAACTGATAACATTTCCATTGTTGTTCACAGATGGTCTGATGGTCCCCAATCCAATATGTAATATTGGACTAATAGCTATTGTGTGGAATGTATTCGCTCTTTTCTAAACGGTCTTGTTTAGTGCCATTCAATACAAAGATAAATTAAGGAATTAAGGAAAAATATCACTTCAAACTTTTTTTTCTTCTTCAATTCTATTACACACACATATATTGTCCATTTCTAAAAATATGGTACGTATACATGGTTTTGCACTTTTCTATTCTATATTAAAAGGCTTCTACTTCAACATCATGTTATTTCTAAAAATGAATATCCTTCATTGGCAAAACAATAGTGCACATAATAATTTTGACAGGACAAATACCACCTTACCTAAATGACAAGTGCCTTTGAATAAGGTGGCAATGTAATTTGTTTTCTATTAATAACACAAAAGGTTTTTCACAATATTTTGATGTAAATGTATAATACAAAAGACAATGCTAACCATATAGACATGTCATCTCAACAACAGACCAACACAATGTTCATATTATTGCCATTGATAATTCAGACTTAAAAGAAAAAAGTAGTAGTGATACAGAGCTTTCATTTTAAATTGTTAGCACTATTACTGAATACAACATGTTTAACTGTATCATATTGCATATGATATGTGCACATTATTTCTTGACTTTCAATTTATTTGCCTCGCTTGTGATATATTCTATGTTTAGATCATTCACATCATTAACTTGTATGGTATGTGTAAGGTGTAATTTGTCTCCCACATGCTTCTTAGAGCTTGCCAACACCATCTTCTGTTTAGGTGTAACTTTGTCATCATGACACCTGCAAAACAATAAATACACATTATGCCACAGTAAATCTTCAACAAACATATCTACAACTTGTCAAGACCCAAATTAAACCAGAACTGGACACAAATTAAACCAGAACTGGCCTGCTCTAGTACTCAAAATAAGTATGCCTATATAATCGGATGAAAATTAGAAATGCATACCCTCTGGAAGTTAGTCAGACCAATAGGTACAAGAGGGCACAAATGGATGCTCTAGACGAAAACATAAACCTGATGGTTTCTAAACAAGCAAATTCAGATCATTAGCGTCCACCATCTGATAGGAACTGCCCATGTAAAAACCAGTTATGTAGTGAAAACCTTGGCAAAAATCATGAATTTCTTTAATTCAAAGGGCTATAACTCCAGCATGACAAGTGTGATCTGGATGGTTATCGAACTTTGCCGAGGTATTATGCCCATGAACATTGAATCCAAGTTTCATCAAGACTGGATTATAAATGGTAAAAGGTTATGGAGCAGAAACCGCAAAAATCTTCACTATCAGAAATCCAGGGTCATAAACTGCATCATTATACGTGTAATTTGACTGGTTATCAAACTTGGCCTAGTTATTATGGCCATAAACATTGTCCTGAAGTTTTATTAAGATCAGATTATAAATATTAAAGTTATTGGTCGGAAACGAAAGTAGATTTTGAAAAATCCAAGGGCCACAGCTCCAGCTTTATAGGTGTGATTTGGATGGTTATAGAACCTGACCTAGTATGGCCATAAGCATTGTCCTAACTGTTTTATCAAGATCGGATTACAAATATTGAAGATATTGGTTTGAAACGAAAGTCGCGACAGAATGACAGAGAATTTCTTAGACTAAGGCCACAAGCAACAACACACTGTTGCCTACTGATTAAAAGAAGAATGGCAATCCATTACATTCCAGATAAGTTTCGCCTGATCAACACAATATAACTTCAATATTCACGTTCTCACAAGACTTGCAGACGAAAGTCCACTACTGGCATTATCTTTGAAGCAATAAGTTTTGTATTGGCAGGAGAAAAGCTTCTGAACAAGAGGCTCAAGATGGCCTGTATCGCTCTACTGGCTATATGGAGTCTTTGGTGAGAAACACGACAACAACATGCGCAACTAGGCTTGGTACTGATCATTCCTGCCATCCAGCCAGGGGTTCAGGAACAAGAGGTCAATGACCTTGAAGCTCTACTGATTGATTTTGATTTCAGGAAGAAGTCGCTACAAACTTGTTTTTTGAAAATCTATTTTTAGCTGTGGCGGCCATCTTGAATTTCTGGCCGACCTGAAATTTTGCTAGGATCAATTAGACATCAAGAGCAACATTCCTGTAAAGTTTCAAGAAAATCCGCCAGGTAGTTTCAGAGGAGTAGTCGCTACAAGTTTTGACTATATAATTCTATGTAAACAAAGATGGCCACTGGCAGCCATGTTTAACGTAGAATCAAAACGATTTTTGACAAGGACCAACAATCATGTCATGCTGATCATTTTAGAAAAAGTCCCATATCAATATCACTTATAGTTTTCAAGAAGTAGTCGCTACAAACTTGTATTTTAAAAATCTATTTTTAGCTTTGGTGGCCATCTTGGAATTCACATCAACATGAATTTTTGCTAGGATCAACTAGACTTCATGGGCAACATGTCTGTAAAGTTTCATGAATAAATATCTAGTAGTTTCAGAAGAGTAGTCGCTACAAATAAAAGTTTACGGACAGAAAGACGGACGGACGACGGACCACGGCGTAAGCTCTGCTGATCTCTGATCAGTTGAGCTAAAAACAAGAGGTCAATGACCTTGAAGCTCTACTGATTGATTTTGATTTCAGGAAGTAGTAGCTACAAACTTGTTTTTTGAAAATGTATTTTTAGCCGTAGCGGCCATCTTGAATTTCCGACCGACCTGAAATTTTGCTAGGATCAATTAAGACATCAAGAGAAACATTCCTGTGAAGTTTCATGAAAATCCGTCAAGTAGTTTCAGAGGAGTAGTCGCTACAAGTTTTCATCATATAACTCTATGTAAACAAAGATGGCCACTGGCAGCCATGTTTAACGTCGAATCAAAATAATGTTCGACTAGGATAACCATCATGTCATGTTGATCATTTTAGAAAAAGTCCCATATCAATATCACTTATAGTTTTCAAGAAGTAGTCGCTACAAACTTACTATTAACAAGAGGTCAATGACCTTGAAGCTCTACTGATTGATTTTGATTTCAGGAAGTAGTCGCTACAAACAGAAAACTGTTGTTGTTTTTTCAACTAGTTTAGCCATGGCGGCCATCTTGAATTTCCGGCAGACCTGAAATTTTGCTAGGATCAATTAGACATCAAGAGAAACATTCCTGTGAAGTTTCATGAAAATCCATCAAGTAGTTTCAGAGGAGTAGTCACTACAAGTTTTCATTATATATAACTCTATGTAAACAAAGATGGCCACTGGCAGCCATGTTTAACATCGAATCAAAATGATTTTTGACAAGGACCAACATCATGTCATGCTGATCATTTTAGAAAAAGTCCCATATCAATATCACTTATAGTTTTCAAGAAGTAGTCGCTACAAACTTGTATTTTGAAAATCTACTTTTAGCCATGGTGGCCATCTTGAATTTCCGGCCGACCTGAAAACATCAAGAGCAACATTCGTGTGAAGTTTCATGAAAATCTGTCAAGTAGTTTCAGGAGTAATCGCTACAAGTTTTCATTATATAACTCTATGTAAACAAAGATGGCCACTGGCAGCCATGTTTAACGTCGAATCAAAATAATGTTTCACTCGGATAACCACCATGTCATGCTGATTATTTTAGAAAAAGTCCCACATCAATATCACTTAATAGTTTTCAAGAAGTAGTCGCTACAAACTTGTATTTTGAAAATCTATTTTTAGCCGTGGCGGCCATCTTGAATTTCCGACCGACCTGAAATTTTGCTAGGATCAATTAGACAAGAGCAACATTCCAGTGAAGTTTCATGAACATCCGTCAAGTAGTTTCAGAGGAGTAGTCGCTACAAGTTTTTACTATATAACTCTATGTAACCAAAGATGGCCACTGGCAGCCATGTTTGACGTCGAATCAAAATAATTTTCCACAAGGATCAACATCATGTCAAGCTGATCATTTTAGAAAAAGTCCCATATCAATATCACTTAATAGTTTTGAAGAAGTAGTCGCTACAAACTTATTTATTTTAAATCTATTTTTAGCTGTGGCGGCCATCTTGAATTTCCGGCCGACCTGAAATTTTTCTAGGATCAACTCGACATCAAGAGCAACATTCCTGTGAAGTTTCATGAACATCCGTCAAGTAGTTTCAGAGGAGTAGTCGCTATGGCTGGTTTTCGAACTTGTCCGAGCTTTCATTGATGTTAACAATCTGATAGTGTTTGGTAAAGATCGGATGAACAATGAAGCCCCTATCGTCCTAACGAGGCAAAATGTATCATTTTTACCTAATCAAGGGCCATAACTCCGCTGTTACTGGTCCGATAAGGCTGGTTTTCAAACTTGTTCGAGCTTTTAACGACATTAACAATCTGGTAAAGTTTGGTAAAGATCGGATGAACAATGAAGCCCCTATCATATTAACGAGGCAAAATATAGCATTTTTAACTAAATCAAGGGCCATAACTCCGCTGTTACTAGTCCGATATGGCTGGTTTTCGAACTTGTCCGAGCTTTCATTGATATTAACAATGTGGTAAAGCTTAGTAAAGATAGGATGAAAAATGAAGGCCCTATCGTCTTAACGAGGCAAAATATAGCGTTTTTAACTAAATCAAGGCCCATAACTCCGCTCTTATTGGTCCGATTTGGCTGGTTTTCAAATTGTCCAAGCTTTAATTGATATTAACAATGTGGTAAAGTTTGGTAAAGATAGGATGAAAAATGAAGGCCCTATCGTCTTAACGAGGCCAGTAGAGCTCAAAACTAAAACATCAATTTAATAATATCTTTTTTTTATCTTTATTACAATAATTTACATATTCTAGTCCTGTTTATTTACAACACAAGAAATCCATGGATTCACACGTCTCGCCTAACAGGGGCGGGATTTAAAAATAAAAGACAAATGAAGCTTAAATGAAAGTTTGTAACATTTTAATAACTAACAAGAGGTCAATGACCTTGAAGCTCTACTGGCAGGTTCTGAAAGCTATATCAGCATTCCTGTGAAGTTTCATGAAAAGTAGTCGATACAAGTTATTATATATAACTAACTATGTAAATAAAGATGGCAATTGGCAACCATGTTTAATGTCGAATCAAAATAATGTTCAACAAGGACCAACATTATGTCAAACTGATCAGTTTAGAAAAAGTCCAATATCAATATCACTTATAGATTTCAAGAAGTAGTCGCTACAAATTTGTTTTTTAAAAATCTATTTTTAGCCATGGTGGCCATCTTGAATTTCGAGCCGACCTGAAATTTTGTTAGGATCAACTACACATCAAGAGCAACATTTCTGTTAAGTTTCATGAAAATCCTTCCAGTAGTTTCAGGAGTAGTCGCTACAAGTATTTACTATATAACTCTTTTCAGGAGTAGTCGCTACAAGTATTTACTATATAACTCTATGTAAACAAAGATGGCCACTAATGTCAAATCAAAATGATTTTCGACAAGGATCAAAATCATGTCAAGCTGATCATTTTAGAAAAAGTCCCATATCAATATCACTTATAGTTTTCAAGAAGTAGTCGCTACAAACTTATTTTTTAAAAATCTATTTTTAGCTGTGACGGCCATCTTGAATTTCTGGCAGATCTGAAATTTTGCTAGGATCAATTAGACATCAAGAGTAACATTCCTGTAAAGTTTCATGACAATCCGTCAAGTAGTTTCAGAGGAGTAGTCGCTACAAGTTTTTACTATATAACTCTATGTAAACAAAGATGGCCGCTGGCAGCCATGTTTAACGTTGAATCAAAACGATTTTTGACAAGGATCAACATCATGTCATGCTGATCATTTTAGAAAAAGTCCCATATCAATATCACTTACAGTTTTCAAGAAGTAGTCGCTACAAACTTGTATTTTAAAACTCTATTTTTAGCTTTGGCGGCCATCTTGGATTTCACATCAACATGAATTTTTGTTAGGATCAACTAGACTTTATGGGCAACATTTCTGTAAAGTTTCATGAATATCCATCCAGTAGTTTCATCAGAGTTGTCGCTACAAATAAAAGTTTACGGACAGACAGACGGACGCCGCACCACGGCATAAGCTCTGCTGATCTCTGATCAGTAGAGCTAAAAATTATCCAAAAAAATAAATCAATAAAAAAAAAACAAAAAAAAAACAAGAGGTCAATGACCTTGAAGCTCTACTGATTGATTTTGATTTCAGGAAGTAGTCGCTACAGACTTGTTTTTTGAAAATCTATTTTTAACCGTGGCGGCCATCTTGAATTTCCGGCCGACCTGAAATTTTGCTAAGATCAATAAGACATTAAGAGCAACATTCCTGTGAAGTTTCATGAAAATCCGTCAAGTAGTTTCAGAGAAGTAGTCGCTACAAGTTTTCATTATATAACTCTTATGTAAACAAAAATTAGCCATGTTTAACGTCAAATCAAAACGATTTTCGACAAGGACCAACATCATGTCATACTGATCATTTTAGAAAAAGTCCCATATCAATATCTCTTATTGTTTTGAAGAAGTAGTCGCTACAAACTTATTTATTTAAAATCTATTTTTAGCTGTGGCGGCCATCTTGAATTTCCGGCCGACCTGAAAATTTTCTAGGATCAACTAGACATCAAGAGCAACATTCCTGTGAAGTTTCATGAACATCCGTCAAGTAGTTTCAGAGGAGTAGTCGCTACAAGTTTTTACTATATAACTCTATGTAACCAAAGATGGCCACTGGCAGCCATGTTTAACGTCGAATCAAAATAATTTTCCACAAGGATCTACATCATGTCATGCTGATCATTTTAGAAAAAGTCCCATATCAATATCACTTATAGTTTTCAAGAAGTAGTCTCTACAAACTTATTTTTTAAAAATCTATTTTTAGCTATGACGGCCATCTTGAATTTCCGGCCGACCTGAAATTTTTCTAGGATCAATTAGACATCAAGAGCAACATTCCTGTGAAGTTTCATGACAATCCGCCAAGTAGTTTCAGAGGAGTAGTCGCTACAAGTTTTTACTATATAACTCTTTGTAACCAAAGATGGCCACTGGCAGCCATGTTTAACGTCGAATCAAAATAATTTTCCACAAGGATCTACATCATGTCATGCTGATTATTTTAGAAAAAGTCCCATATCAATTTCACTTATAGTTTTCAAGAAGTAGTCTCTACAAACTTATTTTTTAAAAATCTATTTTTAGCTGTGACAGCCATCTTGAATTTCCGACCGACCTGAAATTTTTCTAGGATAAATTAGACATCAAGAGCAACATTCCTGTAAAGTTTCATGACAATCCGCCAAGCAGTTTCAGAGGAGTAGTCGCTACAAGTTTTTACTATATAACTCTATGTAAACAAAGATGGCCGCTGGCAGCCATGTTTAACGTTGAATCAAAACGATTTTTGACTAGGATCAACATCATGTAATGCTGATCATTTTAGAAAAAGTCCCATATCAATATCACTTATAGTTTTCAGGAAGTAGTCGCTACAAACTTATTTTTTAAAAATCTATTTTTAGCTGTGACGGCCATCTTGAATTTCCGGCCGACCTGAAATTTTTCTAGGATCAATTAGACATCAAGAGCAACATTCCTGTAAAGTTTCATGACAATCCGCCAAGCAGTTTCAGAGGAGTAGTCGCTACAAGTTTTTACTATATAACTCTATGTAAACAAAGATGGCCGCTGGCAGCCATGTTTAACGTTGAATCAAAACAATTTTTGACTAGGATCAACATCATGTTATGCTGATCATTTTAAAAAAAGTCCCATATCAATATCACTTATATTTTTCAAGAAGAAGTCGCTACAAACTTGTATTTTAAAACTCTATTTTTAGCTTTGGCGGCCATCTTGGATTTCACATCAACATGAATTTTTGCTAGGATCAACTAGACTTTATGGGCAACATTTCTGTAAAGTTTCATGAATATACATCCAGTTGTTTCAGAGGAGAAGTCGCTACAAATAAAAGTTTACGGACAGACGGACGACAGACGCCGCACCACGGCATAAGCTCTGCTGATCTCTGATCAGTAGAGCTAAAAAAATATATAAACAAGAGGTCAATGACCTTGAAGCTCTACTGATTGATTTTGATTTCAGGAAGTAGTCGCTACAAACTTGTTTTTTGAAAAATTATTTTTAGCTGTGGCGGCCATCTTGAATTTCCGGCCGACCTGAAATTTTGCTAGGATCAATTAGACATCAAGAGCAACATTCCTGTGAAGTTTCATGAAAATCCGTCAAGTAGTTTCACAGGAATAGTCGCTACAAGTTTTCATTATATAACTCTATGTAAACAAAGATGGCCGCTGACAGCCATGTTTAACGTCGAATCAAAATAATGTTTGACTCTGATAACCATCATGTCATGCTGATCATTTTACAAAAAGTTCCATATCAATATCACTTATAGTTTTCAAGATGTAGTCGCTACAAACTTCTTTTTTAAAAAATCTAATTTTAGCTGTGGCGGCCATCTTGAATTTCTGGCCGATCTGAAATTTTGCTAGGATCAATTAAACATTAAGAGCAACATTCCTGTAAAGTTTCATGAAAATCTGCCAAGTAGTTTCAAAGGATTAGTCGCTACAAGTTTTTACTATATAACTGTATGTAAACAAAGACGGCCACTGGCAGCCATGTTTAACGTTGAATCAAAACAATTTTTGACAAGGACCAACATCATGTCATGCTGATCATTTTACAAAAAGTCCAATATCAATATCACTTATAGTTTTCAAGTAGTAGTCGCTACAAACTTGTATTTTGAAAATCTATTTTTAGCCATGGCAGCCATCTTGAATTTCCGGGCGACCTGAAATTTTGCTAGGATCAATTAGACATCAAGAGCAACATTCCTGTGAAGTTTCATGAAAATCCGTCAAGTAGTTTCAGAGGAGTAGTCGCTACAAGTTTTTATTATATAACTCTATGTAAACAAAGATGGCCGCTGGCAGCCATGCTGGCAGCCATGTTTAACGTCGAATCAAAACGATTTTCGACAAGGACCAACATCATGTCATGCTGATCATTTTAGAAAAAGTCCCATATCAATATCACTTATAGTTTTCATGAAGAAGTCGCTACAAACTTGTTTTTTAAAAACCTATTTTTAGATCTGGCGGCCATCTTGGATTTCATATCAACATGAATTTTTGCTAGGATCAACTAGACTTCATGGGCAACATTTCTGTAAAGTTTCATGAAAATCCATTCAGTAGTTTCAGAGGAGAAGTCGCTACAAAAAAAAGTTTACTGACAGACAGACGGACAGACGGACGACGCACGCCGCACCACGGCATAAGCTCTGCTGATCTCTGATCAGTAGAGCTAAAAATAAATTAAAAAAATAAATAAATAATAATATAAACAAGAGGCCCAAGAGGGCCTGTGGACGCTCTACTGGCTAACATGGCTCTTCTAACATCAATGAAGCGAGTGACTGCCATTAACGTTTTTTTGGAAGTTTCGGGAAAAAACAGCTTTTGAACTAAATCAAGGGCCATAACTAAAGAATCTGTTAAAGTTCAGTAAAGATCAGATGAAAATGAAGACCCTACCTTTAACGAGGCAAAATATAGCATTTTTAACTAAATCAAGAGCCATAACTCCACTGTTACTGGTCCGACTGGTCCAACATAGAGCTAAAAAAATTATTAATTAAAAAAAAAAAAAAAAAAAATTTAAAAACATTTAAAAAAAAAATTACCAAAAAAATTACCAAAAAAAAAAAAAAAAAAAATTAAATAAAAAAATAAATATATTAATTTAAAAAAATAATTAAAAAAATAAAAGTTTGGTAACGATCGGATGAAAAATGAAGGCCCTCTCATCTTTACGAGGCAAAATATAGCGTTTTGAACTAAATCAAGGGCCATAACTAAGTTGTTACTGGTCCGATATGTTTGGTTTTCAAACTTGTCCGAGCTTTCATTAATATTAACAATTTGATAAAGTTTGGTAAAGATCGGATGAACAATGAAGCCTCTATCGTCTTAACGAGGCAAAATATAGAATTTTTAACTAAATCAAGGGCCATAACTCTGGTGTTACTGGTCCGATCTGGCTGGTTTTCGAACTTGTCCGAGCTTTCATTGATATTAACAATGTGGTAAAGTTTGGTATAGATAGGTTGAATAATGAAGGCCCTATCGTCTTAACGAGGCAAAATATAGCATTTTTAACTAAATCAAGGGCCATAACTCTGCTGTTACTTGGCCGATCTGGCTGGTTTTCGAACTCATCCGAGCTTTCATTGATATTAACAACCTGTTAAAGTTTAGTAAAGATTGGATGAAAAATGAAGGCCCTATCGTCTTAACGAGACAAAAGTTAACAACGGACGGACGACGGACGACGGACAACTCGGCATCTCATAAGCTCTGCTGGCCTTCGGCCAGTAGAGCTAAAAAGAAAGTCGTAAAGTTTGGCAAAGATCAGATGCAAAATGAAGGCCCTATCGTATGACGAGGCAAATTATAGCATTTTTTAACAAAATCAAGGGACATAACTTCGCTGTTACTGGTCCGATCTGGCTAGTTTTCGAACCTGACCGAGCTTTCATTGACATTAACAATCTGATAAAGCTTGGTAAAGATCGGATGAAAAATGAAGTCCCTACCGTCTTAACAAGACAAAATATAGCATTTTGAACTAAATCAAGGGCCATAAATCCACTGATACTGGCCCGATATGAATGGTTTTCGAACTTGTCCAAGCTTTCATTGATATTAACAATCTGATAAAGTTTGGTAAGGATCGGAACAATGAAGCCCCTATCGTCTTAACGAGGCAAAATATAGCATTTTTAACTAAATAAAGGGCAATAACTCCGCTGTTACTAGTCCGATATGGCTGGTTTTCGAACTTGTCCGAGCTTTCATTGATGTTAACAATCTGATAGTGTTTGGTAAAGATCGGATGAACAATGAAGCCCCTATCGTCCTAACGAGGCAAAATGTATCATTTTTACCTAATCAAGGGCCACAACTCTGCTGTTACTGGTCCGATAAGGCTGGTTTTCAAACTTGTTCGAGCTTTTAACGACATTAACAATCTGATAAAGTTTGGTAAAGATCGGATGAACAATGAAGCCCCTATCATATTAACGAGGCAAAATATAGCATTTTTAACTAAATCAAGGGCCATAACTCCGCTGTTACTAGTCCGATATGGCTGGTTTTCGAACTTGTCCGAGCTTTCATTGATATTAACAATGTGGTAAAGCTTGGTAAAGATAGGATGAAAAACGAAGGCCCTATCGTCTTAACGAGGCAAAATATAGCGTTTTTAACTAAATCAAGGCCCATAACTCCGCTCTTATTGGTCCGATTTGGCTGGTTTTCAAACTTGTTCAAGCTTTAATTGATATTAACAATGTGGTAAAGTTTGGTTAAGATAGGATGAAAAATGAAGGCCCTATCGTCTTAACGAGGCAAAATATAGCGTTTTTAACTAAATCAAGGCCCATAACTCTGCTCTTATTGGTCCGATTTGGCTGGTTTTCAAACTTGTCCGATCTTTTATTGATATTAACAATGTGGTAAAGTTTGGAAAAGATAGGATGAAAAACGAAGGCCCTATCATCTTAACGAGGCAAAATATAGCAATAAAGCATTTTTAACTCAATCAAGGGCCATAACTCCGATCTGGCTGGTTTTCGAACTCATCCGAGCTTTCATTGATATTAACAACCTGTTAAAGTTTAGTAAAGATTGGATGAAAAATGAAGGCCCTATCGTCTTAACGAGACAAAAGTTAATAACGGACGACGGACAACTCGGCATTCGGCCAGTAGAGCTCAAAACTAAAACATCAATTTAATAATATCTTTTTTTTATCTTTATTACAATAATTTACATATTCTAGTCCTGTTTATTTACAACACAAGAAATCCATGGATTCACACGTCTCGCCTATCAGGGGCGGGATTTAAAAATAAAAGACAAATGAAGCTTAAATGAAAGTTTGTAAACATTTTAATAACTAACAAGAGGTCAATGACCTTGAAGCTCTACTGGCAGGTTCTGAAAGCTATATCAGCATTCCTGTGAAGTTTCATGAAAAGTAGTCGATACAAGTTATTATATATAACTAACTATGTAAACAAAGATGGCAATTGGCAACCATGTTTAATGTCGAATCAAAATAATGTTCAACAAGGACCAACATTATGTCAAACTGATCAGTTTAGAAAAAGTCCAATATCAATATCACTTATAGTTTTCAAGAAGTAGTCGCTACAATATTTGTTTTTTAAAAATCTATTTTTAGCCATGGTGGCCATCTTGAATTTCATGCCGACCTGAAATTTTGTTAGGATCAACTACACATCAAGAGCAACATTTCTGTTAAGTTTCATGAAAATCCTTCCAGTAGTTTCAGGAGTAGTCGCTACAAGTATTTACTATATAACTCTTTTCAGGAGAAGTCGCTACAAGTATTTACTATATAACTCTATGTAAACAAAGATGGCCACTAATGTCAAATCAAAATGATTTTCGACAAGGATCAAAATCATGTCAAGCTGATCATTTTAGAAAAAGTCCCATATCAATATCACTTACAGTTTTCAACAAACTTGTCTTTTAACAAGAGGTCAATGACCTTGAAGCTCTACTGATACGTTTTTGATAGCTAGATCAATATTCCTGTGAAGTTTCATGAAAATCTGTAAAGTAGTTTCAGAGGAGTAGTCGCAACAAGTTTTTACTATATAACTCTATGTAAATGAAGATGGCCGTGGCAGCCATGTTTAATGTTGAATCAAAATATTTTTCAACAGGGACCAACACCATGTCATGCTGATCATTTTAAAAAAAGTCCCACATCAAATATCACTTATAGTTTTCAAGAAGTCGCTACACATTTGTTTTTTAAACCTCTATTTTCAGCCTTGGTGGCTATATAGAATTTCCAGCCGACCTTATCGAGGGCAACATTCCCGTGAAGTTTCATGGAAATCTGTAAAGCAGTTTCATAGGAGTAGTCGCTACAAGCTTTTACTATGTAACTCTCTGTAAACAAAGATGGCCGCTGGCAGCCATGTTTAACGCTAAATGAAAATGATTTTCGAAAATGAATTGAATTGAATGTTGTTTAACGGCTCATCAACACAGTATAGGTTATTTAGAGCCGCCATAGAGAGAGGGGAAGGATACATGTATAGGAATCCAGTAACTTGCCCTACTCTTATTATCAAATAGATTCCTATGGTTCTTTAACGTGCCCGGTTTACGTCCCCATCCGACGGAGGGGGCTAAGGGAAAGTGTCTTGCCCAAGAATTTTATATTCCCGACGGAATTTTTGAAAATGACCAACCTCATGTCATGCTGATCGTTTTAAAAAGGTCCCATATCAATATCACATAGTTTTCAGGAAATAGTCACTACAAATTTATTTTTTTAATTTATTTTTAGCCATGGTGGCCATCTTGAATTTCCGGCTTGACTGAAATTTTGCTAGGATCAATAAGACATCAGGAGCAACATTCCTGTGAAGTTTTATGAAAATCCTTCAAGTAGTTTCAGAGGAGTAGTCGCTCCAAATTGTTATTATAGAACTAACAAAGATGCAGCTGGCAGCCATGTTTAATGTTGAATCAAAATAATTTTTGACAAGGATCAACATCACGTCATGCTGATAATTTTAGAAAAAGTCCAATATCAGTTATAGTTTAGTCGCTACAAACGTGCTTTTTAAAAATCTATTTTTAGCTGTGGCGGCCATCTTGAATTTCAGGCCGACCTGAATTTTTGCTAGGATCAACTTGACATCAAGAGCAACATTCCTGTGAAGTTTTATGAGAGTAGTCGCCAAAAGTTTTTCCTATGTAACTCTATGTTAACAAAGATGGCCGCTGGTGGCCATGTTTAACATGCAATCAAAGTGAACTTTGGTTAGGACCAACTACATGTCGTGCCAGTCATATTGGTAAAGGTTTCAAATCAATATCACTTATGGTTTTTGAGAAGTAGTCGCCACAAAATCGCATTTTTAAAATCTATTTTTAGCCGTGGAGGCCATCTTGAATTTCCGGCCAACCTCATTTCTTGCTAGGATCAACTAGACATCAAGAGCAACATTCCTGTCAACATAACTCTATGTAAACAAAGATGGCCACCAGATGGCCGCTGGCGGCCATGTTTGACACCCTATCAAAATGAACTTTGGTTAGGACCAACTACATGTTGTGCCAGTCATTTTGGTAAATCAATATCACTTGTGGTTTTTCAGTAGTAGTCGCCACAAAATCGCATTTTTAAAATCTATTTTAGCAGTGGCGGCCATCTTGAATTTCCGGCCGACCTGAATTTTTGCTAGCATCAACTAGACATCAAGAGCAACATTCCTGTGAAGTTTCATGAAAATCCGTCAAGTAGTTTCTGAGGAGTAGTCGCCACAAAAATAAGTTAACGGATAGACGGACGGACGCCGCACCACGGCATAAGCTCTGCTGATCTTTGATCAGTAGAGCTAAAAACACGTTTTTTTCGCCCTAAATAATTTTCCTTTTCGGCCAGAAAAAATGGCAAGTTGACATTTGATCGAAATAGCTCAATTACGAACTTCTGTTTATGCTATAACGTGTTTTGAATGCCTTAAAGTTAGTCGTATCGAAGAATCAAGACAACTATTAATTATTTGATCGGTCTTATTAAATTTGAAAAACAGTTTGAAAGCAGATCAAGTCATCAGTTTTCAAGTCATGATTTGCGTTCAGGTCACACTTTTAACACAGGTTACTCGGACTGTTACGTACGCTGCGATTGGCCTATACCTTACCTCATTGGATAAGGTGTGTGCATACCCTGCATTGAATCCCACCAGATGTGGCTTACAACAGTCACATCACAGTATGTCCAAAATGTTAACCATTGAGAATTTTGCCTCGAGGGATGAGAATTTAGAGCAGTCAGGCATGTTCCACCCAGGGTTTCCGCATTTAGAAAAAAATGTATTCATAAACAATGCAACTTCAATTTAATCGAAAAAAAATTGTTGCAGATTTTAATATTTCCACTCCCAGAATTCCAGGAGTCTGCAGAATACCAAACTTGGCAATGTTGGTGTCCCTCATCAAAATTTGGTGTCATCGTGATCCCGAGACCCCGTTAGTGTCGAGGCCTGCCATAAGCTCTACTGGCCGAATGCTTTTAAGAGAATATGCCATATATTGGCGTCTACTAAGAAGGGTAAAAATGCCCTGAAAAGACCTTTAACTTACCAAAATATGAATACCAAGTTTCCAACTTGATTTTTCTTTAGTTTTTCTTCTTCACTGATCAAATCAAACACGGCATATCGCCCTTCTTTATTATCAGCAGCTGTGATCAAGGCATCTCTCAAGTCGTCAAAGGTTGCACCTGTAGTAAAACATAACTAGAAATGATATCCAATTAATGAAGAACAATCAGTGCCAGGGCTGAACAAATAATTTCCTAAGTCATAGCCCGGGACTGCTGACCCTGTCAAAAGAGACTAGCCCCAAAAATATGGTCACTAGTCCTGTTTTCTTTGACCTCTTAACATGTTAAAGCTGCTTTTCATTTTTACGCATTTGGCTTGAGTGACTCATTACAATTCATTATACATGGTAAATTGACAATACAATTCATTATACATGGTAAATTGACAATACAATTCATTATACATGGTAAATTAACAATACAATTCATTATACATGGTAATTAACAACTAGAACTATCACTGAAGGTGATAAAGGTGATGAATACCCCACTTAAATTCATTCTATTAATATAAGTCAAACAAAGAGCCATAATTCTGTAATAAATTCGGCAATCAACAATCAGCTGTCACCGACAGCAACAGTGGGGGACTTAAGGGAGGCATTGCCTGAACAGCAAATGCAGTTTTCCGATGTTTTGATTTGATTTTTTCTGTAGGACTTTGCATTGTGAGACGGGATTGCTCACGTGCCGATAAAACGCTTGCATTTCAACAGAAAAACATCAGCCAAGCGCTTCAGGAACAGTGATTTATCTGCCAATAAAACGCTTGCATTTCAACAGAAAAACATTACCCAAACGCCACAGTGATTTATCAAGGTATGTTACTTTTACTCTAAAAGTCTTAAACGCAACGCATTTCCTGAATTTACGGGCATTTACGCGGCCGACAAACAAATTCGAAGCGATTGTTATAGGCACTCACGAAAGGGGAATTTTCGTCCAAAGTTGGGTAAAAAAATATATAATTTCGAAGGGGGAATGGGTCTGAATATTTTGGGTAAAAAAAACACTGACAATGGGTCATGAAAAGGGACATAAGGTCATCAGTTGTTATGTGTATATGAAGTTTGAGAACAACCCATGCAAAACTGTTCGAACGTGTAGAGGTTTATGGCACTGCTTTGGTTTAATGTGTAAAATATGGCGGATCACAACATTTGACAGACGATATCTCGAGTACATTTTGTTCTTTTCTTGACTTGTGAAGAAGTATTTATTTTATTCATTGTGTCCATCATGTGGAGACATGCATGCAGTTTCATCAGCTGCCTTCATTGTTGTGGTTAGGTAACCATGCAAAAAATTATAGAAGGAAAACCACATCGGTTGAGCCTTCAGTGAAATCACATGCCTTCATTTGTAATCATTTTTTAGTGTTTAAAGAACAATTACCTATTTTCATACATCAAATCTTCAAGAATAGCAAATAGTATGCAAGTAGGAAGCATTTATTTAATAGCCTAGTTGTCGTATTACGGTTATAGTTAAACAAATAGGTTCATGGAGTCGACTGTATGACAAAAAAGGTTTAATGTGCTAATTATTTCAGTTCATACGTTTATTTTAGGTGTCACAAAATGCCGTGTTACAAGAAGAACAATCCACTCCGTCCTTATAATAACGAAGAATTAAAAGGAACGGGACTGTTTTATATTCTCAAAGCCAGAGATCGGTGAAGAAAAAATGCACTATGTTATGAGTTTAAGAGAAATAGCCTGGACAAGTATTTTGTATCATATATTAGAACCAGAACGTCACGATACTATGCGCATCTGCACTTGATATTGATGCTTTGTAGCAAATTTCACGAAATTATAACATGAGGTTTTAGAGAAATAGCCCGAACAAGAATTTTCTATTCGACTACCAAGTATGAAATGCATTAAAAATACAAAGGGCCATAACTCAGTGAAAAATTATTGAACCAGAACGTCACGACAGTACAGGCCTCAATCTTCTGGGCGATTCGGGCGAAGAACGCGGCCGCGATCTCATGACTTCGCCTTGGCAGCACATCAAAGCAAAGATCAAGTCGCCGTAATTTCCGGGGTGCCAATTACCAATAAGTAGCTGGCACATGTCATTGGCAGCACATCAAAGCGAAGCTCAAGTCGCCGTAATTTCCGGGGTGCTAATTAATAATAAGTAGCTGGCACATGTCATTGGCAGCATATCAAAGCGAAGCTCAAGTCGCCGTAATTTCCGGGGTGCCAATTACCAATAAGTAGCTGGCACATGTCATAATCTCAACCTAATCCCCAGGGGGCTAATTACCAACTATCAGTATATCACCCGGCATAATCGGTGTCAATAAATGGAATACACACGATTGTCAACACAAAACACACTCCCACAATGTGCCTTATTGGCCAATGGAAACGATCGAAACAGCAGTCACACCAAAAGAACAATCGTAATAGCCAATGAGTGTAAGGCTTACATATTGATTTGTGAATTGCTGTGCAAATTGAAAATTATCGACATTCATGTAATAGGTGATAATTGTCGTTCTGTTTCACTCAGATCAGGGTTCCCCACTCAGATCAGGGTTCCCACCCTTACTGGAAGGCCAAATTCAAGGACTTTCAAGGACCTTTTTTCCAAAATTCAATGACTAATAATCGCGCAATGTAATGCCCAAAACAGCAACAAATATTCTACGAATGCACAACCAATAGCTATTTTTGGGATGAACAGCAAAAATCCAGAATTTAAGAACTTTCAAGTACCTTATTAGATTTTCAAGCACTTTCCAGGCCTTGAATATTTTTTTTAAATTCAAGTACTTTCAAGGATTTCAAAGACCCGTGGGAACCATGTCAGATTTAAGAAATTGCATTGTTATTTGATCGACATACTGAGGAGTTGTTCGGAAAAAAATATATAGCACATGGTATAAAATCGAAAGTTTCGACGTTAATCTCGAAGCCAAATGACTTTAGATTTATAATTAATTAACAGTGAAGTTGGAACTACTAGCTGTCATCTTTAAAAGTGGTGTAATTTCTCTTTAAATTAATGTTATTATGATCAGTTTTCATTTTTTTATTGAAGTTACAAAGAAAAACGCATGCATATTTAGGTAGCATTTAATAATCTTCAACTTAGAGGATAGCACTCTCGCGATCTGAAAACACGGAAGTGAAACAATTATATGAAAAAAGATGCATTGCTTTGATAATAATTGTTAAGAGGCCCAAGAGGACCTGTGGATGCTCTACTGGCTAACATGGCTCTTATAACATCAATGAAGCGAGTGAATGCCATTTACGTTTTTATGAATTGATTTGGGTTTCAAGGCGCACCAACACATGAAAAGGTTATATGGCGCCTAACAGGCATGAACATGCCAGGCTCATCTTCCATGTACATCGAGATAAAATATGGAAAATGGGCCTAGAACCTTCCCACCATGAAAGTTTTGGGCAAAATACAGCTTTTTAACTAAATCAAGGGCCATAACTAAAGAATCTAGTAAAGTTTGGTAAAGATCAGATAAAAAATGAAGGCCCTACCATATTAACAAGGCAAAATATAGCATTTTTAACTAAATCAAGTGCCATAACTCCTCTGTTACTGGTCCGACTGGTCCAACAGAGCTAAAAAAAATTAAAAGAAAAAAAAAATATATACAGTTGATTTCGGTTATTTGCATAGCCCATTTGTCAAGAAAATATATGCGATTAACCGGAGTATTCGAATAGCCGAAATTGAACATTTTGTACATGTAGCGGTGCACGTTTCTACTTTCGTTTTACTTTTCTGTTAATACTTGCATAGAAACTCCATAAAAACGAGTTAATTCTATGTAAGATGTTTGATAGGGGTTAATATTGTGCATATCCGTTTTGTGTTTACTGTTATTTGATAGATTTTATGCTTATTTGTTTTCTTTCAACCTGAGTCGCTTTGCTATGGTTTGTCGTGTGAATTACACAACCGTTTTAATAGCACGAAAGCTTATTTTATTTATTTATTAAGTAACCTCTATGAGCTACTCAATGTCATATGCATCTCTACTGACACTAGCAAACTGAGAGCAATAAATAATTCACAACACATTGCTTTACGTAATGCGTACAAACTTATTATTAAATCGTGTATGCTAATTGGTAAGCGATCGTCATGGCATGAAGGCTTTACGGAAGCCGCACAAAATGGCTAACTTTCTCTTGGCAAGTCACTAATTAGCACATTTTGTCAATCAATTTGCCTTGGGGCTTATCTCTGTGACCGCGTCAATCAATTAACAGTTGAAAAATACAGGTAAATTTGACTTTCAGTATGCAATTAGCCAGATATTCGTTATGCAATTATCCGGAATGTGACAAAAACCTATGCGATTATATGGGTTTTTTTACATGCAAAAGAATACGAATGGTTTTGTGTTTCAAAACTTTATGCAATTAACCGAAATATGCAATTAAGCGATATGCGATTAAACAGAATCGACTGTATATATATATAAATAAAAAAAAAATATTAATATAAAACAAGAGGTCAATGACCTTGAAGCTCTACTGATTGATTTAGATTTCAGGAAGTAGTCGCTACAATTATTTTTAGCAGTGGCGGCCATCTTGAATTTCCGGCCAATCTGAAATTTTGCTAGGATCAATTAGACATCAAGAGCAACATTCCTGTGAAGTTTCATGAAAATCCGTCTAGTAGTTTCAGAGGAGTAATCGCTACAAGTTTTCATTATATAACTCTATGTAAACAAAGATGGCGGCTGACAGCCGTGTTTAACATTGAATCAAAACGATCATGTCATGCTGATCATTTAGTGGGGCAACACGTGTGTAAAAATTGACTAAAACAACAAAGAAATATGTAAAAAAAAAAAAAAAAGGCGGGGTGGGGGTGATGGGGTGAGAGGCGGGTTTCAGTTGGGGGTTTGTGGAGGTTTATGTGTGTAAGAATTGACTAAAAAAAATCAAGTGTGGGGCGTGGTGGGTTGGGTGGTGGGGTGAGAGGTAGTGGGGGGGGGGGGTGTTGGGGAGCGGGGAGGGTTGCAACATATATGTATAAGAACTGACAAAAGCAAAACAGAAATATGAAAAAAAAAAAAAAATCAAGTCTGGGGCGGGATGGGGGTGGGGAGGTGATGGGGTAAAAGGCGTGGGGGTGGGGTGCTGGGTGCTGGGAGGGTTGCAACATATATGTGTAAGAATTGACAAAAGCAACACAGAAATATTTAAAAAAAAAAAAAAGTTTCACGTCTGGGGCGGGATGGGGGTGGGGAGGTGATGGGGTGAGGTGAGAGGGGTGGGGTGGTGGGTTCAGGGAGGGTTGCAACATATATGTGTAAGAATTGACAAAAGCAACACAGAAATATGTAAAAAAAAAAAAATCAAGTCTGGGGCGGGATGGGGGTGGGGAGGTGATGGGGTAAGAGGCGTGGGGGTGGGGTGCTGGGTGCTGGGAGGGTTGCAACATATATGTGTAAGAATTGACAAAAGCAACACAGAAATATTTAAAAAAAAAAAAAGTTTCACGTCTGGGGCGGGATGGGGGTGGGGAGGTGATGGGGTGAGGTGAGAGGGGTGGGGTGGTGGGTTCAGGGAGGGTTGCAACATATATGTGTAAGAATTGACAAAAGCCACACTGAAATATGTAAAAAAAAAAAAAAGTGAAGGCGGTGGGGGGGTGAATATGGGTGAAGTAATAAGATGCATAATGCTATAACAAATCCCAAACAAAAATTATAGATATATATGTAAGCATGCAAACCTAGGTCTGCCTTTATTGCACATTTTATGGGCCATCACAATTTGGGTTCCATGGGAGCCCAGAATTTGCAAAAGACAAAATTACTTATCCAACCCTTTACAACATATTATAAGGAAACCAATTCCAAAATTTAGTTCAGCTAGGACAAGAAATGTAAGAGATACAGTTGCTGCCACGCGGATTAAGACTAATCCCACTCATCGCGGCGATTTTATCTCACCGCGGACACACTGATTTTGTCCCCGCGATCCGCGGACAGCCCGCTCATCGCGGGGATAATATATTTTTTCCACCGCGACACAATCACCGCGATTCGTGGTGATCTGTTTTGATTCGCACACCGCTTTACCCGGTGTGAAATCGCAGGCCATCGCCGCAATTTATCTTCAGTATCAATGTACAATTGTGCAGTCAATTTAATGCATTATTATTCAATAACTATTAAAAACCCGAAGCAGAAGACAATTTTATTTTTGTTTTCGGAAAATTCAAATGCCCGGATAATGTATACTGGGTCACGATAGTTATATGGCGGTTCCTATTACCGACTTCGCGGTGACTGAACATAAAATTCAAATCTTATACTGGAAATTAGAATTATATTTTTTTAATTAATCGTTATTTTAACATATTTTGCTATTCTGCTGTTGGTTATGAATACATCGATGGGTTCTTTAGTCAGAAATAATCCGAAAAATTGTAAAGAATTCCGGGTCATAAACCCGTTATTAGTGCCGCCTTGTTAATAGGTACACACATCGCAAAGGATTGTGGGTAGCCAATTTATGTCCGATGAAGAGAAATGTGACTTTTGGAAAACAAAAACGAAAAACACACGTTATTAAATGCATTAAAAGTTTGAAATACCTATTGCTTCCAAAATTGTTCATTGTATTTATCATTTTTATTACATTTTTCATTGATCCGTGCTCTAATTTCCCCCGCGAATCTATCATGGAGAATCGCGGTGATTTCTTTCTTTCGAGACTGGATTTTGCAATCGCGGCAATTTTTACAGTTGCGGGGATTGATATTTCGGATGACAATCCGCGGTAAGATCGCGGGGATTTGTGACTTTGATTGAAAAACGGCCGCAGGGATGCTGCGAAAAAGTCGTAATCCGCGTGGCAGCAACTGTATAGATCTGTAAACACAGCTTACACGCAAAATTTGATGTGAAACAGACACATTTTAAGGGCTATCAGAATTTGGGTTCCATGGGAGCCCAGGGGTTACAGGAACCACAATTACTTAAGCAGCCCTTAAGATAATGTTATAAGGAAGCTAATGGCCAAATTTGGTTGTGCTAGGGTAAGAATTGTAAGCGATATAGACTTGTAAACACAGCTTACACGCAAAATTTGATGTGAAATTGGACACATTTTATGGGCTATCATAATTTGGGTTCCATGGGAGCCAATGGGTTACAGGAACCAAAATTGCTTATGCAGTCCTTAAGATAATGCTATAAGGAAGCCCATGGCCAAATTTGGTTGTGCTAGGATAAGAAATGTAAGAGATATAGACTTGTAAACACAGCTTACACGCAAACCTGAATGTGGGACGCCGACGCCAACGCCGACCCCGGGGTGATTACATTAGCTCTCTTATTCTTCGAATAGTCGAGCTAAAAAAGAAAGTCATAAAATCTGCTAAAGTTTGGCAAAGATCAGATGCAAAATCAAGTCCCTATCATATGACGAGGCAAATTATAGCATTTTTAACAAAATCAAGGGCCACAACTGTTACTGGTTAGATCTGGATGGTTTTCGAACTTAGACATTAACAATCTGATAAAGTTTGGTAATGATCGGATGAAAAATGAAGGCCCTATCGTCTTAACAAGGCAAAATATAGCATTTGTAACTAAATCAAGGGCCATAACTCCGCTGTTACTGGTCCGATATGGCTGGTTTTCGAACTTGTTCGAGCTTTCATCGACATTACCAATGTGATAAAGTTTGGTAAAGATCGGATGAACAATGAAGCCCCTATCGTCTTAACGAGGCAAAATATAGCATTTTTAACTAAATCAAGGGCCATAACTCCGCTGTTACTAATCCGATATGGCTGGTTTTCGAACTTGTCTGAGCTTTCATTGATATAATCAATCTGAAAAAGTTCGGTAAAGATCTGATGAACAATAAAGCTCCTATCGCCTTAACGAGGCAAAATATAGCATTTTTAACTAAATCAAGGGCCGTAACTCCGCTGTTACTGGTTCGATATGGCTGGTTTTCAAACTTGTTTGAGCTTTCAACAACATTAACAATCTGATAAAGATTGGTAAAGATCGGATGAACAATGAAGCATCTATCGTCTTAATGATGCAAAATATAGCATTTTTAACTAAATCAAGGGCCATAACTCCGCTGTTACTAGTCCGATATGGCTATTTTTCGAACTTTTTCGAGCTTTCATTGATATTAACAATGTGGTAAAGTTTGGTACAGATAGGATGAAAAACGAAGGCCCTATCGTCTGAACGAGGCAAAATATAGCAATATATAATTTTTAACTGAATCAAGAGACATAACTCTGCTGTTACTGGTCCGATCTGGCTGGTTTTCGAACTTGTCCGAGCTTTCATTGATATTAACAATGAGTTAAAGTTGCTAAAGTTTGGCAAAGATCAGATGCAAAATCAAGTCCCTATCATATGACGAGGCAAATTATAGCATTTTTAACAAAATCAAGGGCCATAACTGTTACTGGTTAGATCTGGCTGGTTTTCGAACTATAGACATTAACAATCTGATAAAGTTTGGTAAAGATAGGATGAAAAATGAAGGCCCTATCGTCTTAACGAGGCAAAATATATCATTTTTAACTAAATCAAGGGCCACAACTCCGCTGTTACTTGTCCGATCTGGCTGGTTTTCGAACTCATCCGAGCTTTCATTGATATTAACAACCTGTGAAAGTTTGGTTAAGATCGGATGAAAAATGAAGGCCCTATCGTCTTAACGAGACAAAAGTTAACGCCGACGACGGACGACTGACGGACGACGGACAACTCGGCATCCCATAAGCTCTGCCAGTAGAGCTAAAAATCAATTTTTAGCCATGGATTTCCGGCCGACCTAAAGTTTTGCTAGGATCAAATAGATATCAAGAGCAACTGTTACATTCCTTTGAAGTTCCATGAAAATTCATAGTAGTTTCAGAGTAGCAGTACTCTATGTAAACAAATATGGCCGCTGGCAGTCATGTTGAATGTCGAATCAAAATGATTTTCGACTAGGACCAACGTCATGCAGCGTTTTTTTACCTTATATAAATGGGACCGATAAACGGCCCCATTCCCAATTGAAAAAATTGACCATTTTTCCCAATTTCCAACTAAAAAATTCCCAAATCGAAGTTGTTTTTCGTCATTGCAGAAACCGAAAATTATAAACTTTCAAAAGTGTTTTACTGAAAGCGTTTTAATGACCATGATCAATAAAGTCAATGTTTAAAATCCGGCGCACATGGGATAGTCTGGTTCTCTGCGTGCAGGTAATCCAACCACGCACATGGCGGATGTAAAGTGCGGATCACATATTGAGTGGTTTATACGCTTCGCCGTGACTGTTTAATATCGATAACCTGTCCAATATTATTGTATCATCGGATTTCGCGATATAAATCGGCACCGGCGAAAGGAGTCACAATACTAAATACTACGTAAAAACTAAAAAAAACGTCAGGTGTGAAGACACTGAATGCATTTGGATTCGGGTCCCCGAGGCCAACGGAAATAAACATAGAATGCGTTGAAACTCCTGCTATTGAACAGGAATCGTAAGTGTAACTGTAAGTGCTTCTGGTAGTTCTACAGTCCATGAAGAAGATGTATTAGGACACGAATTTAGTAGTTCAGAATTTAGTAGTGAACTTTTGTGTTCTGAAAATGCATATTCAGAAGTTATTAGTGAAGTGTGTCCTGAAAATGTAGCAGCAAGTACTTCTGAGGCAGAGCTATATACTGCAACTACAGCATTTTTTCCCCTTCTTTGGACGGGTCCGGTAAACGGATCCGTTCCCAATCGCCAAAAAATAGCATTTTCCCCAATTTTGAGTAAAAAAAAAAAAAAAAAAAAAAAAAAAAAAATCCCAATTCCAGATTTTACTTCCCAAAATTGTAAAATGTTTTAGAATAATCTTCTTAAAAAAGTTTTTTACCAGGGTTTTCGACGTTTCTTCTGCTTTTCTGTGTAAATTAAACAAAATACAAAAACATTTTTTTTCCCAATTCTGAGAAAAAACGCGCGTTTTTTCCCAATTTTGAGAAAAATCACGTGTTTTTTCCCAATTTGACCGGTCACGACCCCATTCCCAAAATGGTGAAAAAAAACGCTGTCATGCCATGCTGATCATTTTAGAGAAAGTATCACTTAGTTTTCAAGAAGTAGTCACTACAAACTTGTTTTTTAAAAATCTATTTTCAGCTTTGGCGGCCATCTTGGATTTCACATCAACATGAATTTTTGCTAGGATCAACTCGACTTCATGGGCAACATTTCAGTAAAGTTTCAATGAAAATCCATCCAGTAGTTTCAGAGGAGTAGTCGCTACAAAAGGTTTACGGACACGGACTGACGGACACCGCACCATGGCATAAGCATCAGGGGAGCTAAAAATTGTAAGTACTAACCAGGCTTTCCTTTTTCAGCTAACTCTATTGCTTTAAAGTCTGTACTTAATCTGAATGTCAAATACGAGTACATCTTTTTTTCCTTTAGGTCCTTGTAGGTGCTTTCCACTTCTTCGGTAACTCTTACTCCGGATGACTAAAATAAAAAATATTTATGTCAAACAAGGTAACAGGATTTTGGACCAATTGTTAAATGAGTGGCTGTTAAGTTTTTGAGATAAGATTTAGTTTGGGTAAATTTGTAACATACATAAAAAGTGCGATCAAAGTCTGTATAGCAATTTAAAACAAGAGGTCAATGACCTTGAAGCTCTACTGATTGATTTTGATTTCAGGAAGTAGTCGCTACAACCTTGTTTGAAAATTTATTTTTAGCCGTGGCGGCCATCTTGAATTTCCGGCAGACCTGAAATTTTGCTAGGATCAATTAAACATCAAGAGCAACATTCCTGTGAAGTTTCATGAAAATCCGACAAGTAGTTTCAGAGACGTAGTCGCTACAAGTTTTCATTAAATAACTCTATGTAAACAAAGATGGCCGTTGACAGCCATGTTTAACATCGAATCAAAACGATTTTTGACAAGGACCAACATCATGTCATGCTGATCATTTTAGAAAAAGTCCCATATCAATATCACTTATAGTTTTCAAGAAGTAGTCGCTACAAACTTGTATTTAGAAAATCTATTTTTAGCTGTGGCGGCCATCTTGAATTTCCGGCCGACCTGTAATTTTTCTAGGATCAATTAGACATTAAGAGCAACATTCCTGTAAAGTTTCATGAAAATCTGCCAAGTAGTTTCAGAGGAGTAGTCCTACAAGTTTTCATTAAATAACTCTATGTAAACAAAGATGGCCGTTGACAGCCATGTTTAACATCGAATCAGAACGATTTTTGACAAGGACCAACATCATGTCATGCTGATCATTTTAGAAAAAGTCCCATATCAATATCACTTATAGTTTTCAAGAAGCAGTCGCTACAAACTTGTATTTAGAAAATCTATTTTTAGCTGTGACGGCCATCTTGATTTCCCGTCGACCCGTAATTTTTCTAGGATCAATTAGACATTAAGAGCAACATTCCTGTAAAGTTTCATGAAAATCTGCCAAGTAGTTTCAGAGGAGTAGTCGCTAAAAGTTTTTACTATATAATTCTATGTAAACAAAGATGGCCGCTGGCAGCCATGTTTAACGTTGAATCAAAACGATTTTTGACAAGGACCAACATCATGTCATGCTGATCATTTTAGAAAAAGTCCCATATCAATATCACTTATAGTTTTCAAGAAGTAGTCGCTACAAACTTGTATTTTGAAAATTTATTTTTAGCCGTGGCGGCCATCTTGAATTTCCGGCCGACCTGAAATTTTGCTAGGATCAATTAAACATCAAGAGCAACATTCCTGTGAAGTTTCATGAAAATCCCTCAACTAGTTTAGAGGAGTAGTCGCTAAAAGTTTTTACTATATAATTCTATGTAAACAAAGATGGCGGCTGGCAGCCATGTTTAACGTCGAATCAAAACGATTTTCGACAAGGACCAACATCATGTCATGCTGATCATTTTAGAAAAAGTCCCATATCAATATCACTTATAGTTTTCAAGAAGTAGTCGCTACAAACTTGTATTTAGAAAATTTATTTTAGCTGTGGCGGCCATCTTGAATTTCCGGCCGACCTGTAATTTTTCTAGGATCAATTAGACATTAAGAGCAACATTCCTGTAAAGTTTCATGAAAATCTGCCAAGTAGTTTCAGAGGAGTAGTCCTACAAGTTTTCATTAAATAACTCTATGTAAACAAAGATGGCCGTTGACAGCCATGTTTAACATCGAATCAAAACGATTTTTGACAAGGACCAACATCATGTCATGCTGATCATTTTAGAAAAAGTCCCATATCAATATCACTTATAGTTTTCAAGAAATAGTCGCTACAAACTTGTATTTAGAAAATCTATTTTTAGCTGTGGCGGCCATCTTGAATTTCCGGCCGACCCGTAATTTTTCTAGGATCAATTAGACATTAAGACCAACATTCCTGTAAAGTTTCATGAAAATCTGCCAAGTAGTTTCAGAGGAGTAGTCGCTAAAAGTTTTTACTATATAATTCTATGTAAACAAAGATGGCCGCTGGCAGCCATGTTTAACGTCGAATCAAAACGATTTTTGACAAGGACCAACATCATGTCATGCTGATCATTTTAGAAAAAGTCCCATATCAATATCACTTATAGTTTTCAAGAAGTAGTCGCTACAAACTTGTATTTTGAAAATTTATTTTTAGCCGTGGCGGCCATCTTGAATTTCCGGCCGACCTGAAATTTTGCTAGGATCAATTAAACATCAAGAGCAACATTCCTGTGAAGTTTCATGAAAATCCCTCAACTAGTTTAGAGGAGTAGTCGCTACAAGTTTTCATTATATAACTCTATGTAAACAAAGATGGCGGCTGGCAGCCATGTTTAACGTCGAATCAAAACGATTTTCGACAAGGACCGACATCATGTCATGCTGATCATTTTAGAAAAAGTCCCATATCAATATCACTTAAGAGTTTTCAAGAAGCAGTCGCTACAAACTTGTATTTTAAAAATCTATTTTTAGCTTTGGTGGCTATCTTGGATTTCACATCAACATGAATTTTTGCTAGGATCAACTAGACTTCATGGGCAACATTTCTGTAAAGTTTCATGAAAATCCATCCAGTAGTTTCAGAGGAGTAGTCGCTACAAATAAAAGTTTACAGACGGACGACGGACGCCGCACCACGGCATAAGCTCTGCTGATCTCAGATGATCAGTAGAGCTAAAAATTACACAAATTCAGAAAAACGGGACAAATCATTAAAACACAGTTCTTAATTGATGTTTAAAGATTTGCTATATTCAAAATTATTTATTCAAACTAGATGTGTGTTCTGCGGAACATGTGCGTCGCCTGTCAGCGCTTTGTCAGTATAACAAGGTTTTTTGGACCCAGATAAATGACTTGACAAACTGGCCTGACTAAGTTTTCCTGAAGAAAAAAATGAGTACCCAAATAACGATCTTCAGTATGCCCTCGACCTTTATATTTTAGTATGGTCATGTCGATGTTGTCATGATGGGTATAAATTGAAAGTTTGATGAATAAATATCAAGAAATGAGAAAGTTATAGCCAAGTTAAGTTCTCGTGAAGAAAAAACTGAGTATTTAACCCATATAATGACCTTCAGTGTGACCTTGACCTTCATATTTTAGTATGGTCATGTCGACGTTGTCATGATGAGTATATATTGAGAGTTTGATGAAGAAATATCAAGAAGTGAGAAATTTATAGCCAACGCTAAGTTTTCGTGACCGGAAGACTGACGGACGACAAAGTGATCCCTACGTATTGCATTTTGCATTTTCGAAAGAAAATGCGACACACAAAAAACAATTAACTGTTCTACACAAGAAAACATGCAGTGAAATTTACATTCAAAATGCCGTTTTGAAAACCAAACTGAAAAGAAGCGGTCAATAACCTTGAAGCTCTACTGATAGATTTTGATAGCTCAATTGGCTCAATGCTGGCGGCCATGTTTGACATCAAATCAAAAGCCTTTTGTTTTATTAAAAGAATTTTGTTTAGGACCAAAAACACGTCATGCCAGTCATTTTAGTAAAGGTTCCACATCAATACCACTTATGGTTTTTGAGAAGTAGTGGCCAAAATTGTATTTTTAAAATCTATTGATAGCTATAGCTGCCATCTTGAATTACCGGCCGATCTGGTTTTTACTAAAGGGCCAACTAGACATCAAGAGCAACATTCCTGTAAAGTTTCATGAAAATCTTATTAGTAGTTTCGGAGGAGTAATCGCCATATGTTTTCCAGTATAATTCTATGTAAACAAAGAATGATGGATATTATCAAGTGCATCATTCCTGTGAAGTTTCATGAAAATAGGTAAAGTAGATTCAGGAGTAGTCACTATACAGAACAGCTCACGCGAAACCCACTTTACTCTTTTACACAGAGTGAGGAATTTACAAAAAATCGCGTACTTAAACGGAGTTTTGATGATAGACTACTAGGAGTGGGAATCAGCTATGCGAAAAGCTCTCGGCGTACTTATGCCACATTACTTCGCATAGACAAACTCGGAGTTCGCCGAGTTGAAACTGCACAGGTAAAGTGTGCAACTGTTTCTAATTGCAGTCATTTTAATGCATAATTATTCAATCTGAATGCCCGGATTATGTATACTGGGTCACGATAGTTATATGGCGCTTCTATTACCAGCTTCCAGGCGACTGAACATAAAATTCAATTAGTAATTATTATAATGGAAATTATAATTATATTTTTAATTATTCGTTATTTGTAGTAAGTTTTTACTATTCTGCTGTTTATTAATACATCGATGGGTTCTTTGGTCAGAAATTATCAGAAAAAATTGTAAAGAATTCCGTGTCATAAACCCGTTGTTAGTGCCGCCTTGTTAAAAGGTACATATATGGCCAAGGATTATGGGTATTTATGTTACATCTAAAGGCAATTGATTATGATCGATAGACTGCTAGTCAGAATTAACATAATAGAATAGAATAGAATTTTCTACGCAGTATTCACCATTACACAGTTGGACGATCAGGATTCTTAAGACTACTGTTTGTTGACGAACATTTTGCTATATATACAAGTACGATAATACGCTTGAATTTGATAAACAATTGGATATTTCTTATTTCTTTTGCGTTTTTATTCTATACCACAATAGTGGTATGATACATGTACATGTGTATGTTGTTTGCAACAATAGCGTACAAACAGTATATCCTTATAAAATAAACACTTTGGGTCTAAATAACTGGGCATCCAACAAACTGGCATGGGCAAGTAAATTTCAGAGTTAACTTGCCGTATGGGCAAGCTGTCCGTAAAGTTAATGTCGAGCCCTGCCTTAACCGATCATATCACAGCTTTTCTTTGTTGATAGGAACAGAGTCCTGTCACTAAATGTGTCATAGGCATAAAGTGATCGATCTTTCTGTGTTGATAATGTAGTGAATATTTTTTAATAAGTTTATGGGGTTGGAAACAATTATGAACTGATTCAATTAATTGTTTAATTGACTGATAACCAGGGTGCGCTTGATTACCAATTAGACTGAAATGCGATAAAACAGCAGCTAGCAAGCGAACTTGTAAACCAGCAATAAAAATAGATGCTTTTTGGTTCGTTGGTTTTGTTTTATGCATGTTTTAAAAAATAAAATCCATTTTAATAACAAGAGGTCAATGACCTTGAAGCTCTACTGATTGATTTTGATTTCAGGAAGTAGTCGCTACAGACTTGTTTTTTGAAAATCTATTTTTAACCGTGGCGGCCATCTTGAATTTCCGGCCGACCTGAAATTTTGCTAAGATCAATAAGACATTAAGAGCAACATTCCTGTGAAGTTTCATGAAAATCCGTCAGGTAGTTTCAAAGAAGTAGTCTCTACAAGTTTTCATTATATAACTCTATGTAAACAAAGCAGCCATGTTTAAGGTCAAATCAAAACGATTTTCGACAAGGACCAACATCATGTCATACTGATCATTTTAGAAAAAGTCCCATATCAATATCTCTTATTGTTTTGAAGAAGTAGTCGCTACAAACTTGAAATTTTTCTAGGATCAACTAGACACCAAGAGCAACATTCCTGTGAAGTTTCATGAACATCCGTCAAGTAGTTTCAGAGAAGTAATCGCTACAAGTTTTTACTATATAACTCTATGTAACCAAAGATGGCCACTGGCAGCCATGTTTAACGTCGAATCAAAATAATGTTCCACAAGGATCTACATCATGTCATGCTGATCATTTTAGAAAAAGTCCCATATCAATATCACTTATAGTTTTCAAGAAGTAGTCGCTACAAACTTATTTTTTAAAAATCTATTTTTAGCTGTGACGGCCATCTTGAATTTCCGGCCGACCTGAAATTTTGATAGGATCAATTAGACATCAAGAGCAACATTCCTGTAAAGTTTCATGACAATCCGCCAAGTAGTTTCAGAGGAGTAGTCGCTACAAGTTTTTACTATATAACTCTATGTAAACAAAGATGGCCGCTGGCAGCCATGTTTAACGTTGAATCAAAACGATTTTTGACTAGGATCAACATCATGTAATGCTGATCATTTTAGAAAAAGTCCCATATCAATATCACTTATAGTTTTCAAGAAGTAGTCGCTACAAACTTATTTTTTAAAAATCTATTTTTAGCTGCGACGGCCATCTTGAATTTCCGGCCGACCTGAAATTTTTCTAGGATCAATTAGACATCAAGAGCAACATTCTTGTAAAGTTTCATGACAATCCGCCAAGTAGTTTCAGAGAAGTAGTCGCTACAAGTTTTTACTATATAACTCTATGTAAACAAAGATGGCCACTGGCAGCCATGTTTAACGTTGAATCAAAACGATTTTTGACTAGGATCAACATCATGTCATGCTGATCATTTTAGAAAAAGTCCCATATCAATATCACTTATAGTTTTCAAGAAGAAGTCGCTACAAACTTGTATTTTAAAACTCTATTTTTAGCTTTGGCGGCCATCTTGGATTTCACATCAACATGAATTTTTGCTAGGATCAACTAGACTTTATGGGCAACATTTCTGTAAAGTTTCATGAATATCCATCCAGTAGTTTCAGCTGTGAAGTCGCTACAAATAAAAGTTTACGGACAGACAGACGGACAGACGGACGGACGGACGACGGACGCCGCACCACGGCATAAGCTCTGCTGATCTCTGATCAGTAGAGCTAAAAATAATAAGGATAATTTGAATGTAATTATGTGAAACGTTCATGCACAGAGCGGGATTTCAATTAGTTTTTTCTTTTCAGTCTTCAGTCAAAACTAACCAGACATTACGCTTGTTGATTTTATGGCGAAACTTGATTAAAACTGGCTTTCTGGTTTTGAAGATTTGCAACAACAAAACAGAGCTGGCATAACCCAAGAAACCGTATGACCAAACTCCACAAGTAACCTGCTCAGTGGAGATGTGGTCAAATTGTAAATTCCCATATATTTGTCCATAATGAAATGTCCATAAGCTGTCATTGAAAGCTTGTCTCCATAGTGAACATTCTGCCATTTGCCCAGGGTGTCCAGTTTTGATTGGGTTTGCAGTGTATTTTCAAAAATCTGCAAGTACCTATTTGTTGGCAAATCTGAAGTTGGCTAAACCAGACCAAATCTTTAGTTAAGTAATGACAGTCTGATTTTAATGAAGGAAATCAAACTAATAATAGGCCAAAATTTAAATCAATTTGACTTAAAGGTAATGCTGATACCATGCTGTTAGCTTTATCATGAACATAGTTTAGTTAACTTAACAAAAGACAATCTGTTTACAATCAACAAGATGCTCTAAGGATGCTTCAAATCAGAAGACTATCATGCTCCACTCCTGAAACATTGTTAATATGTTCATCGGGATGTTAACTGTAGATACAGATGGTGCCACGCGAACTACGACTTTTTGGCAGTCACCACGGCCATTTTTCAGTTACAGAGGAAAACCACCGCAATTTTACAGGAGATTGTCATCAAAAAATATCACCGGCATTCCCTGTGATCGCCAAAATCATCGCGATTGGAAAATGCAGTGTCGAAAGAAAGCGATCACAGTGTTTCTCGCTACCTTATAAAGTTGTGCTTTTATATATGCTTTACATACGCCACGCATTAATTACAAGCCGCCCCGCAGTGCTCTTTCTAAAACTGCTCGCGACTATAGTCTCTGGAAATACACAAAGGCACGTGTGACCTTTAAACTGACAATGACCAGATTTAGCCACGGGGTATTTCCAGTCTACAGGTAACTGATCACGCGTGATACTTGTGATAAGCACTGGTTCCCGTGAATACACACTGTTAGTATAACCGGCGTAATGGATTTCGGTAACCAACAACTTTGTCGTACTTGGAACATGTTTGTTTTCATAGTAAATGTAATTATCGGAACAATTATCTGCGGCATTATAATCGGCTGTTTGATGAATTGATACAAGGTAGGAGTTCCCCAGAAGATTGGCAATTAATGATTGAAGAAATTACAGTGCGCCCTTATTTTCTTTTGTACGCTAATTTTCGCGATCTGCAGAGTAGAATAAATGTTTTTGTCTGTTTTTTTAATGAATTGAATATTTGATGTTTGTGGAACTTAATTAGTGATTGAGCAAATAAGTAAATTATGGTTTATTGACTTCCGTTTGGTAAGTTTTGATTCTTTGAGTCACTAATCATATTTTATTACAAATTATTACTTTGAACATGATTCGCAATGCCTTCTGTAAAAAGAAAACTTCAAATTGTTGATAACAAAGATTTCAAAGAATAATCATTCTACTGCATCTTTCTTCAGTATCAGAGTAAGGTAAGTTCATGGTGTGATACAATGCACAATGTGTAATAATACCATTATACCACCACATCAAACTAAATAAATTTATATTTTATTTGTATTTACCCAATACTATAGAAGATTGATGAAAATACTATAGAAGATTGATGAAAACTCGTACTCAGACCATCTAGTAAGACTACACTGAATTCTAAGAACACTGTTAAAAGAATATAATAATAAAACTTTAATTAGTTTGCTGTATGGTAATATTGCTCGAATGACTGCAAGTTAAGTTATACAATGAACATTGTGTAATAATACCACCACATCAAACTAAATAAATTTTTATTTTATTTGTATTCACCCAACACAGATTGATGATGACAACTCATACTCAAACATACCATAAAAGCGATGTTCAGTTACAAAGTGTTTTTTTTACTAATTGTGCAGGTTAAAAATGCCCATTTTTTTATTTACCCTGCCCTTTTTCAAGGCTGGGGAAACACTAGTTCACCTATAAACAACTTCTCCCCCCCGATAGTTTTTGTTATTGTTTACCAGGGCCTTCTTCATAAATCAGAAATTCTTATAAATAGTATGGTGCCCTGATGCAGCTTTTTTAAACTAGCGCCGTTCAGGATTGTTATCCAATCTTCGAAGATCGCTTATTTTATTCTTTCTTTTGATTATGTTGGACAGAATTATTAACTTCACTTGATTCATCTACTTGGTGTTTTAAATTTAATATTCCACAGGGTTTATTGAATAAAACAGCAATTGAATGCGGATTATTTAGAAGAATTATTTATGGTTGTTTGACCCGAGCACGCGGATATTTTTCTTATATTTGTCCGCGTCTTTTATTTCATTTCTCATGTCTGATACAGACTGACGAAGTTTGGTAAAATATTAGTGATACAAACTAAACAAGATTTAAAACAATAAACAATTTGAATTTACAAACTGGAATGATTATCGCAATTTTAACATAGTGCAATGGCAAATGCCGATTTCCTGGTAGCTGTTTCCAGAGATCAAAGAAATAATGGTTTTATATTGCGTTTCTGCTGTTAACAATGATTTTGGCTAAATAAAAGATGAAAAGTTACAGTTAAAGCACTTGTTTTAAAACAATTATTTTGCAATTAAAAATGAAAACTATGAACATCAAGTCAGTTAAATCGGCGTGAAACCCCGGCGAGTTCTCACTGGGGTTCACCGTGCTGATGACCGAGAATCCCCATATTTTAATCGCGATGGATAAAATTTACCATCACCGCGATGTGTGCACTCTTTAACAAATCGCGGGGACAAAGTCGGCATGTCCGCTGTGAAATAAAATCACTGCGTGGAGTGTGAATGGTCGTAATCCGCGTGGCACCATCTGTTTTGTTATACTGATGTGTCCTACACCTCATGGTTGCCATTGAAGAAACCAACAGAATGGCAACTGTAAACGTATTGCAGCTGTACATCTGTTAATCTAATATGGTATGCAAAAATTTACGCACAAAATCATGCGGACACTTTCATGCAATGCAGCAATTTTCCGAAATACACCAGCATCAGCAACCTCATTCCACATCACAACTTACCATTTAGTTAGGAAATAAACTTCATTGATATTTTGTTGATTGCCAGTAGCCGTGAACTATATCACTTATAAGCTGCCAAGTATACTGTATAACCTAAAAATGTCTTGAAATAGCCACATGCCAGTTCAAATATTTTACAACAGAATGGTATAACAAATTAATCGGTACAAAATATATCAAGTATACATTTTTACCTAAAAATATCTTGAAACAGCCATATGCCAGTTCAATTATTTTACAACAGATATAACCTTAAAATAACCCATACACACTATAAAACTGTCAAAGAACAATATCATTGTAGCAATAAATAATTTATCAAGAGGCCACATGAAGCCTATCAAAAACAAAGACAAATTCACCCATGATACACAAGTAGATATTTACAGATTGCATGTAGAAAATATTAGCACTTGCTAAATTGTTCAAGTAATAAAAGAAACCCACTTGCTAAATTGTTCAAGTAATAAAAGAAACCCACTATGTCTCAGTCTACATTTATTCACTGAACATATTTATCTTAGTCAAATTGGTTTATATAAGTAATATTTATAGCATATTTTTTCTCGTATGCGATTTATACTGCACTCTCAGGCCCGTGGCCCTCGATAAGCAGTATAAATCGCATAAGAGAAAAAATATGCTATAAATGTTTTGTATCAGAGCCATTTATCCGACTACGCATGTGAAAGAAGTTTAAGGGCGTTGCAGTTTTCAGTAAAAATAACAGCTCGATATAATCACGAAATAGCATTATCACGCAGCATGAGCATGACCCATGTTTTGATTGCAGCCAATTGCTTCTGTACACTATTGTGCAAATTCAATGTCAAGGAGTGCTGTTTTGGAAATGGTTTAGTCTTTTTGATCGACGGTTGTGTGTAAATTACAACTGCGCGTGCGTAAAATGGAGTGGACTGTGGTATAACTGCCGAATCTGTCATTTATTACACGGCTGAAATATATCGGCATTTATAGCACGGTTTAGTCTCAGACCTTCAGGTTTATGAAAATTATATCATAAGCAGGAACAAAGGAAAACCATTAGAGCTATGGTACAAGTACATGTAAGTACATGTTTAATTATTATATATTATTACATTCCTGCATCTAGCTGAGTGTGAATATTTAATTATTTACATGTATAGCAATCCTTCTAAAATGCATCAAGGTTTTAAATTATTAATGCAAGTAAAATTGATTAAAATAGCAAGTAGAAAACCTTCGCTGTTGATTTTTGAAGGAAGTGACTAAAATATTAAATTTGATCCCTGGCCATCATTCAGTTACACCACATTGTTGCACTTCGACCAAACTTTGTTGGGCAATAATATTGCCATTGGGCAATAATTTGGGCAATAGTATTGCCTAAAGAGAAAAACATGTCATAGACGGCAAACATTTGCTGCCTGCAGCAAACAGAGCTATAAATAGCACATACTCAAACTGTGAATCATGAAGATACTGAGGAGTAAAAACTGTACTGCATTGGTTTAATGGAGTCAAAGCCATTGTAAACACGACTCAAACTTTCATAACCGTCCCATATATTTAGCTTTAAACAAAAGGTCAATGACCTTGAAGTCCTACTGATAAGTTTTGATAGCTAGATCAGCATTCCTGTGAAGTTCCATGAAAATATGTCATGTAGTTTCAGAGGAGTAGTCGCTACAAGATTTTACTACATAATTCTATGTCAACAAAGATAGCCAATGCAGCCATGTTTAATGTCGAATCAAACTAACTATGCACAAACCGTTACCCCACCCGCCTTTCATGTCTGTTACAATTACGCTCAACAATACCATGAAAAACAATAAACAAGAGGTCAATGACCTTGAAGCTCTACTGATTGATTTTGATTTCAGGAAGTAGTCGCTACAAACTTTTTTTTAGCAGTGGCAGCCATCTTGAATTTCCGGCCGACCTGAAATTTTGCTAGGATCAATTAGACATCAAGAGCAACGTTCCTGCGAAGTTTCATGAAAACCCGTCAAGTAGTTTCAGAGGAGTAGTCGCTACAAGTTTTCATTATATAACTCTATGTAAACAAAGATGGTCGCTGGCAGCCATGTTTAACGTCGAATCAAACGATTTTCGACAAGGACCAACATCATGGCGTGCTGATCATTTTAGAAAAAGTCCCATATCAATATCACTTATAGTTTTCAAGAAGTAGTCGCTACAATCTTGTTTTTTAAAAACCTATTATTTGGCGGCCATTGGATTTCACATCAACAAGATTTTTTGCTAGGATCAACTACACTTCATGGGCAACATTTCTGTAAAGTTTCATGAAAATCCATTCAGTAGTTTCAGAGGAGTAGTAGCTACAAAAAAAGTTTACGGACGGACAGACAGACGGATACCGCACCACGGCATAAGCTCTGCTGATCTCTGATCAGTAGAGCTAAAAATCACACCTACCGTTTCATTATCAAACATCCTTAGTTTCTTTACTCATCGAAAGATTGCCGACAAATCGGCCCGATTGCTAATTAATCAACGTGTTAGTGTTATTGTTTCAGTGTATCGCCATTTTCAGCGGTAATTTTGCCAGTTGTGCGACATCGCTGATAAAAGTTCACAAAATATACCAGAAACCACAACAGTTACTTCCCTTGTTATTAGTCATTGTCGTAAAGGTAAACCGTAAAGTGTTCTACGATAAACAATTGCGAAGCATCGAAGGCGATTCATGATTTTTTTTTAAAAAATAAATAGGGGAAAAATGTAGGTTCCCCAGATGGGGGAAGACGCCGGTATCCGGCGCCAGTTATATAGTAAAAAAAAAAACTGATAGCTACACACCAGAGGCATTTTCATCACCTCTTTTTAGGCTTCGTCTTATAATCACCACAGAGTTTGAATTTAAGCTCTCATATTTGCAAAATGCGAGTTAGTTTTGAAGAACGAGAGTTACTTTTTCATGTACTAGCAAAATTTGGCAAGTGGAAAATATCAGGAGATGTACCGGGTTTTATTTACGTCAATTAAAACACACATGGCGCACTGACTACACTTGTATAGGCCGCGCGGGCAAACATACCAGTGATCAATTCATTTTGTAAATATTTGTGAAACATATTGGCTTTCCCCGAAATTCTATAAATAAATAGAATGGTTGTTAGTGTATTTCGATAAAACTACGCTTTCCTGACTAAGTTAGATAACCGGTCAAAATGATTTGTGCAAAATGAAAAAAAGATCCCCAGCAGGTACTTTGTGACGTCAGTCCAGGGACTGTTATGGATAAAACGCGAGCCGTACCGGCCCCGTTCTGTAACTTGGCTTTATAAGTTTAACCGTAAAGATTAACCGAAGAACTGTTAGTTAAGACACTTTCATTTTTAAAATAAAAAACACATTGTATCAAATTTATTTGGAGTAATTAATAAAACTGAAATCATTACAATCATTACAATATCTGTTCGAAAATAGGGAAACAAGTCATCCCGTACAATGTGTGGTACCTTACGGCCCGGCCGGCATTTTAGACGTTATCGTAAACACTCTACTAGTCAAAATGCAAGCTTTTACGGATAGGCGAATCAATAATGAAGCAAATTTCTGATTTTTCAACAAACGAAAAAAAGAAGACTAGCGATGAATTGCTGTCTGTCTTAGACAATCAGCCAGCACCATGTGCTGAATCAGCCGCTTGTGGTCACTGCCATGTTTTGGTAAAATAAAAGTTTATAAAATTTTACAAGTTCATTTTTCATTTTGCGAGTAGAAAAAATTGCCACTTGCAAAAAATTGCAAGTAAGAAATTAAGTTAAATTCTAACCCTGCCTTTGAAATCTTACAAAGATAAATATGTCTACTATTCACTTTTTGTTATTATTAATGCCTAATATAACCCGTACTGCGCATCTCGTTTGCAATACCTATACACCATCACCACTTTTTATTTGGCGCCAACTTTCTTACAGGGAGCCATCTGTTAAAATGTGCTTTTCAACATGCAAACAAATACACGCTCTGTATCAGAGGACACAATGCACCTTTTTGGGTTTGTATGTGTAATAATTTATAAAAATTTGCTGTCGATGCGCTGCATAGTCTCGGAAAACTACGCTAAATAAAAGTCACCTCGAGAACAGGATACTTGAGGATATAATTAATGTCCCTTTAAAGTAATGGGGGAAAAAAAAGTTTGACGGACAAACTACTTGAACTTTTGAAACTGATAAGATTCAAATTTTATTGGCTGCTGAATAGCTGAAGGAAAACAATATAATATGGGTGTCCAGTAAGGCGTGTGTGTATATATGTTCATGTTGTATCGGCAATCGCTGACCACCGAGAAAGGGTGACGCCAGGGTAATTCAATTAAGAGTCTGCATCAGCGAAGGGAAACAAATTCGGAATTTGAGGACATACCGTTTCATAGATATTATTACAAAAAAGTTAGAGAAACCAGCACACAATATTCCGATAGAATTTGAGATAAAGGAACGGTTCGAGTTACTTTTGAAGACGAATAACCTTAGTAGGTGCGTCAAATAATGGTGACCAAAAACTTGTTCACTTCCGCATTGGAATGCCGGTCGAAAGTACCCGAAGTAAGGCAAAACATCCTAATATAACTGCATGTATTGAACAGGAGATGTTAAAGAACATATATATGCAATTAGTATGTCTGTAAACGTGATCAAACTTACCATTTTTGTATTTTATTGTAGCGTGTTTCGTGACAGTGCTGACTCCCTCTTCAATCTCTGAAGAATAGACACGCAGTGAATTGGTCATCGTCTATTTATAGATACAGAAGCTGATTGGTTATAAATTAGTACAATATTTTATTAAATCGTTATAGTTGGATGTGTAAATAAAACAGTATAGTATGTGATTAAAATATGAACATTTTTAATAATTTTAAAAGACATACGGTATACATATATACCATTTTAAAATGTGTGAGTAATGTGGTCACGCAGTTGCCTTATTTGGTCATACGAATAGTTTTCGTTAGATCACATGACTCGGAATATGAAATGTGGCGGGGAGATTTGGCCGTTTTGCCTGAAACAGTCCAGTCACCTATCATGGTCATCATGTGATAAGTGGCGTCGCTGAAGTAGAAAAGCTTTTTCGTACAGTAAATGAATAATGGTTAGCTAGATACTACTGTGCACTTCTGGGTACCAGGGAGGTGGAGACGCTGACCATGTTGTCGCGCGTGTGTTTCACTACTGCGTGAAAATGACTATTTCCCGTTGTTGCGCGCGCGTGTGAATAACAGCAAATTCTTATAAATTATTACACTTACCAGGGAGTAAAGATATATATGTATTTTGGGCGTTCTGGCTCAAAGCTCTCGTTTCACTCGAGTTTGATCCAGAAACGCCCAAAATACATATATATAAAAAACGCTTACCACAAGGTGCTGAAATAAGCTGAGCCAGAGTTATATTCTGAGATTTTTTAATAAAAGTTGATTTGTTATTAAAATCACACCCAAATCAACGAATAAACACGAAATTAACAAAATATGATTTTTTTTTAGAAAATCATATGTATTCATTCTCCGACCTTGAATACTAAGGTGGTGGATCATACTCATACACATTACTAAAACAATTTATCACACACTTTTTAGACTTTTTTGTAATGTTGCCATTGCTTCCTTTCTTCCCTGCTCTACTAGTTCTTTTTTTTGAACTTCACTTATTTCAGCTTTCTTTTGTTTGGTGTCCTGTTTTAAACTATAATATTTATCCAACTCATCCAAAATCAACTTAAACTCTTGCTCAGATATCTGTGCATCACTTAATGCTTTTGATATCAAATTTTTTATGCTATTTAACTTAGACTCTGCCAAAGTTTTTATTTCATAATGTTTTTGAGCTTTTGAATTAAGCTTGCGTCTGATGAAATTAATACAAACACCTGTAGTCCCACATACTATTGCTGCTATTTCCAAAGGTAACAAAACTGGAACAACAAATCCAATTCCAGCCATAATAACACCTGCAGATATCAAGGTAGTGTCAGTTCCATCTGTGATATTAATACCACGTTTATATTTTTTATAAAGAGACTTGCGTGTGTCTCGCTCTGTAATTAACTTTTGTTCAATCTCTGAAATGTCTTGTAATCTATAATTTTGTCCGTCTTTTACTTGCACCGGTCCGTCTTCCACTGGCAACGGAGGATATATACTTGGTGCTGTCGGTGGCTTCCTTTTTTTTTAATAATAAAAAAATTAAATTAATTCAATTAATAATGATGCCACCGTATTTACAGCAGTAGCGTTGGCAATCTTGCATATAAAGCTAATGACAGAACCAGGACTAATATCTAAAGGTATATCAAAGCTATCGTGTTTGCGCGGGATGATGTTAAGCTTTATACCATAATTTGGGTATTCAACATCATTAACAGAGAGTATTACAGATACGTCACCAACCAGTCGTTCACTCGCCAAACCTATTCCCATAATACGACCACGGCGTGTCATTACATACCCCACATTTGGTTCTGCTCCACCGTTACCAAATGAGAGTACTCTATTAAATGCAAGTGAACCCTTAGCCTCCGCAAATATTGTAATAATCCCATATTTAAGATTATCAACTTTATCTCTTAGTTTGTTGAATTTGTTAACAATAGGCACAACTCGCCTATGGAAATCTAAAACATGATGGGTTAAAGTTTCTGAGTCTTCTGTTTTTTTAGGTTTTGTTGCTCCAAATATACTCATTGTTTTTTGTTTTTTTATAAAAATAAATTTTAAATAATTTCTAAAACACAACTCACAGGAAAGCTGTGATTATCTATCTTGCTGCCATGCTCATCTCTGACTTCTACTTTTAATTCAGAAATTGTACCACCCGAAAGACAGCGATATTCAGGATAAAAACGTGTTTATACAATATCCCCAAACTGCTTATTTACCACAGGCATAACTCCTATAATAGTGCTTGGCACACCATTAAAATAATTACTTCTCGTATTAACTTGTTCCAGATGAACATATCCTGTTTATAAGGAGCTAAATCAATTGATTGTTGTCCAGTATAAGTACCTGTCAACCATTTTCTGTCCTTAAATCCCAGCATTTTTGAAAGACCGCTTGATAATCGTGTCTCTGTTGGCGTCTCTAAAGAGGCTATACCATTATGCGTATCAACGGTTAGGGTAATATTTAGTCCTTCAAATATATCTGCCAACTGTTGAAAGTTATAATGTCCATCTGGTATATGATACGTATCATCTGGGTTTTTTCTCTTTATGACTTTATGATTCATATTATACCAACCGATAGTGTATATAAAACTCTTTAATCCAACGCGCTTAGTTTCATTTCTATTATCGATATACTGTTGTAAGTTAATAGAGTTGTCTATGTTTGAAATTGTACGAAACATTTTTTTTAATATATATAAAAAATACAAATAAAAATGATTTCTAAAGAATTCAAATATAGCCCAGATGCTCACTACTATTTAAGTACTTTTAGCAAGAAAGTGATAGATATAATAAATCAAAACATAGTCATTACATCAAATGGTAAAGGCTTTAAAGCATCATTTCCCAATGTCTTTGAAAAATACAAACTCCCATACGTCAAATCAGATGCTATAGTCCAAAGCTGGGGAACAGATTGGATGTTATTTTGGCAGAATCAGTTGAATTTTGCTATTTGGTGTGCGACAACTGGGTGTGGTATTGATTTCAACAATCATCTGAAAGCTGATGCCCTGGTTGGTTCGTTATTTCGATTTCATGTCTATTACCAAGTCAGAAGAATATTATTTGAGATGAGTGTAGCAATGCCGCAAGACCCAAATTGGAATGCGTTTAATAACACATATAACCGAAACGCATACGAGAGAATATGCAAGGAGTTTAATGTTGACTTTAATTCGGACTGGAGACAGAAAACTGCTACCCTTTGGACTATCAACATTAATGTACCAGCACGGAGCATGAAAGGTATTTTAATGCTGTTTGAAGACCCAGACAGAACAGACACGGAATCCTTTAACAACCCAAAGATTGAAAAGGTTGAAATGACAATAGAGGGCGTACCAAATCAGTTGTATAGTCAGGGCATGAGGGCACATCAACATTGGGATGAAATCAACAAATATTTTGCTTTAACATCAAAAAGAAACAAAGAGACAGACATAGTGGCAAAGGACTTATGCTTTACCAATGTTTCTCTTGAGACCTATCTAACAAAATCATTTGCTTTGTGACTTGACCTTAGAACATGTGATGACAATTTATTACACCGTAGTGGAAGAAGAATAGAAAACGGCAGTGAAGGCATAACGATACTAATAAATAAAAAAAGCAGATGCAGATCAATCTTTAAATATTTATCTATATATAATACAAGATGCGCAAATCAATTTCGAAGATGGAAGATTCAAAGAAGTACGATACTAAATATCCTAAATATCCACACAGTGCCATTATCTGTGGTCAGACAGGCTGCGGTAAAACAGAATTTGTTCTTGACATACTGGAACAAGAGTATGTTGGAGTATTTAAACATATAATTATATTGTGTCCAACCATAGAGTGGAACGAGGCTTATCAAAATAGACCCTGGATAGGTGATGTAAGACACCCGAGAGATAAAAAAAATAACAATTGTCAATCCCGTTAGCAACGGTGAAGAAATGCTACAAGAACTGTTGCGTTTCTTTTTCAAACAATATGCTGGCAAGCCCATATTATACATCATTGATGATTGCTCCGCCACAAAAGAATTAACAAAGAAAAAAGATATGTTGTCAGAGTTGGCATTCTCTGGTCGTCACGCCAAACAATCGGTGTGGGTTATTTCACAGAGATATAATTCTGTATTGAAAGATTTGAGGGAGCAAGCAAAATGGTTGTGTATGTTTTACACCAAGGACAGAGATAGTTATGAAAATTGTTTGAGAGAAAATGATGTTATTCCGACGCTGGAGGAGAGAACCAGAATAAGAAAAGCTTTAGCAAAGACTAAATATTCGAAGTTAATATTGAGGACTGACCAACCAACTGGTTATTGGGTTGAATAATTTATTTTATAAATTTTTGCAAAAGCCACATGTTATGCGCATGTTTTTTACATTAACGGCTGTACACATTTTTTTTACGCAGCTGTGCACAGCCGTTAATGTGTCACCTGCTTTCAGTTAGGAAATCTACGCTTGCGCTCATCCCACAATCCGTTTAACTTTTCAATGGGCTGGCTCGCTCCATAGAGATCACCAGAACTCTATTTGACATATCTCTACCGAAACGAAACGCAGAGATACACCTAAAGTTTGGCAAGGTCTGTTACCAGCAAACACATATCAGGGAAGAATTCTTTAGCAGCTGCACCCCAATATTAGTTTGCTAGTAACGGAACTACACAGCTACCATCTAGTAAGCGCCACAATTGTGAGACTACAACAAGTTAGCAAATAACTGTCATTTTCACCAGGTAACCAACACTTACAAACATATAACCGATAGATAATATAACTCGATCTCCTATATATACTATATCACCGACCGCTTGACTTTAAAAAGGGTTTTTAAATCTGCATAAATTCAAATTATCATAGTTAATAATTCTAATTAGCATTATGCTGTAATACAATCTGATAAATTAGTTGTGTTGGTATTAATAGCGTTGACATTTGCTTTAATATTTTGTAAAAGTACTTTTAAATATTAATTAAAACAAAAATTGTCACAAAACGTAAACGGTTGTGTGATATGGTATATAAATAGACGTTTATAAACGGTCATGTGACACTGTAAAATAAAAAGAGTTATTTCCCTTGAAAAAAAGAGTTATTTCCCTTAAAAAAAAAGAGTTACTTCCCTTGAAAAAAATAGTTATTTCCCTTGAAAATTAAAATTATCTCCCCTAAAAGATCAGGGTTACCTCTCCTAAAAAAGAGTTACATCCCCTGGAATGAAAAGAGTTAGTAATAGGTTGAATAATTGCTTTTTTTTTTACAACTGTTGCTAATAGTAATACTAACAACAAAGTAGCAATGTTAATAGCAATGCTTGCAGCAAATTAACAATGCTAATAAAAAAAATAGCAATGTTAATAACAATGCTATTAACAATACTAACCATAACTAGTTGCGTGGTGAATATCGCAACTGGTTGTTTTGTATTTTATATTTATTCCAAGATAAAAAATAAAATTATTAATATAAAAATGAATGCGGAAGAACTATAAAAAGATATATCGGAAGTTTCCACAGATGAATCAAATCAACAAGAAACAAAAAAAAGAAAGATTATCAGCCATAGTGGCTGGCGGTGGTAGCCGTCAATATTTGGGTAAAGACATACAACTCACGACTATAGATAGCATGTCCCCGGATGAAATTAACAAACTTTACTGCAGATATGAAGCAAGACTTGGGGCAAGTATGACCAAGACTTTAGGCAATTCTTTTATTAACTTGTATGTGATGGGAGTATCAAAATATTTCAATGTGACAAATCCACCAAAACTGATAGAAGGTTTGAAGGAAGACCCATTTATTAATCATGCTTTGACAAATGCTTGTTGCGAGTTGTATCACAGGTATGGAACGTTCTTAGCGCCATTTACAGCAATACTGACAACTGTTAGACATATTGATTTTAATAAAAATAAAAATGTAGATAATATAAATGATGGAGAACCAAGAGAGTGAAGTTATACCTGTTGAAGTTGATACACAATCTGTTAAACAACAAAAAGTAAAAATTCTAAAACGAGTAGAGGCTGGGAAAAAGGGAGCAGCGGCAAGGAAGGCAAAGCGTTTGCTTCAGGATGCTGCAAAGCAAGATGCAAAGCATGTAAATCAAGATGAAATAACAAAAATAACCGCAGGTGAAGAGGAACCAGAAAAAATCAAAATAAACGTATACAAAAATTATATTCCACCGTGTGTGCTTTAGTAGGCATTGCTGGGTTGGGTTTGTATATCTATAACAAGAAATCGGTTGCTACACATGTTGCTACGCATGTTGCTACACAACCTGTTGCTGTTTCTGTTGCACCAAAAGACCCGTTTGATTTGTAATAATTTATTTAAAAAATTAAAAAATAATCATATAAAAAATGGCAACAAGTATTGACGGAAAACAAATTGTAAATATGATGTATCACGCTGGAGTGGAAACACTTTTAACTATTGGATATTCTGAGATTGGCAGAAAACTACTAAGAAAACCAGCTCCTAAAGTGGATTTTAATATGGGAGATGTTGGGATGCTGTCTGTGGATATAATGTTAGCAATGGCTACGAGGGATATGTTGATTAAGCAAGGTATTATTCCTGCGGATATTATGAAATAATTTAAAAAATATATATAAAAAAAAATGGCAAGCGTAGCAGCAATGATGATCGGTGGCGCAGTAACAAACGCATTGGCGTTTAGCGGTTCAAATTATCTGTTTTCAATAATGGGAAGTCATTCAGATGAAGAAAGACAGGAAATACAAAGGCATAACAAAGCAGTGGAACAATTGAACGCAGCACAAGCGGCGTGGAATAAAAACAGAACAGAGGAATTAGATTTTATTAATGAGCAACTGCAGAAGGAGCATCATGCAGAGCAGACTTTTGATGATGTGAACCAGGCTATGAAGCAGTATTATTATATAACTGGTAAACAGCTGGCGGAACCGGAGTTAGGGTTGAGTGATTTCTATACACCATCTCCGGATCAACAGAATAGAGAAATTACGTTTATTGTGGTGGGCATGGCTGCAACTGGATTTGTGGCGTATAAATTGATTTCATAAAAAAAAAAAAATAGTTTAAAACTATAATTACTTTGGAATGACTAAGTTATATGTATAATACTTTTTTTTGTTGTTCTTACTTTGGAAAGACTAAGTCATATGCATGATACCTATTTTTTTTGTTGTTTTTACATGGTTTCAATCCAAGTGGTCGAATATAATATGGTGGTTTAGCACTCTTCTCTATTTTATTTTTAAGATGATCAGGCGCCCATACTTCACCGTTGTCTAATAATGTCAATACCATGGATGGACCATATTCAGTATCCACTATTTTTGTATCTGTAATAGTGTTTATTTTATTTATTTCCAAGTCTGTCCATTTCTTTGTGCTATTTTGATTTTGCTCTTCAAGCAGTTCATCAAATCGTGCAGTTGTGATTTCCTTTTTTTTTCTTTTATAGTTATATAAATTTTAATCTTTAGTAGAAAAAAATGGAAAAAATTTATTACAGCCCAAAAGGATTTTGGAGAGGTTACTCAGCAGTTAAAAAATTGGCAAAAGAGGCTGGTGTTAGTGAAAAACAGGCATTAGAATTTTTAAAAAAACATGAAAATATATACAGTCGACATCTAAAATATCCAAAGTTATTACAAGTGGATCCAGGCAGAGAATTTATGGGTGCAGTATCGCAGGTGATGGCAAAACATAATGTAAATATCAGACGGGGCAGAACAGAAATACACAGAGACCAAGCTATAGTGGAAAGATTTAACAGAACATTAGCTGAAAGATTGTTTGGTTATCAGTATGCTAAGGAAATAGATTCACAAAATCGTAATAGAGAGTGGGTAAAGAGATTACCAGAAGTTGTTAAAGGAATAAATGTGGAGACAAAAAAGCCCCCTCCTGTTGAAACAAAAACATTAAAAGATGATCCTATTTCTATGAATGCCAGTGTAAGATATTTATATCAACCTTGGGAACAAGAAGGTGGAAGACGCAGAGCAACTGATCCAATGTGGAGTGTAGATATTTACAAAATTAAAAGTTTTATGGTGACGCAAGGTATAAGAGTATATTATTTAAAATTACCAGCGCCACAAAGAGGATTTGTCAAAGAAGAACTACTTATTGTTTCTGCTGATACCCAAACGCGTTTATAAGTTTTTATAAAATCCATATGCATCAGTTTTAATTCCATCTTCTCGAATGTATCTTTTAGTGTAAAATGGTGACTGTTACTTTGTTTACTGTTATACCATATATTTGATGCTTTATTGATCGCATCATATTCATCTCATGGGTGTATTTTTTCTTGTTAAACAATGCATCCTTGTAGTTCTCAAAGTTTATATGTTTTTTAACTACATAATTTTTTACACCCTTTGCTTTCTTGATAATCTTCTCATCCGCTCTCAAAATAGAATATAGCTTGGGTCTTAATCCAACGTACTCAGATATAGCAACACCAGCACATTCATCTTTCATTTTACCTAATACTTTTTTGTTTGTATCATCGTGCATTGAATGGGTTTGCGGATAATCACTTAAATCATACTCATCTTTCATTTCAGCCATGTCTTTGTACACATCTTTTGTTTTGATTTTTACCAGCAAGCTGTCAGTGTCTGTGTATGCTAAATTACAGTCAGCTCCATACCTTTTCTTTAAAGTATTATAATACCAATCATACATCATGTACTTTGATAAATCCAATACTGACATCCCAACATAGATTGGTTTGTTTAATGTTAATTTTGTTTTGTTTACATGTATTGCTGACAATTCATCTGAAAATTTTATACGCCTGTTAAAGTTGGGTTTGGCTATTATTTTTCTTATCTTTTCATTTTCAGAGCCGTCAGTTTTGACTAGTTTTATATCAGTCCGTTTGCGTAGATTTTCCATTGTTTTACCAAACACAGAGTTGTTCATAAGTTTATAAAAATCCTTTTCAAAGGTTGATTTACCTTTTTTTCTAAGTTCTGTGTTTAGATTTATGTATGATTTCATCCATGGTTTTTCATTAAATTCTAATACTCTGTGTATTTTCTTTAGTCTCATACCCAAAGATAAATACAGTTCCATTTTTTTTATGATGTAACACATATTTTTCTTTGTCCATAAGATTGGGGACTAGTTGTTCTGTATTTATCAAGCTATTATTTTCCAACAGACCTGTCTGGTATTCAGACAACTATTCTTTTTTCATTGCTAATCTTTCCGGTGCAAGTGAATAGTCATTGTGAGCTTCATGGAGTTCTTTGGGATATTCTAGATCTACTTCTAGAATATATCTTTTTGCTTTTTTTGGCTCTGGCAAGGTTTCTGATTCCAACCACTTAAAGCCAGAATATGGAAGTGGCTGACTCATTGCCCACCCATAAAGATTATTTGCATCAAAATACATTAAAAAGTTGTTTTCCTCGTTAGGGTTATAATCAGCTACGTGTGGATTGTTTGCTTTGGCATATCGTGTTGATACCATACTAATTCCACCACGCATACATTTTTCTATAAATAAATGCATGTCAATGTCTGTCAAAAGTTCTAAATATATTTTAGAATGTTTAAGTAAAGCATCCCAAGATATTCCAGGTGCTGTATAGTAATGCAAAGGATCAAGTTTGTATGCATTCATACATATTTTCCTAAAAGAAATACATCTGCTAACAGAGTTACATCCGTTTGTAAATATAAATCATGATAGTCTCCTAATGTTTCACATTTTAATTCTTTCCATACTTTTTGAGCATGTTTGTAATCTTCAAGACTTATACCTTCACCTCTAAGTTCACTGTAAAATGCCTCTATGGGTGGTAATTGTCTTTCCTCAAATCTATCCATGCTATCAAAATATTCATAAGGATAAACACCTTTTCGTAAAAGTAAATCTGTTTGTTCTCTAAACTGATCTTTAGTAATTTTGAAATCAGATTTGTCTGTTGCATCAACCAATCTTTCCAAAGACGAAGCCATCAATTGAAAGCTATCTAAAAATCTAAGTTGTCCGACACTAAATGAAATATACTTTTCAGCGTTGTTTGGGATGCATGTAATATTACCTGTCATTTTATGTCTTTTTTGCATTATAAGATGACTATCATATCCTTTAAGGTTATGAAATATAACAGGTATAGGTGTTTTGTTTGGTTTTATTTTCAGTTTTAAGTTACAGTTTTTATGTGCTGCACCTCTGTATTCTCCTGTAAAATGACAGTGGTCTTTTACTTTACCGTTTTTACCATTTTCTATTTTATTTTCACATATCCAACAGTGTGTTACTTTTTCATGATCTTCCTCATTTTGCTGCGTCATGATTAATGGTTTTTGGTGAGCAAATATATTATTAATGTTGCTTTTTTCACATTCCAAATTATTTAGAAACTTTTCAACTACATGTTCACCTCTGTAAATAACAGATTCTTTAGCTTTGCCATCATATCTAACAACTTGGTATCCAAATCCACAAGCTTTATGTACGTTTGTGATTTCAGATTTCTTGCCAAACTTAACTGGTTTTGGTTCGATTATACTTTCAAAATCAGCATATATTGTAAAAGGCACATGCATCTGATTTTGATGATTTTGAAACATTATATGATTTTTACCTTTCTTAGGCATTTCTATTTTACAAGATTTTTTGTTAATACCATTGCAGTCTTCTTTGTGTTTGGTGAGTAGATTTTCTCTTGAAAATCCATAAAGACAACGATCACAAAAATAAGTTTTACCATGGTGTTTGTTTTGGTCATAGAGTAATCTGTTTAGATTTTTAATCCAGCAATAGTGATATTTTGTTGTAAATACTTTTGGTTCAGCGGGATAATCATCGGGGTTATAATTGTCATCTATGATTCCTTCTTCATTGTTTGGATTATCTTCATTTTCTAAATCAACCTCAACGTCTTCAGGAATTAAAAGCAGATTAATTCTTTTTATTTCCTTGGGTTGCTCTGATATTTTATATGGAAACACAGATACCTTTTTTCCTATGCATCCATAAACATTAATAGCAAGGTTGTTTTGTTCTTCTACTTTGGTTATTTGAGTGGGAAAATCAATGTTATTTTTCTTCAAGAACTCTATACTAGGATACTTTGATAATCTATCAGAATTCTTTTTAGCTGGATTTAAAGCTGAATTTATTGCATGAAACAAACATTGATCATCATCGTTTTTTACATTGATAATTGCTTTCCTATCAGCTACTGCTTTAGGCAAAGGAATATATGAAGAATATATGAAGAACCTTTTAACGGCTCGTACTTTGCAATATTTAAGTAAAGCTTAACACAGTGATCAATTTCTAATCCGGATGCTGTGTTTGTAAATCTTTCAAGACTCTCTTGTATAAATGCAGATGACTCATTGTAAAACTCATTTATTTTTTCAGAGTTCAATATGGCATTTTGTTCACTGTGTAACACTGCTGTAGTGTATTTTTTGGTAGCACCGTCATCTTTAAATAAATCTACAGTGAGACCTAATTGAAACTTTAATCCATTCGTCTCTATTAGCTCTTTGATAATTTGTTTTGTAATAATGGATTTCTTCTCACGGAATAGTTTTTGAGGGTCTTTGTATTTCTCAACAGATATCTCGTATGCTTTGAAATGACCACACATTGGTTTGTCAACCAGTTTTAGTTCTGAAGTAGATTTTTTATCTTTAAAAACTTGTTTTAGTTCATTTATAACATTTTCTTGTAATTTAGCATATTTCTGCTTTTGTTCTTTTGTAACATTTTCTTGTAATTTATCATATTTCTGCTTTTCTCGTTTACGTTGTTTTTTAGCACGTCGTCTCTTGAGTAAATTTTCTAATGTTTGAGAATTAACATCTTTTGGAGTTTCCTTTGGAACTTCTTTAAAAGGTTTTAATGCATTTATACCGTTAGATAGTGTTTGCTTATCTATTACACCTGTTTTAAACAGGAGTATTAATTCTTTTATAGTCTCCTCGTTTTCCATTTCCTTTATTTGTTATATATTAGAAATACATTTTCTTAAATATAAAATAATTATATACAAAAGAGACAATAGAAAGCAATGTTTGTAAATTTCTTAAAATTGGATTACATAATCCATGTGAAAATAAGCCAACAAAAGATTCTAATTATTGCAGTTTGCATAAATATAGATTAAAAAAAAGTCATGCATTACCGTGTCTAAAATGTAAAAAAGGCACTTCTGCAAAATATCAAGTGTGTGCTGGTTGTGGTGCTCATTCGATTAGAAAAAAACATGAATACTGGAGGTTAAAGTCGTACAAGCCTGAGTGTCTCCGATTTAGACGTATTGAGGTTTAAATCATATTTTGTTAATTTCGTGTTTATTCGTTGATTTGGGTGCAATTTTAATAACAAATCAACTTTTATTAAAAAATCTCAGAATATAACTCTGGCTCAGCTTATTTCAGCACCTTGAGGTAAGCGTTTTTTAAGGTACAATATCAGAGTTTATGAATATATCGTCCCTTTCGCGTATCAATCAATTCACCTAAGCAGTTTATTATGTCCCTCAGAACTGTACTGACGCTAGCTGTATTGATATTGTCCTTGAGGACAGTACTGAACCCAGAGAAGCTGGCAGGTGATATTTTCACAGAGATTAGTATTGACTGTATCCGTTTATTGTTTCGCTGAGGACTGTACTGACACACGATTTAAAAGAACCTTATTACATTAAAGCAGACCATTTCTAAAAATAAAAACATCCTTTAGTTTAAATACCACACATTTTTTCTGTCATTATAAAGTACCAGTAGCTTTATATGCAAGAACATGATGTCTTAGTACAATGTGACTTGATTAATACTTTTGGTATATTCTAGCAGCGAGAATAGTAGCTGTTATGGTGCATACGTACAACAGAGTTACTGTGATGCCCTTTTAGAATAAGTAGGTATCAGGGTCGACCATATCAAGACAGGTTCATGAAGTGATCAAGCAATGCATGCATAAACAGCCACCATACAGCAATAGATTAAACGTTAACAACCAAGCGTGCATGCATAAAACTCACCAACGAGAAGAATACCTCATCGATCTAGACATTTTCGTACGACTAGTTAATGTTTTTCAGGTGAATATCTCTGGAATTTTTACATTTCTACATATCTCGCGCTGACACGTATTCTGTGTTTTGAAACTTAAACCCGAACACAGCTAACACAAATCGACAACGTTAACAGGCAAACGTCATATATGTGAATAGGTTGAGTTTCCAAGTACAAAACAAGACGAGGGGCGGGGAATATACTCTGTCCACCCGTCTCAGGTTATGGGGAGAGGTGCTAGCCCACTGTTCTTTTTTTTAAACTACACACATTCATTTCTGATTATCATGACAGCCGCTTTTGATGAATGACCGTTCACTATTCGGGCAAGTTACATGTACTGTGAAGCTGCCATCCTTCGAAGGGGATGTTAAGCCGTTGACCAGGCCTATGTACAGGAAGGGCCACACCGTATATAAGTATGCTCCTTACACATTTTGCTGTAATTCTGTGTTAATCAGTGACAACATGCCAGCAAAGCCTTCCTCGGAAACGAACTCACTTGGGGAAAAAACATTGCTTGCAAACAGGTAGGGTAAACGAAAAGACAAGTATGCATACACACTGGTGAGAAACCGTTTAAGGATATGACTATATTGTCCCTTTGGTCTTTCAAGGAAGTGACCTAAGCAATTTATTTTGTCCTTCAAGACTTTAGTGACGCTAATTCTTGAAATTGTCCTTGAGACAGTACAAAAGCCATGGAAGCCAGTAGGTGATATTTTCGTAGAGTTTAGTAGTACTGACTGTATTCGTTTTAGGACAGCACTAACGCTAGCCGGCGATATTGCCCCTGAGGACAGTACTAACGCTAGATGTTGATATTGCCTCTGAGGACAGGACTAACGCTAGATGTTGATATTGCCTCTGAGGACAGTACTAACGCTAGATGTTGATATTGCCTCTGAGGACAGGACTAACGCTACCTGTTGATATTGACTTGTGGACGGTACTAACTCTAGCTGTTGATAGTATCCCTATAAGACGCTGGCTGTTGATATTGTTCATGTGGATGTTAAAGACAATAGCTCTTGATATTGTAGTTCTACAGCTAGCTCTTGATAAAGCCCCCGAGGACATTACTAACCATAACTGTTGGTATTACACTTAGGACAATACAAACGCTGGCTGTTGATATTGCCCTTGAGGACAATACCAACGCAGGCAGTTGATATTGCCTTTGAGGACAGTACTAACGCTAGCTGCTGATATTGCCTCTGAGGACGGTACTTACGGTAGCAGTTGATATTGCCTCTGGAAAGCGGTACTAACGCTATATGTTGAATTGGCACAGAAGACAGTATAAACGCTACCTGTTGATATTTCCCTTTAGGGCAGTAATATAAGTGGCTATTGATATTGCCAATGAGGACAGTGTTAAAGCTAGCTGTTGATATTTTCCATGAGGACAAAAATAACGCTAGCTGTTGATATTGCTCATGAGCACATTACTAACTCTGGCTATTGATTTTGACACTGCAATACTAACGCAGGCTGTTGATATAATACTAACGCAGGCTGTTGATATTGTCCCTGAGGACATTACTTACGCTGGCTGTTAATATTGCCCATTAGGACAGTACTAACGCTGGCTGTTGATGTTGCCCCTTTGGACAGTACTAACGTTAGCTGTTGATATTGCCCCTGAGAACAGTTCTAACGATAGCTGTTGATTTTGACCCTTTGGACATTACTCACACTGGATATTGATGTTGCCCCTTAGGACAGTACTAACGGTGGCTGTTGATATTGCCCCTAAGAACAGTACTAACGCTGGCTGTTTATACTTCCCCTGAGGACATTATTAACGCTGGCTGTTAACAGTGTCCATGAGGACAGTACTAACTCCGGCTGTTGATATTGCCAATGAGGCAAATACTAACAATATATATTGAGTTGCCCCTGAAGGCAGTACTAACGCTAGATGTCGATACTCCCGTTAGAACAATAATAACTCTCACTGTATTGATATTGCCCCTGGGGCCAGTATTATCGCTGGCTGTTGATATTGCCAATGACGGCAGTACTAACGCTGGCTGTTGATATTGCCTCGGAGGACAGTACTACCACTAGCTGTTGATATTGTATTTGAGGACAGTACTAATGTTACCCGTTGATAATGCCTCTGAGGACAGTACTACCGCTCATCATGGTATCTCTATGGTGGTTAAAACAAAGGCTGATGATAGTGCACATGTTGATGTTAAAGACACTAGCTGTTTGTTTCCATATGGACAGTACATATGCTAGCTGTTGATACCTGTGCATGTTACTGAATAGCTGTTGATATTGCACCTGAGGATAGTTCGAACACTAGCGTGTGATAGTGTCCCTGAGGACATTATTAACGCTAGCTGTTGATAATTCACCTTAGGACAGTATTAACGCTAGCTGTTGATATTGTCACTGAGGACAGTAGTTGTTGGTATTGCACTTCAGAACATTACTAACGCTGGCTGTTGATATTGCCACTGAGCACCATACTAACGCAGGCTGTTGATAATGCACCTTAGGAGAGTACTAACGCTAGCTGTTGCCACTGAGGACAGTACTTACGTTAGTTGTTGGTATAGCACTTCAGGACAGTACTAACGCTTGCTGTTGATATTGCCACTGAGGACCATACTAACGCAGACTGTTGATATTGAGGACAGTACTAATCCTACCTGTTGATATGACCCCTGAGGATAGTACTAACACCAGCTGCTGATATTGCCCCTTAAGATAGTACTAACGCTAGCTGTTGATATTGCCCCTGAGGACAGTACTAAACCTAGCTGTTGATATGGCCCCTGAGGACAGTACTAACACCAGCTGTTGATATTGACCCTTAGGGCAGTACTATCGCTAGCTGCTGATATTGCCTCTAAGGACGGTACTAAACCTAGATGTTGATATGGCCCCTGAGGACAGTACTAACGACAGCTGTTGATATTGTCCCTTAAGATGTACTAACGCTAGTTGTTGATATTGCCCTTAAGGACAGTAGTAACACCAGATGTTGATATTGCCCCTTAGGATAGTCCTAAACCTAGCCGTTGATATTGCCCCTTAGACAATAATAACGCTAGCTGTTGATATGGCCCCTGAGGATAGTACTATTTCTAGATGTTGATATTGCGCCTTAGGACATTATAAAGCTGTTGATATTGCCCCAGAGGAGAGTACTAAACGTAATGGTTGATATTGCTCCTAAAATCAGTAATAACGCTAGCTGTAAATATGGACTCTGAGGGCTTTACTATCGCTAGCTGCTGATATTGCCACTAGGGACAGGACTAAAACTAGCTGTTGAGATGGCCCTTGACGACAGTATTAACGTCAGCTGTTGATATTGCCCCTGAAGATAGAACTAACCCTAGCTGTTGTTATTGCCCCTGAGGACAGTAATAAACCTAGCTGTTGATATTGACCGATAGGACAGTACTATCGCTAGCTGCTGATATTGCCCCTTAGGACAGTACTAAAACTAGCAGTTGATATGGCCCCAGAGGAAGGTACTTAGGTCAGCTGTGATATTGTCCCTTAAGATAGAACCAACCCTAGCTGTTGATATTACCCTCTAGGGACAGTAATAAACCTAGCTGTTGATATAGTACCTGGGGATAGTACTAACGCCAGCTGTTGATATTGGCCCTTATGACAGTACTATCGCTAGCTGTTGATATGGCCCAGAGGACAGTACTAATCCTAGCTGTTTATATTGCCTATGAGGACGGTACTAACGCCAGCTGCTGATATTGCCCCTGAGGACAGTACTAACGCAAGCTGTTGATATTGCCCCTTAAGATGGTACTAACACCAGCTGTTGATATTGCCCCTTAGGATAGTCCTAAACCTAGCCGCTGATATTGCCCCTTAGAACAGTAATAACGTTAATTGTTGATATGGCCCCTGAGGATAGTACTAATTCTAGGTGTTGATATTGCCACTTATGATATTATTAAGCCATTGATATTGCCCCTAAGGACGGTACAAACGCAAGCTGTTGATATTGACCGATAGCTGTTGATACTGCCCCTATGGACGGTACTAAAACTAGCTGTTGATATGGCCACAGAGGACAGTACTAACGCTAGCTGTTGATATTGCCCCTTAGGATAGTACTATCGCTAGATTTAGATAATATCCCTATGGATGTTTAAACGCTGGCTGTTGATATTCCCATGAGGTCAGTTCTTACGTCAGCTGTTGATATTGCCCATGAGGACAGTACTAATGCTAGCTGATGATATTGGCCCTGAGGAAACTACTTACGCCAGCTGTTGATATTTCCCATTAGGACATTACTAACGACAGCTGTTGATATTGGCCCTGAGGACACTACTTACGCCAGCTGTTGATATTGCCCCTAAGGACAGTACTAACGTTGGCTGTTGATATGGCCCCTGATGACAGTGTTATCGCTGGCTGTTGATATGGCCCCTGAGGACTGTACTATCGCTAGCTTTTGACCTCTAGCTCTTGATATTGCCCCTTAGGACAGTACTAAAACTAGCAGTTGATAAGGCCCCAGAGGACAGTACTAACGCCAGCTGTTGATATTGCCCCTAAGCATAGTACTATCGCTAGATGTCGATAATATCCCTATGGATGTTTAAACGCTGGCTGTTGATATTTTCCCAGAGGTCAGTTCTTATGCTAGCTGTTGATATTGCCCCTGAGGACAGTACTAACTCTAGCTGTTGATATGGCCCCTGATAGACATCTAGATATTTTGTTTTTATCTAGATAAACCGTTAAAATATCTAGATAGTTATGTAGCTACCTAATGACAAAAATAGAATACCACCATTCTGGTGATACTTAAATAACTCGTGTATTTATAAAGCACAAACACAATTATTCACTTGTGTACGTAATACGGTTGGTGAGTACATGCACCGCACTTGGACCACATGTGTCCCTAATATGTTTTTTCCAATGAATTAGACACGTGTCCTTAATTCGACCGAATTACATTACGCGGTCCAAGTATTAACGTTCATACCCATCTAACCCCGTCTCCAAGAAGTGAAAGCGGGGTTGGCTGGGGTATGGAATAAAACCTTAATTTTGGCTTTAAAAAAGTGTATATTGTAAAATTAAAACATTTAATAGGTAATTGTAAACAGGTTATTGCGTTATTTCAGTAAAACATGTTTTTAAATGTGTTTTATTGTCAAAAATATCCGTTATAAAATCCTGCTAATATAAGCTTTCCCATCGCTTAATGGTATTAAGGCGGGACCACGTAATGAGGGATACGTGTGCGTAATTCGGTCTGGCTCAAATACGGTTCCACAGACCACTTTGTATAGCACTGATCATGGGAGGTATATTACCTTTGATTTTCAATATATGTTTGCATATATAGGCCTTGAGGCAGGACCCAAAATGTTCGATATTGTTACCAACTCAAGGGACAAATTCTACCATCACTTTTTGAAAAGAGCAATGTATATAGATTACATTTTTCCATGATAGCAATCTGGAACAGGTAGCTTATATAAAAAAAATCGAACATTAATAGGTTATCATTGTAGCGCTTTCATATAATTTTTTGATGTTCATTTTTGAATGTCATGCTTGTGTGAATAATTATTGATGTACTTTTTAAAGATGTGCTTAAGTTTACAATTCATTGAGTTACATAAAGCGTAAATAAGCTATTTTTTAGCACTGAATTCAGTTTAAAATCTCTATTTTACTTCAAATTAGAAGTCAATTTACCCCACCCACTATTGACACATTTTTATGCATTTAGTTTAGTTAATATTTTTTACAATATATGTGTAAACTTGTAAGAATCAGTAATTTACAACCTTTCTACATGATTTAAATAATATAATATGAATAAGGGATTGTTATGATATATTGATGAAATGAAGTACTAAGCAATGTTCATGGGAATGCACATATGCGTTCAGTAAGCCTGATAAGTTGAGACATATGCCAAACTGGAAGTATAAGCCTTCCTCAAAGTAACTGCAACATAAATAGTATTAACATGTTCTGATACACACATATATTGCACAGACGACACATAGTCCAAAGAATTCTAGATAAAGGAAATGTGCGGTTTAACGTGTTTTTTAGGTGTATGCGTCATGGCAATACTTATTATGATTACACATTTGGATTATGTATTACACATAAATACATGAATTAAACATTGCATATTGCAACGCAAAATCTTAAAAGTTATTTTAATACTTTTTAATTACAATTTATGCATATTTTAAGGTTTTTTACACCTGAATTACCCCAACCATATACAACACAATGAAGAATTCTGCATATGACACGTAAAAATAGTAATATATGCATTTGCACGAACCATTTTTGTGTTACTGAAAAATGAATAGACGAAGATGAATTGATTTGAATTGGGGTTTTACGGCGCACCAACACCAACATGTTATATGGCGCCAACAGGAATGAACATTTGACCCGGCTCACTCTTCATTAACATCTAGATAAACATTTGCACAATGTGCCCAGAACCTTCTTGCCTGCAGAACTTCAGAGTTGCTGCAAATTCTCTAGTAAACACTCCATTTTTTTTCGCTGGAGCCACGATCAATGCCACCACTGAAGTAGCACCTGAAACAATACAGGTTTCATGATGAAAATAATGAACAAAAATGACAAAATTAACATGAATTCGGGGAAATTTTACCCATATGCTTGGATATATTCTTGCCCGGGAACCACATGGCGTCGACGAAGAAATATCTTTAGGCTGATACCCAGATTACTATACTAACTACTTACCATGGCAACTATTTGTTAGTATTGGTGCAGTTGTTACAATATCACCTGCTTAGGATATGTATCTAAACATAGGTTATGATGTTCTCCGTACTTGATTTAGAGTATGGAATTAACCTAGGATAGTAAGCATTAATCCTACTTTTGCGCATGCAAGTGCAAGTGGAATGATTATTACCTAAAAAAGAAGGTGTTTTGCCAATGAAGAGAGAGAGGGAGTGTGTGTTGGGGTTGGGGGGGGGGGGGGGGGGGGGGGGAGGTTGGAGAGGTGGATATATTATATAGACATTTAGGAACCTGCCCTATACTGACGAATAGACACCTATGTTTCTTTAACATGATGAGAGAAAAAAACAAGCGATACACGGGATCGCCTGGTTTACGTCCCAATCCGAGAACACACCGACAAAATTCACTAGCTCCGGTGAGGCTTGAACCAGGGTCCTCTGAATTTAAAGTCCCCCGTGCTATCCACTGCATCAACAGGCTATATGCGATCAAGCAGGAAGTACATACAACTAACATGTTAATCCTTCATAAAGGTTATATCCAAGAAGCTGGGTTCACAACGGTCTCTCTTATCTAGCAAGTTAGCACCAAGTTCATGTATGTCGAGTTGCAATATGCCTGCAAGCCTTATATATGCCCAGCTCATTGCTGTTTTGATAAACTTGGCAATTAATGCCTTGGGATAAAACAGGACAGTTAAGAATACTCAGTACATATTATCTGATTTAAATAGTATAACTTAATGTGACAATATAACATACATATACGATATAAAAACATATTAAACGCTTCCAGATAAGAATCGGTACCCAGTGCATCGAGTTAGATTACATTTAGTGATCACGGTTAGTTTACTGATGTTTACTCTAAAAGCTATATCCGACATACAGGTGCTACTGAAGTTAAAGTAGCTATCCCGCCAGAAACAGCCACATTTTACAACATATGTACATCGTTTCTAAACCTGCTGACCACCAGGTAAAAATATATAACTTACATCGTTTGAGAATCAAAACTCTATAGACACAATATAAAAAGCTTTAACCAGCCAGACAATAAAAAAAAAATTACACTTATTCAATTACGGACATTACAAAAACCCATGAATAAACATATACTTTTAAGTGACACATATGCATTATTATATGAGATGAATACCTGGATAGAGTTTTGATAAACTGTTTTCGTAGTGTAATTTTGTCGTAATTTGGCGGGTTATTTTAAAATTTGTATAACAAACACCTAAAAATCGACAGTTAAACCGTAAAATGCCTTTTCTTTTTCTTTCTGTTTTTTTTTTTGCAATTTGTCGAAAATGCAGTGGTCTACTTTGTGATTTTAGTTCGTGGATTTATTAAATATGCGATTTGTAAACATGGTTAAGTCTTCATAATGGAATACCTTATCAAAAGTCACATTCTCTATATATTTCAGTTCTCTTAGGGACATTATTGACATATGTCGTCTGTGTTGTCCATAGGGGACTTATTGACAGATGCCGTCTGTATTGTCTATAGGTAGCTTATTGAAAGATGCCGTATGTATTGTCCATAGAAACCTTAATGTCAGATGCCGTCTGTATGGTGCATTATCGACAGATGCCGTTTGTACTGTTTATAGTGACCTTATTGACAGATGCCGACTGTATTGTCTGTAGGGACATTATTGACAGATGCCGTGTGTATTGTTTGTATGGACCTTATTGACAAATGACGTCTGTATTGTCAATAGAATTTTTGACAGATGCTGTATGTACTGTCTATAATGACCTTATTGACAGATAAAGCCTGTCTGTAGGGACCTTATTGACAGATGCCGCCTATATTGTCTATAGGGACCTTATTGACAGATGCCATCTGTATTGTTATAGGGACCTTATTAACATATGCCGTCTGTATTGTCTATAGGGACCTTATTGACAGATGTCCGTCTGTGTTGTCAATCGGGGCCTTATTGACAGATGCCGCCTATATTGCCGATAGGGGCATTAATGACAGATGCCGTATTTACTGTCTATAGGTACCTTATTGACAGATGTCGCCTATATTGTCTATAGGGACCTTATTGACAGATGTCGCCTATATTGTCTATAGGGACCTTATTGACAGATGCCGTCTGTATTGTCTATAGGGAGCTTATTGAAAGATGCCGTATGTATTATCTGTAGCGGCATTATTGACAGATGCCGTCTGTACTGTTTATAGGGACCTTATTGACAGATGGCGTAAGTATTGTCTACAAGGACCTTATTGACAGATGCCGTCTGTATTGTCCATAGGGACCTTATTGACAGATGTCGTCTGTGTTGTCCATAGGGGCCTTATTGACAGATGCCGCCTATATTGTCTATAGGGACCTTATTGACAGATGCCGCCTATATTGTCTATAGGGACCTTATTGACAGATGCCGTCTGTATGTCTATAGGAAGCTTATTGAAAGATGCCGTATGTATTTTCTGTAGCGTCATTATTGACAGATGCCGTCTGTACTGTTAAAGGACCTTAGTGACAGATGGCGTAAGTTTTGTCTATAGGGACCTTATTGACAGATGTCGTCTGTGTTGTCCATAGGGGCCTTATTGACAGATGCCGCCTATATTGTCCATAGGGACCTTATTGACATATGTTGTCTGTATTGTCTATAGGAACCTTATTGACCGATGCCATCTGTATTGTCTATAAAGACCTTATTGAAAGATGCCGTCTGTATTGTCCATAGGGGCATATTGACAGATGCTGCCTGAATTGTCTATAGGGGTCTTATTGACAGATGACGCCTGTATTGTCTACAGGGACATTATTGACAGATGCCGTCTGTATTGTCTATTGCGACCTTATTGGCAGTTGCGTCAGTATTGTCTATAGGGGCATTAGTGACAGATGGCGTCTGTATTGTCGATAGTGGCATTATTAACAGATGCCGTATGTATTGTCTATAGGGACCTTATTGACAGATGACGTCTATATTGTCTATTGCGACTTTATTGGCAGATGGCGTCAGTATTGTCTATAGAGGCATTAATGACAGATGCCGTATGTTTGTCAACATGGACCTTATTGGCAGACTGACAGATGGCGCCAGTATGGTCTGTAGGTTCGTTATTGACAGACATATTCTGTGTTGTCTATAGAGATCATATTGACGCATGGCGTCAATAATGTTGAAAGGAAACTTATTGATAGATGGCGTCATTATTTTACATAGGTACATTGTTGACAAATGAAGTATGTATTGGATACAGTACCTTACTGACAGATGATGTTGGTATTGTCCAAAGAAACCTTATTGACAGATGGAGTTCTTATTGTATATAGGGTCCAATTGATGGATTGTGCCTATATTGACTATAAGGACCGTATTGACAGATTACGTACACACTGTCTATAGGAACACTTTTGACAGATGGTGTCAGTATTTTCAATAGGGACGTTATCGACAGATGACGTCAGTATGGTCTATACGGACCATATTTACAGGTGGCGTCATTACTGTTGATAGGTATCTTATCGACAGATGGCGTTAGTATTTTCAATAGGACGTTATCGACAGATGACGTCAGTATGGTCTATACGGACCATATTTACAGGTGGCGTCATTACTGTTGATAGGGTATCTTATCGACAGATGGCGTCAATATTGTTGATGGAGACCTTATTGACAGATCGCGTCAGTATTGTATATATGGACCTTATTGACAGATTTTGCCATCATTGTTGATTGGGACCTTATTGACAGATAGCCTCAGTATTTTCTATCAGGAACTTATTAAGACAGTGTGCTTGTTTGGTCAATGACGACGTTATTGATACATGGAGTTAGTGTGGTCTATACGGATCGAGTCTGTATTGTGCATAGGGACCTTATTTACAGATGTATAGCAAATAGGGACCATAGTGACATGTGGCATCAGTTTTTTTATTTTGGGACATTATTGAAAGAGTGTGTCATTATTGTCTATAGGGACCTTATTGAGAGATGGTGTCAGTAGTGTTGATTGGGACCTTATTGGCAGATAGAGTCAGTATTGTCTTAATGGACTTATTGACAGATGTGTTTGTTTTTGTCAATAGGGACTTTATTGATAGACGGCGTCAATATGATCTGAATGGACGTTACTTTTGACAGACATAGTCTGTGTTGTCTTTATTAACACATGCCGTAAGTATTGTTGAAACGGACCGTATTGGTAGATGGCGTCATAATTGTCCATAGGGACCTTGTTGATAAATGAAGTGTGTAATGTGTACAGGTACCTCAGTGACAGATGGTGTGGGTATTGTCATAGAGAACTCATTACAGATGGAGTTCATATTGTCTATAGGGTTCTAATTGACAGACGGCGTCAGTATTGTTGAAAGGGACCTATTGACAGATGACGTCAGTATTTTGTATATGGACCTTATTGATAGATGGCGCCGGAATTGTTGCTTGGGACTTAATTGACAGATAATGTTTATTTTGTCACTAAGGACCCTCACCAAGGACCTTATTGACAGATGTCGTTTATACTGTCCTCTGGGGCAATATCGACAGATAATCTTACTACTTTCCTCAGGTGCAATATCTACAGCCAGTTACCGTTAGTACTGTCCTCAGGGGCAATGTGAACAGCTAGTGTCGGTATAGTCCTGAGGGCAAAATTATCGGCTTTGGTCACTTCCTTGATGAGCGAAAGTGATATATTCAAAACCTGTGATATTTAATCTTTAAACGGTTTCTCACCAGTGTGTACGAGTATGCTGACTCTATTCCCTAATCTGAGAATAGTGGGCAGAGTATATTCCCCCACCCTCCCACAACACACCCGAATATTTTGCTTACTTAATGTGTGAATCACCTATACATGTGAACATGCTTGGAATAATAGAAATAGGTATAGAAATCGAATAGGAATTGCAGCTTTCACAGAACACAGTAAACCCCAAAACACGCAAACAGACAAACAAGAAGGCAAAAGTAATAATAAATGCAAACTACATCACAAACACAAAAGGGTTAGCAATAATAAGAACTAAGAATATAACAATAATATTGACCAAGTCACACTTTACTTAAAAGATCAAATGATTGCATAAAAACCTACTGATAACTTATTAAGCCAGAAGAAAGGTATGCTATTAAGCAATATACTATTTTATATGATCAGCTTTAATATAATAATGATCAGCTTTAATATAATAATTATATTGTTTTAAATCATGTGACAATACTGCCCTTAGGGCAAAAAAAAGTACTAAACTCTGCAATAATATCACCTGCTAGCTTCCATCGCTCATTACTGTGCTCTAGGATAATATCAACAGATAGCGTCAGTAAAGTTCTTAATGACAAACTAAATTACTTCGGTCACTTCCTTGATACGCGAAAGTGACGATATATTCATAACCTGTGATATTTAATCTTAAACTGTTTCTCACCAGTGTGTATGCCGCACATGAAATCCGAGAGTGATGGGCAGAGTATTCCACCCCCACCCCGACCCCCCCCCCCCCCCCACCCCCACTCCACACCCCCACCCGCATTCACCCACCCTTCCCGAATAGTTTGCTCAATTTATGTGTTGATCTCCTGTACATGTGAACATGCTTGGATAACATCACTAAGAATATAACAAGAGTATTTCGCAAGTCACAATATTTAAGTAAGAAATAAAATGCTTGTATGCAAACATAAACCTGCTGGTAGTTTCCTCAGTGAAAATAAAATCTGATACGGTTAATATTAAACTCTGCGAAAATATCACCTACTAGTTTTCATTGCTTCAGTACTGTACTTAAAGACAATATCAACAGCTAGCGTCAGTAAACTCCTGAACGGTTAATTAAATTAATTAGGTCACTTCCTTGACACGCGAAAGGGACAATATATTCATAACTTGTGATATTTAATATTAAACGGTTTCTCACCAGTATGTATGTGTATGCATAGTTGTCTTTTCGTTTACCCTACCTTTATGTTTTTTGACCGTTAATTATTAGGGCAAGGTACTGTGAAACGTGTTCCCTCATTCGATGGAGATTTTAAGCCGTTGAACAGTCCCATGAGCTCATTATAAATCTTGATGAAATTATGTATTACTCAGTGACGCCAAAATACACGTAGAGCTTTCCTTGGAAACGACGTTGTCATGATAATTGGATTTGAGTACGTGCAGTATGAATATTTTGCTTATATTACGTATTGATTCCCAATGCACGTGTACGTGGTTTGATAAGGTAACATATTATTCGTGAATTCATATGTACTTAAGAAATCATGTTCTTCCAAATAAACCGACAGGTATATTATAGAAGAAAGAGGTTATAATTAAGCTAAATGACTCTTTTGTTTTTAAAAACAGTAAGTGATATTGTCTAGGCGATGTGAGAGTTGTCTCTAGCATCCGTTACGTATAATTATGTTAAACAGTAGGCGATTGTGTGTATTCATGCAGGGAAAAGCCAACTAAGTCACATGTATTACGTTTTTCTTTCGTTAAATGATAGAATATATTATTTCTCCTTTATATTCATATTTATCGGCTTATATAGCAGTTGATTCCAATGCACTAGTATCTTCTAACTAGGAAGTAGTAACTTCGTTGGAAATACGAATTAGCTTCACACACGTCAAAAAGGGCATACACATACATATCCACGATTAATGGGTAATGGGTAGTACAATAAGAAAACAAGTTCTTATCAAGCACTATTTAGTACATAAAACCATGGACATATATACTCATATCCATGCTAATCAGAAAATGGTATTTCTCCTGTATACACATATACATCGGGTGGTATAGGAGTCAATTAGGCAGAAATAACTTATACTTTACTAAAATGAGTAACTAGTGCTATGCGGAAACTTAAAGGACAGTATATACATCTCTCTCATCGCCTAGACATTATCACTAAATATTTTTAATCGAAAAATAACTGAATATCTTAACTTTTGTCGCTTTTACGGCTTCTCCTCTGTATGTATACTCAAATTTGACTACTGTTTTAAAAATAAATTAACGTATGACAGAGCCATCCTATTTCTTTTGTAAACTGATATGCATCGTCTGGTATAGGAGGGAATTATGCACTAATACCTTCTACTGAACTAAATTCGGTATACAGAAATTTATTTTTAAACAGTAGGTGAATATGATTATTCATATAATGCGTCAAATTCAATACGCAATATCTGACCTGTACGCATTATGTGATAATACCATCACACAATGCATTGTCATGGTCGACGCATGTATGCGACTGCTGCGTTATGTTACTTAAAAGAGTATGAGAGTAGACCTTTGGAAACGACAGAACACGATACATATGCAATATTGCTGTCTCAGTTTGATTGTTCATGGACAGTAGTGAAATATGCTAGCTACCGCTCACTCACCCTAGTGCCGGGTATAGCAGAACTTAATATTCATAAAACAATAGTATATACGTTTAACCGTCCCAGTATCTAACACAACTGTATGCCCCGAAGAGCAAAATAAACAAAATGGAATTTAGTTGCTACAGCGGTTTTGAAGCCTGCGTATCAAAAGTAACAGCCGAAAGACTCAATTAAAGAGCAGACAACATATCCTATGAGTGGTTAAACAGTACCCATAGCCTTTTATCGACCGCAGTAGTGGGACCACCGAATCGAAAATTAAGTATAGAAAACAAAAGCAATTGAAAATGTACCACCGATATCTAAATATAAATATCGGGCTCCAATCTCCAAGATCAAATTAATAACATTGCGTCAGACCCGTAACTACGCTGAGACATAGAAGCACGGACGCACGCACTTACGCACGGACGCACTTACGCACGCACTCACGCACGCACGCTCGCACACACACACACAAACACACACACACACACACATACACACATACACACATACACACATACACACACACATACATACTTTCACACATACATACTTTCATATATACATACATAAAGATAAATAAAACTAAATAAATAATTAAATACAACATTCATGTTTAATCACAATGTTATTGATTCTTAAACCAGAGACTACTTTTTCTGTAATCGGGAAAGTAATGAGACATTGCTTCTAATTGACAATTAATGAATTATATCTCTATAAGTGAAAGGCAAGATATAACTGTAGTAGGACATATATAACAGCACCAAGCATCAGACATACCAATGATACCAACATAAGGAAATGAAGACATTCTTAACCGATAGTTTAAACTAGTTCATTTAATGATACTAGTATTAGACCGTGAGCCATACACTTTTTTGTTACCATCTCAAGGGACAAATTCTTACTAGTACCACCATGTTATTGAGTACCTTGTAGATAAACAAAAAATCCATGATAGCATTGTGAACAGGGTAGCTGATTCCTGTTGTTACAGTTATCTCCCCCTTTCAAGCAAAACTCTTGTTTCTTTAAAAAAAAATCGTATCGCTGAAACTAGAAGAGCTACAGGTCTAATATTTTGCATGTATTATACATTTAGGGTCCTCCACGAAGTATTTATAAAATAGCGACCCATGGTCAAATATGGCCCAGCCCTGGGGGTAACATTTTTTCATACAGTTATATAGGAAATCTTTAAAAAATAAATGATTTGCTCTAAAACTGTAAGAGCTAGAGGTCCCATATTATGCATGAAGCATAAGCTTATGATCCACTAGCAAGTTTGTTAAAATGTTGACCCTGTGGTCAAATCTGGCTCCGCCCCAGGGGTCACTTTTGTTCAAATCGTGACTGTGTCCAACTATGGCCCATGTCTGGGGTTAAAGTTTTACAAAGAGTTATATAGGAAAGTCCATAAAAATATTCTTTTTTCTGATGCTACAAGAGTTAGAGGTCAACAGCTAGCGATAGTACAGTCCTCAGGGGCCATATCAACAGCCAGCGATAACACTGTCATCAGGGGCCATATCAACAGCTAGCGTTAGTACTGTCCTCTGTGGCCATATCAAAATACCGTAGGGACAGTATCAACAGCTATCAGTCAATATCAACATCTGACGTAAGAACTGACCTCATGGGAATATCAACAGCCAGCGTTTAAACATCCATAGAGATATTATCTAAATCTAGCGTTAGTACTATTCTAAGGGGCAATATCAACAGCTAGCGTTAGTACTGTCCTCTGTGGCCATATCAAAATACCATAGGGACAGTATCAACAGCTATCGGTCAATATCAACAGCTGGCATTTGTACCGTCCTTAAGGGCAATATCAGCAGTTGGCGTTAGTACTCTCCTCAGAGGCCATATACACAGATAGGTTTAGTATTGTCCTCTGGGCCATATCAACAGCTAATTTTAGTACCGTTCCTAGGGGCAGTATCAACAGCTAACGATAGTACTGTCCTAAGGGCCAATATCAACAGCTGGCGTTAGTACTGTCCTTAGGGGCAATATCAGCAGCTGGCGTAAGTTCTGTCCTCAGAGGCCATATAAACAGCTAGGTTTAGTACTGTCCTCTGGGGCCATATCAACAGCTAGTTTTAGTACCGTCCCTAGGGGCAGTATCAACAGCTAGCGATATTACTGTCCTCGGGCTATATCAACAGCTAGGTTTATTACTGTCCTCAGGAGCAATATCAACAGCTAGGGTTAGTTCTATCTTCAGGGGCAATATCAAAAGCTGACGTTAGTACTGTCGTCAAGGGCCATATCAACAGTTAGTTTTAGTCCTGCCCCTAGGGGCAATATCAGCAGCTAGCGATAGTAAAGTCCTCAGAGTCCATATTAACAGCTAGCGTTATTACTGTTCTTAGGGGCAATATCAACAGCTAGAATTAGTACTATCCTCAGGGGCCATATCAACAGCTAGTTTATTACTGTTCTATCGGCCATATCAACATCTAGCGTTAATATTGTTCTAAGGTGCATTATCAACAGCTAAGGTTATACAGGGCAATATCAGCTGGCGTTAGTACTGTCCTCTGGGGCCATATCAACAGCTAGTTTTAGTACCATCCCAAGGGGCAATATCAACAGCTAGCGATAGTACTGTCCAAAGGGCCAATATCAACAGCTGGTGTTAGTACTGTCCTCAGGGGCTATATCAACAGCTAGGTTTATTACTGTCCTCAGGGGCAATATCAACAGCTAGGGTTAGTTCTATCTTAAGGGGCAATATCAACAGCTGACTTTAGTACTGTCCTCTGGGGCCATATGAACAGCTAGTTTTAGTACTGGTCCTAGGGCAATATCAGCAGCTATCGATAGTAAAGTCCTCAGCGGCCATACCAACAGCTAGCGTTTTTACTGTTTTTAGGGACAACATCATAGCTACGTTTAGTACTGTCCTCAGGGGCAATATCAATGGCTTAATAATATCATAAGGGGCAATATCAACACCTAGAATTAGTACTATTCTCAGGGGCCATATCAACAGTTAACGTTATTACTGTTCTAAGGGGCAATATCAGCGGCTAGGTTTAGGACTATCCTAAGGGGCATATTATCAGCTGATGTTAGCACTGTCCTTAGGGGCAATATCAACAGCTAGCGTTAGTACCATCTTAAGGGGCAATATCAACAGCTGGCGTTAGTACTGTCCTCAGGGGCAATATCAACAGCTGGCGTTAGTACTGTCCTCATAGGCAATATAAACAGCTAGGATTAGTACTGTCCTCTGGGCCATATCAACAGCGTTAGTACTGTCCTCAGAGGCCATATACACAGCTAGGTTTTGGTATTGTCTTCTGGGGCCATATCAACAGCTAATTTTAGTACCGTTCCTAGGGGCAGTATCAACAGCTAACGATAGTACTGTCCTAAGGGCCAATATCAACAGCTGGCGTTAGTACTGTCCTCAGGTGCTATATCAAGAGCTAGGTTTATTACTGTCCCCAGGGGCAATATCAACAGCTAGGGTTAGCTCTATCTTAAGGGACAATATCAACAGCTGACGTTAGTACTGTCCTCTGTGGCCATATCAACAGCTAGTTTTAGTACCGTCCATAGGGGCAGTATCAACAGCTAGCGATAGTACTGTCCTATCGGTCGAAATCAACAGCTGGCGTCTGTACGGTCCTAAAGGGCAATATCAGCAGTTGGCATTAGTACTGTCCTCAATGGCAATATCAACTGCCTGCGTTGGTATTGTCCTCAGTGGCAATATCAACAGCCAGCGTTAGTACTGTCCTCTGGGTCCATATCAACTACAGTTTTAGTACTGTCCTAAGGGGCAATATCAGCAGCTAGCGATAGTACTGTCCTACCGGTCAATATCAACAGCTGGCGTTAGTACTGTTCTTAGGGGCAATATCAGCAGCTGGCGTAAGTTCTGTCCTCAGAGGCCATATAAACAGCTAGGTTTAGTACTGTCCTCTGGGGCCATATCAACAGCTAGTTTTAGTACCGTCCCTAGGGGCAGTATCAACAGCTAGCGATAGTACTGTCCTCGGGCTATATCAACAGCTAGGTTTATTACTGTCCTCAGGGGCAATATCAACAGCTAGGGTTAGTTCTATCTAAGGGGCAATATCAACAGCTGACGTTAGTACTGTCCTCTGGGGCCATATCAACAGCTTGGTTTAGTACTGTCCGTAGGGGCAATATCAGCAGTTATCGATAGTAAAGTCCTCGGGGGCCATATCAACAGCTAGCGTTATTACTGTCCTTAGGGACAATATCATAGCTACGTTTAGTACTCTCCTCAGGGGCAATATCAACAGCTTAATAATATCCAAAAGGGCAGTATCAACATCTATAATTAGTACTATCTTCAGGGGCCATATCAACAGCTAGCGTTATAATTGTTCTAAGGGGCAATATCAACGGCTAGGTTTAGGACTATCCTAAGGGGCAATATCAACAGCTGGCGTTAGTACTGTCCTTAGGGGCAATATCAACAGCTAGCGTTAGTACCATCTTAAGGGGCAATATCAACAGCTGGCGTTAGTACTGTCCTCAGGGGCCATATCAACATCTAGGTTTAGTACTGTCCTCAGGGGCAATATCAACAGCTAGGTTTAGTACTGTCCTGAGGGGCAATATCAGCAGCTAGCGATAGCACTGTCCTAAGGGTCAATATCAACAGCTGGTGTAAGTACTGTCCTCAGGGGCCATATCAACAGCTAGGTTTAGTACTGTCCTCAGGGGCCATATCAACAGCTAGGTTAGTACTATCTTAAGGGGCAATATCAGCAGCTGGTGTTAGTACTATCCTCAGGGGTCATATCAACAGGTAGGATTAGTACTGTCCTCAATATCAACAGTCTGCGTTAGTATGGTCCTCAGTGGCAATATCAACAGCAAGCGTTAGTACTGTCCTGAAGTGCTATACCAACAACTAACGTAAGTGCTGTCCTCAGTGGCAATATCAACAGCTAGCGTTAGTACTCTCCTAAGGTGCATTATCAACAGCCTGCGTTAGTATGGTGCTCAGTGGCAATATCAACAGCCAGCGTTAGTAATGTTCTGAAGTGCAATACCAACAACTACTGTCCTCAGTGACAATATCAAAAGCTAGAGTTAGCACTGTCCTAAGGTGAATTATCAACAGCTAGCGTTAATAATGTCCTCAGGGGCACTATCACACGCTAGTGTTCGAACTATCCTCAGGTGCAATATCAACAGCTAGTCAGTAACATGCACAGGTATCAACAGCTAGCATATGTACTGTCCATATGGAAACAAACAGCTAGTGTCTTTAACATCCACATGTGCACTATCATCAGCCTTTGTTTTAACCACCATAGAGATACTATGATGAGCGGTAGTACTGTCCTCAGAGGCAACATCAACGGGTAACATTAGTACTGTCCTCAAATACAAAATCAACAGCTAGTGGTAGTACTGTCCTCCGAGGCAATATCAACAGCCAGCATTAGTACTGCCGTCATTGGCAATATCAACAGCCAGCGTTAATACTGGCCCCAGGGGCAATATCAATACAGTGAGCGTTATTATTGTTCTAAGGGGAGTATCGACATCTAGCGTTAGTACTGCCTTCAGGGGCAATCTCAATATATATTGTTAGTATTTGCCTCATTGGCAATATCAACAGCCAGAGTTAGTACTGTCCTCATGGACACTGTTAACAGCCAGCGTTATTAATGTCCTCAGGGGAAGTATAAACAGCCAGCGTTAGTACTGTTCTTAGGAGCAATATCAACAGCCACCGTTAGTACTGTCCTAAGGTGCGACATCAATATCCAGTGTGAGTAATGTCCACAGGGTCAAAATCAACAGCTATCGTTAGTACTGTTCTCAGGGGCAATATCAACAGCTAACGTTAGTACTGTCCAAAGGGGCAACATCAACAGCCAGCATTAGTACTGTCCTAATGGGCAATATCAACAGCCAGCGTAAGTAATGTCCTCAGGGACAATATCAACAGCCTGCGTTAGTATTGTCCTCAGTGTCAAAATCAATAGCCAGAGTTAGTAATGTGCTCATGAGCAATATCAACAGGTAGCGTTAAGACTGTCATAATGGGCTATATCCACAGCTAGCGTTAGTACTGTCCCCAAGGTCAATATCAACAGCTAGCGTTAGTGTTGTCCTCGTGGAAAATATCAACAGCTAGCTTTAACACTGTCCTCATTGACAATATCAATAGCCACTTATATTACTGCCCTAAAGGGAAATATCAACAGGTAGCGTTTATACTGTCTTCTGGGCCAATTTCAACATATAGCGTTAGTACCGCTTTCCAGAGGCAATATCAACTGCTACCGTAAGTACCGTCCTCAGAGGCAATATCAGCAGCTAGCGTTAGTACTGTCCTCAAAGGCAATATCAACTGCCTGCGTTGGTATTGTCCTCAAGGTCAATATCAACAGCCAGCGTTTGTATTGTCCTAAGTGTAATACCAACAGTTATGGTTAGTAATGTCCTCGGGGGCGTTATCAAGAGCTAGCTGTAGAACTACAATATCAACAGATATTGTCTTTAACATCCACATGAACAATATCAACAGAAAAAATGTGTGGTATTTAAACTAAATGATGTTTTTATTTTTAGAAATGGTCTGCTTTAATGTAATAAGGTTCTTTTAAATCGTGTGTCAGTACAGTCTTCAGCGAAACAATAAACGGATACAGTCAATACTAATCTATGTGAAAATATCACCTGCCAGCTTCTCTGGGTTCAGTACTGTCCTCAAGGACAATATCAATACAGCTAGCGTCAGTACAGTTCTGAGGGACATAACAAACTGCTTAGGTGAATTGATTGATACGCGAAAGGGACGATATATTCATAAACTCTGATATTGTACCTTAAACGGTTTCTCACCAGTGTGTACGCACACTTGTCATTTCGCTTACTCTAACAATTGCAAGCAATGTTTTTTTCCGAGTGAGGGTTTGGGGCAAATGACCTTTCATTATTCGGGCAAGGTACTGTGAATCTTATGCCATCCTTCGAAGGAAATGTTAAGACGTAGACCAGTCCCATGTAGGAAGAGTCATACCTTATATATGCTCATGACATATCTCTTTGAATTTCTGTGTTAATGAGGCAAAATGCCGTGGAGCTTTCCTCGGAAACGATGCTGCCATGATAATTAGACTAGACCGTGTGCAGTATCTATAATTAGAAACAGCGGGGACAGCACCTCTCCCCTAATCTGAAAGGGGTGGGTAAAGTATGTCCCTCCCTGCAACCCCCACAACACACACCCCACACGAACATTGTTCTTATATAATATGCAGATTCCCTATGCATTTGTACATGGTTTGATAAGGTTACAAATAATATACCAATAGTATTCATCAATTTACATGTAATTAATAAATCGTGTTCTTGCAAATAAACCGACTGGTACATTATAGAAGGAAGAGGTGATAATTAAGCTAAAAGACAGTTTTGTTTTTTTAAAAATAGTAAGTGGTAATGTCTAGGCGATGTGAGAGATGTCTCTAACACCCTTTAAGTGTAATTATTTTAAACAGTAGGCGAATGTGTGTATTCATGCAGGATAAAATCCAAACAAGTCACATATATTAAGTTTTTATTTCGTTAAATGGTATAATATGGTATTTCTCCTGTATACTCAATGTATCGGCTAATAGTTCAGTCAATTCCTAGGCACTAGTAACTTCTACTTCTAATTAGAAAGTAGTAACTGCTTAGGAAATTTGAATTAAAAAAGAGCATACACATTCATATCCACGATTAATGCGTAACTGCGGCTGGTATAGCAGTTAATTAGCACTAGTAACTTCTACTTTGCTAAAATGAGTAACTAGGCATATTCGGAAAATTAAAGGACAATAGAAACATCTCTCACATCGCCTAATATCTTAATGTATGTAGCTTATATGGCTTCTCTCCTGTATGCATACTCACATTTGACTACTGTATAAAAAAGTTAATTCAATTGATTTGTGTTTTAAGGAGCAACAACACATGAAAGTTTATATGTCACCTAACAGGAACGAACGTGCCAGGGGCATCCTCCATTTACATCAAGATAAAATATGAAGATTTGGCCTAGAACCTTCTTACCTGCAAAACTGCAGAATTGCTGCAAATTCTATAATAGACACTCCATTTACGATGGAGCCACGTTTCCACGTTTGCATACGCGGTGTCATGATGGGCATGATAAAAAATGACAAAATGAATATGAATGTGTGTGGGGTGGTGCTGGCGGGGGAGGGGGGTCTACCCCGCAACCTTACGGGGAACAAAATGAAAGTTAACAGATGACAGAGACATCGTATTTCTCTTATCAGGATATCTCTCACATCACCTAGACAGTATCACTTGCTATCATTTAACGAAATATAACAGAATGGCTTAATATATTTGATTTATATGGCTTCTCCCCTGTATGTATTCTCACATTCGCCTACTGTTTATTTCCTAAGCCGTTACTACTTCCTAATTATTTTTTAAATAGGAGGCGAATGTGATTATTCATATAATGCGTCAAAACTTAATATGCAATATGTGACTTGTACGCATTATGTGACAAAAATAGTTGTTGTTTTGTGCTTTGTGCTTTGTGCTTTTTGTTGTTGTTGCTGTTGAGTGTTGTTTGTGTGTTTTTTTGGGGGGGAGGGGGCAGTGGTTGTGGGTTGGCTGTAAATAGTGTTTTTTTAAAGTTGCGCATCACCCCTTAACTTGAGTGCGTGCGTGAATGCGTGTGTTTTGGTTATAACTTGTTTTTTTTAACTTGCGCTCCACCCCAAATGTCAAATCCTTTATCCGCCCCTGAGGAGGGTGCATGCTCCCCTGATTTTTTCTAAAGTAAGAAGACTCTATTTTATGGATTTATGCAAACTGGATCCGCCCATGCCCCCATCCCACTGCCTAACTAACAACCAAAGAACAATCAAAGTACATACGTTTCAGATTTTAGGTAGGGGTGCTCCCGGTGCCCGCACTGGACCCGCCCCTAGACCCATCCCACTACCACCTGTACACCCCAACCAACAAAAGCTTACTATATGCATATAATTATTACTTTTCAGATTTTAGCCTGGTGCACCCATACCCCCCGGATCCGCCCTTGCCCTCCCCGACCCACGACCCACTTCTCACCCAATATATTTCTTTGCCTCGGTGTCAGTTTATGTCTGGTTACCGCACTGTGCGTGAAAGTTATTGCGTGAACGTTAGCAAGCATCATGACAGATGTATACTCCGCTTTTTGTGAATTAGAGAATGTGTGCTAGGAATCGAAGACATTCCATGCCGATATATTATATCCACCTTAGAACACGACATCCCGGACCATATCAGGACCCGATTTGCAATCAATTGTAACTAGAAGAACGGTATTGAAACAAAGGTTGAAGGAACGCGTTTGGACCTAAAAAAGTCTTTAAAAACAAAAAGATCTTTAAAAAATCAAAATATCTGATTGTTTGTTTTTGTCTAGACTTGTATACAAATATCAAAACATATCAAATAATTGCAAAACTGTACACCAAAATTCCTACCCCATGTAAGAGACTGTAGTAGACATGTACAACAGCAGAGCACAACATCAGAGCATATCAATAATGAAAAACTGTACACCAGAAACAATCCTACCCCACGTAAGAGACCATAGTGAAAAACAATTCGACGCCGTGTAAGAGACCATAGTCAAAAACAAGGATACACCATGTAAGAGACCATAGTCAAAAGCAATCATACCCCATGTAAGAGACCACTATGGGGTAGGAATTTGGGGTAGGATTGTTTTTGTTGTACGGTTTTTATTTTTTTTTAAATATGTTTTGATATTTGTAGACATGTCTATTCTATACAGAAATATAATATAACAAAAAAAGTTTTTTTCTGATTTGTTTTTCTTTTTTTTTTGTCTTGTTTATGTTTATTTCCTTCAACCTGTCTATTGAAAATAACAATTTCTTCCAGTCATATTGTTGTAGTGGATGAGTGGTTAGCATACTTGGTCATACTTGCCTCTCGTCCCAGTCGTCACAGGTTCGATTTCCTCTGGTAAGCCTACTATGAAAGTATGCACGTGGTAATCGGTTATTCGTCAACAGAATTGCACATAATAAATGAAATTGCGTGTAGATAGTGGCAAAATATAAGAAACATATACATCTAATCTATTTTATAACTCTAACACCATAGCATGTGTTTTTTTCAATATCGACGTGTGCTCCAACTAAACGATTACAATACAAAACTTCCTCCCCTTAATCTGTTATAAATGGCGTTTTCACAATAAAATCGCAGTATATACGTGTTGCGTCCCTTTTGTTGTGAAACGCCATTTAGGGGCATAATTGACAGCTGGAGCTTCGTCGGGGCATTATTGACAGGAGGGGCTTAAACAACAGCGAATGATTTGAACCCCTCTCGTTTTTACAGCCTCTTTTTTACGGCTTTCTGTTATAATCAACATGTGTGTGTAATTCTAAGGTTTATAGTCCGTCCGCCAACGAACACGTCAGGGTAATTTATAATCAACATCACGAAATTACCTTCTTGACAAAGATAAATATGTCTACTATTCACTTTTTGTTATTATTAATGCCTAATATAACCCATACTTCGTATCTCGTTTGCAATAGCTCCACGCCATTTTTAATTTGTAAAATTGAAAATTTCAGCTGATATCTCAAAAGGCACATTTTCATCACCTCTTTTTAGGCTTTGACTTATAATCACCACCATGAAATTACCTTCTTGACAAAGATAAATATGTTTACTATTCACTTTTTGTTATTATTAATGCCTAAATAATCCGTGGTCTCGTATCTCGTCTGCAATAGCTATACACTGTCACCATTTTTTATTTGGCGCAGAGTGGCGCCATCTTTCCGTCTGGTAAAATGTGCTTTTATACATGCAAACAAATACACGCTCTGTATCAGAGGACACAATGTGAATAAATAATACTTATGTTTACATTTCGCACCTTTATTGAGTTTGTAAGTGTAATAATTTATAAGAATTTGCTTTTTCACACACGCGCGAAACAACCGGAAGTAGTCATTTTCTCGCAGTAGTGAAACACACGCTCGACAACATAACACGGCAAAACGATCCGTTTTTCCTCCCTGTATACTTACTCCCTGCTGTAGCCAAAACTGTTTTGTCAAAATCGTGTAAATGTAAAACATGTAAGCATGATAACATTTATCTTAACCATTTTCTCTGTGTGTGTCTGTTAAATGTGAGTGGTGAAGTAAAAATAACGTTTTCATGAATATAGTAGAGCTGTATAACATTTTTCCCAGGTCGTTTTCACATGTAAGAGTGTGTTTTTTGAACATTTGTGTAAGATTTACATTTAAAGTAACATTGCCTTACACTTGTGACAGTTTTCACATACCGTCTTCCTACATGCAGATCCACAATCTTATTGTAGTACCGATACATAACATAAAACTATGACAGCTATATTTGATTCACCTGGCTTGGTACTTCATGAGATTAGAACCGAGTAGGCACATTAACCGGAATTTTGCGTTATTCGACAACTTATTCAGGAAAATTGCGCGTGTGTCCCATATTTAAAAAGTAGAGTTTGTGTAGGAACCTCAAACCTAAAAAGTGTCACATATGTAAAATAAAAAAGTCACGTAAATAAATAACCTGCCCCAAATGTAACACGGTTTGTTATATATGTAAAGATAAAAGTTGACAAATGTAAACAATAATTGAAAGTGACATACATTATTTGCAAAAACGGACACAAATGTAATAAAGACTTGCTTCACGTGCACATTAGTTTAAACAATATTTTATTCACAAATGTTTTACAATTTACATTGCTTATTATACAGACATTCGAAGATGTTACAAACATGTGAAAAGGATTCAGAAGGAAGCTATATAAGCTTGTATAAATCTGTTTCCTTAACATAATGATATGAATACATGACAGTTGAAACAATATATGTGATATTTTGGAGTTTAAATATTGGATTGTTTAAACATCATTGTTGTGGATAACAACCAAATAATTCCCACTACATACAGTTTTAATTCGTTCTGTTAAGTTAAAAAACATTGGATATGAAGTGGTTTGGGGTGAGAGAGAGAGAGAGAAGGAGAGAGAGAGAGAGAGAGAGAGAGAGAGAGAGAGAGAGAGTTGTGTTGTTTTGTTGTTTTTTGTTGTTGTTGTTTTTTGTTGTTTTTTCTATGTTTCCGGCAGCACTAAGATCTGACTTCTTCGAGCTGGTCAGTGATATCTTTTAAAACTTGATAAATTATGTTCTCCTGTGCAAGTTAATAAGTACATTTGATAGACACCTGTTTCAAAAACGTTTTGTTCTTAAAATTAAATCTTGCACTATTTTGAAAATTCTACAGTTTGTTTCATTTGATACTAGGGGATCCCCAGCAAGAAGGGTATTAATAGATATATTATTAAAGTCTTTCAATTCTTTGTTGGTGAAAATTATTACAGTGCAAAAGAAAATGTTTTGTATCTTCAGTATTTCCACAAGTACAAAGAGGACTGTCAACAATGTTCTTGGAATAGAGGTGTTGATTAAGGCTGCTGCAGTGAGTGCGTAGACGTGTGTGTAGTATCTGAGCTTTTCGGTCACCTGAGTTGTACCACTTTGGAGTTTTAGTAATGTCAATATTTAGTCTGGTTTTAAAGACAGAAACAGATTCTGATTGTTTTAGTTCTGGTGAAAGGGCATTCCATTCATGCACAGCTGAGGGAAGAAATGAGTTTTTATATAGCTGGGTGTTGCAATGGAGAGATCGAGTGTTGTCACGATTACGAAGATTGTAGTCACGTGCACATTAGGTTGTTGTTTTACCCAATCATGAAAAACGTCTCTTGCACTTAATTTATTTACTAGTAGGTCAAATGTCAAGTTCACTATGGCCTGGGCATAAATTCATCAACTCGACTCAGATTAAAAATCTCATTTTCTTGCAAACTCTATCAACACAAAATTATGGGTAAGAATTGTGATTTCAGACATTTTCTGTTAAGTTACCTGAAGTTATCTTTAAAATTACTCGTTTCTGTAAGTAAATGTAGTAATTTGCTTGTAAAATTGTTTTTATTTGGAATTAAAAAAAAAAGAAGAGATTTTGAGTCGAGTCTGAAACTTGTGCTCAAAATTTTAATGAATATTAGGCTTGACCATGAAAACTTATTTCCGGCTGTCATTCATAAATTATTTGCCCATTAATCTGGAAACTTTATGCAAATAATACTCTTGGTTAAACAACAATCCCTATCAGTGTTAGAAGGTCAAAAGTCAAGGTCATATGGACCTGACACCTAGAGGAAACGATTTTAACATAAAAAACTTAAAGGGAATGTAGGCATACGGGGAAATAATCTTAATTATTGAGAGTTTTGACAAACTTGGAAAAAATGAAACAATGATAAAGTAGTATTTTAGCTGACCGATATGCACAATATTAATTAAATTGTGTATATTCCCTGCACAACAAAGTATGCATTACATGGTTCCGCCTTAATTTTATTAAGCGATGGCAAAGCTTATATTAGCAGGATTTTATAACAAATATTTCGACAATAAAACACGTTTAACTGAAAAATGACTGTTTGATGAATGACAACGAGAGGGAGAGGGACGGGATATGACCGCCGCCGCCACCGCCGCCACCGCCGCCACCGCCGCCCACATCCCGTCTCCCCGGCGGGGAAAAATATTTATGGGTACATGAGTAAGATTAGCATAGAATGAATGGTATGAAGTTGTCTTTTGTTTGTCATTTGTCTTTCATTTGTTTCATGGTTGCGTTTCGTTCCCAAATGTTCCGTACCTCGTTTCGCATATACAGTGATTGTATCACATTGACCAAGTGTGTTATGTTTTAGTGTTGTTGTTTTATTGCACATACATTATTAAATAATAGACAATAGCGATACAATTACGAATCCAATATTATTTTTTTAATATATCTGAAGACAGTACTGATTATAGTATATTTATATTGTCTCTCAGAGGGCAGATATAAGGCTAGATGTGTCCTTATGAAAAGTACTGATACCTGTTATTGATATTTTCTGTGACGACATTAATGACCTGCTGATAGGCAGCACTAAGGTTAGATGGCGTTTTATTCTCCCCGAGGACAATATCGACTCTATCTCACAGACACAGATGGAAGTACCAGTTGTAGACTCTACCCGCTATGGTCAGTATTTCATTTGTAACAATCTGTCGATGTTACAGACGTCAGCTGTTAGTTGATAGTATCCCTGTAAATGTCACACACACACACACACACACCAGCTGTTGATAGTGTCCCTGTGGATGTCACATACTTCAGCTGTTGACAGAATCCCTGTGGATGTCACATATGACAGCTGTTGATAAGAGGCCATGTCGATGTTACAGACGTCAGCTGTTGATAGTGTTATCGATGTTACAGAAGTCTGTGGATGTTATAGACACGTGGATGTTACAGACACAAGCTATTGATAGTGTCCCCGTGGATGAAACAGACGCTAGCTGTTGAAAGTGTCGCTGTGGATGTTACACACATTAGGTGTGTTGATAGTGTCCCTGTGGATGTCACAGACGCCAGCTGTTGATAGAGTCCATTTGGATGTTACAGACGATAGGTGTTGATAGTGTCCATGTGGATGCCACTGACGCCAGCTGTTGATAGTGTCCCTTTGGATGTTACAGACGATAGCTGTTGATAGTGTCCTTGTGAATGTCACATACGCCAGCTGTTGATAATGTCCATGTGAATATTACAACCGATACCTGTTAAAAGTGTCCATGTGGATGTTGCAGTACGACACTAACTGTTGATAGTGTTCCTGTGGATATCACAGACACACGCTGTTGATAGTGTCCCATTGGATGTTACAGACGATAGCTGTTGATGGTATCCCTGTGGATGTTAGAGATGATAGCTATGTATAGTCTTCCTGTGGATATCACAGACACAAACTGTTGATAGTGTCCCATTGGATGTTACAGACGATATCTGTTGATAGTGTCCCTGTGGACGTTAGAAACGATAGCTATTTATAGTGTCCCTGAGGATGTTATAGACGGTAGCTATTTATAGTGTCCCTGTGGATGTTACATACTATAGTTGTTGATATTGTCCCTGTGGATGTCACACACGCCAGCTGCTAAATGTGTCCCTGTGGATGTCACAGACGGCAACTGTCGATAGTGTCCGTGTGGATGTAACAGAAGCTAGCTGTTGAAAGAGCCCCTGTGGATGTTAAAAACACTACATGTTAATAGGATCCCTGTGGATGTCACAGACCCCAGCTGTTGATATATTCCTCGAGGATGTCATATAAACCAGCTGTTGATTGTGCCCCTGTAAATGTCATAGATTCCGATACTGTCAATGAGGACAGTACTAACAATAGCAGTGGATACTGTCCGCGAGAATAGTACTATTGCCAGTTGTCGATATTGTCCCTGAAGAGAGTAGTAACGCTAGCTGTTGATACTATCATTGAGGGCAGTACTAATTCTGGCTGTTGATACTGTCCAGGAGAGCTGTACTAAAGCTAACTGTTGATATTTTCACTTAACGTCATCCGAGGATATTGTCAGGACTGCGATCAGCACTGATACTATATTTTGATGAAGTGTTGATATTGTACCTGAGGATAGACCTAGGCGTAAAATTAAACAACAATTGGCAATATTTTTGCAACAAAAAACATATTGGAATAGCATTCCCCGACTTTTGAAATAAATCATTGGATTTATGATATAATAAATAACGAGTTGAACTCACCCTCTGTTGTGTGTTTTTTTGTCTTTATCCCTACCTCGGAAGTGTCATTGACTCTCGTTTCCAGATATCTCCAAAAAGAGCTAGAGTCAATGTTTAGTACCCGTGTATAGATGCCATCATGATTCAGAGGTGTTGATTTCCAGTGTGACTGGTCAAGCCTGTATGCTACTGTGATGTATAGCCCTGATCTAATTACCATACAAACTAGTTTATCTGTTCAAATCAGAGGCTGACTGCTAGATCAAAGCACAACGGCAGCTTTGTAGTCACCATGGGGTTTTGGAAATCAGACACAGCGGACCTGGGGAAGACCCTGTCACAGAAGAAAAGTGGTTGCCCTGGTAACAAAACGTGTAAAAAATCACTAAAAATTGCTTGTCTTTGCAATAGCTCAAGAACAGCTGGCACTAGAAACTTGGCAGGAATGTTTGTGTCATGGTCTTTGAAGGGGGCATATATGTTTTACAAACATCTCTTGTTTTCTTAGGAACGATACAGCACATAGGGAAAATTTAAACGATTTTTATTGTACAGTTTTAGGGACAATATCAAAATCAGCCTAAGTATTGTTCTCAGTGACACAATATTAAAGTCTAGCGTCTGTACATTCACCAATAACTAGAGTCGGGCAGTATTAGCAGCTAGAGTCGATATTGTCCTCGGGTAGATTATAAAATGTTAATTAGCTTTAGTACTTCCTTAGGGACAACATCAACATCCTCTACATTGACAATATCAACACGTAGCGTCATGCATGTCCCCAGAGGCAATAATCAACATGTAGCATCAGTACTTTACATGGAGACACATCTTGCCTAAAAAGTGTCCTCTGGGAGAAAAAATCGTACTGTCCTCAGATATAGTTCATCCACTGACATAATAACAATATCATTGGGTCTGTGATTTCATCTCACTTGTCTATTATTTAATAATGTGTGTATTAAACAAATAACAATATAAAAACACTTTGAACTTAAATCATTTTATATGTTGCGAAACGAGGAACACACCTTTTGAGGACGAAATGCAATGATCAAAAAAAAAAGGTACTTTATTAAAGCAGAAACAGACAGTATACATGTATATCAGGATCAGTATAGGTCCAGTTTACAAAGGTAGGATTTCGATGACGAATAATCGAAATGGAAATGATATAGCTACCGTATCGCCGTCGGAACAGATTTAGAAAGATTGATTTTTTTCTACTGACTAGATTGTGTATAACGCGCGCGCGCGTGCATGCGTGCGTGTTTGTGCGTGCGTGCATGTATAACGAGAAATGTATTAGTTTCCTGATACTTTTTCATTAAGAAGGGGTGGGGTGGTGGGTGGAATAGTTATACAGTTATTGGCCATCATTTTATAATTGTGAAATATAATATTGACTGTTATGTGTTATTTGTTAAGCTAACCTTTTATTGTTTCCTACCCGCAGCCTGTAGCGAATGCTCACACCATCCAGCCACCGTATCGTATAACAAAATCATATTTTAGGGGGTTTGATTGTATTTACTGTTAACTACACCTCTAAAACTACACAATGGATTTTCATGAAACTTTACAGAAATATTGCCCATTCTGTCTAGTTGATCCTAGTAAAATTTCAGACCGGCAGGAAATTCAAGATGGCCACCACGGCTAAAAGTACATTAAAAAAAGAAAACTGTAAGTGATATTGATATGGGACTTTTTATAAAATGATCAGCATGCCACTATGTTGGTCCTTGTCGAAAATCATTTTGTTTCGACATTAAACATGGCTGCCAGCGGCCATCTTTGTTTAAATAGAGTTATATAGAAAAAAACTTGTAGCGACTACTCCTCTGAAACTACTTGAAGGATGTTCATGAAACGTTACAGGAATGCTGATCTAGCTATCAAAACCTGTCAGTAGAGCCTCATGGTCATTGACCTCTTCTAGTATTTTAGTTCATTGTTATCGGTTATCATCGAGTTCATTTGTTGTTATCCTATTATGAGACACCCTTTGTCCCACCCCTAATCTCCCCACCCCAAACGATGCCTCCAGTGGCGGATACAGGGTTTGAGATAACAAGCGCGTAACTTTTGAAAAAGAAACATGACAATCAAGAAAAGAACCATGAAATGTCATAAACTTCCAGTTTCAGTAGTGCGGAGCGCAACTTAAAAAAATTGTTACAAATAAAAAAAACACTATATTTATATATGAATTTTCAAAAAAAAATCAGATTTTATGTGAGGAAGGAAGGGGAGCGCCGGTTGACTCCCCGCCTGAATCCGCCCCTGCACTCAACATTCAGATGAACTCGAAAAACATATTCTAATTCATTGTCGAATTTTACATCTTTATACAAATAGAACTATTCTTGCCAGATTTAAACAGGGAACAGGAAGCGAAAACTTAACTATAATATAGAATTCAGCTTTTTGTGTCGCCTGCGTAGCATAGCAGACACTTAGGGATCACTTTGTCCGTCGTCCACCCGTCAAACTTGAACCTGCAACCTCAACTGCAAACGCATCCATATTAACACAAGGAATATTGTTACACGTGTCAGATAACCCTGACTTTCAATTTGGCAGAGTTTTGCCCCTTTCATATTCAAACTTGTTTTAATGATTGTTTACACGAGGAAAATTTCTATTATGTAATATTAGGTGGCCATTGGAAAGTTAAACAAGATCTAGATAAAGAGAGGAAATTTGAGAGAAATTGTTGTTCGGTTGGCTATAAAAATCACGACTGACAATGGCAGGTAGGCCCCCATAGTAGCAATTATTGATCGTATTATACTTTCATATTATATTATTTTAGAACATATATAATATGTATTACTATATGGCGCCTTCGTACAAGTGCGGTTGCCGTGAAGCCTGTTTTAAGGTGTTCAATATAAGGCAATCCCACATGTGAAAATATACTGCAAACTTTTGCAATAATATACTAATTTCACCTAAAACTCCGATTTTAAGGTTGTATAATTATTACAAAAAAGTGACGCATTATTTTCAAATAATTACCCCTATTTCTAAGATAACGTTCTCAACAGAATTACTAAAACATTCTGTAAACGGCACTCTTTAAGATGTTTCGTTTCGTCTGTTAAACATAGTTTAAAATTATCAATAATAATATAACACCTCTTATATATACATACGTGACTCTTCTCTCCCTTGAATAATGAACTGTGTTAATTTTGAACAGTGAACAGTGTAAATTTGAACAGTGCAAATATTGAACAGTGAATAGTGCAAATATTGAACAGTGAACAGATTTTATGACCAGTGAGTGTAAAATAGTGAACAGTGATTAAAAGAACATTCAGATTTTATATAATGTACAGTAAACAGTTGGAGTAATAATTTTCAGTATTTAAAGTAATACTTCTTCATCTCTTTATTTTCTAAGAGTGCCGAGTGACTGTTTACATCACTTGGATTGTATTGTATATATGATAATAAAGATTTATGAAAAAATAATAAATATTGTCTGTCCGGATACTTACCTGGTACAGGGAATACCGTGCTAAGCATGCTTTCCCAGGAATGAGGCCCTTCCATTGCACTACGGTTGGGCTGACGCCTGCCTGGGGAATGCTTGCCTGGTACAGGGAACCCCGAGGCCCTTTCATTGCACTACGGTTGGGCCCAAAAGTCTGTGTTATGTATATGTACAGTAAAATCTATGTGGTGTGGATGGTCACCCGGACGGCACTCTGAAGTTGTAAATAGTTTTAAATGATGTGTAGAAGAGACTTATGGGAAAAAAATTGTCTGTCCGCTTTTTTTCCCGCTTAAGGTTAGCTGACTGGGACCGTTCGGACTTTTCGGGTTCCCGTTGCCAATGCTCTCAATTAAGCTTAATTGCAAGAGGGAAAGGGTAATTTGAATTGCAGGATTTTTCGGACACATGGTTTCAGTTAGTCTTTGTTGGCTTGTGTTAGAAGCGAAGCGTACACCAATATCCTTGGAGAAACTAGGTTGAGTTTCAAGCGCACATCGAAGTTTAGAAGACGTTGTTTCAAATAGACTAGTGTTTGAAACATATTTTGAGACAGATTGTGCTCAAACAATATTTTGATATATATACTGAGCAAAAATAGAAACGTCCCCAACTTTACCCATAGATTTAGACACAATGAAATTATATTTTATTTCTTATATGCCAATACCTTTGTTAAAGGCCAGCACTGTCACGAAAACAATTTTCTTTGAATCAAACTTGTGGGCAAACTTATTCCCCTTGATTTGGTTTTAAACAGAATTTCCGGGTCTTGTGGTTAAAACTTTGAGTTAACACAGTTTTGTTATACGCCGATCTTTTCACTCATTTTTGCGCCATACAGCTTTCAAGAACGAATATTTTCAGATATTACCTCCCTTTATAATAACAATATAGTGATTTTGCAATTTGAAAAAAACAACATGTTTTAGCAGCAACCGACAAACTTTGGTTTTTGATGATTATTAATATTGCTCAGAATGATTAAGTGATCAGTATAAAATGATGAAATTGTATCTAGATTGGTGTACAAAATGTAACAAAGTCAAGAGGGACGTTTCTATTTTTGCTGAGTATAGATTAATCATAAGATCTGAAGTTGATTAATTTGTGATGATTATGGTTGAAACCATTGTGGTTATTTGAGAATAATTGTTCGATATCAAAGTTTAGAATCATTCAGTGTATGCTTCAAGCTGATTTGTGCTTATCATATGATTTTAAGGAATCATTGTTTCGAACAATTGATGAACATTTTCGAAATTTCGATTCTATGCTTACACTTTGTGAGCAATGAAAACAGTCAGTCAATGAAAACAGCTGTACCATTGACCTGTTTAATAAACAAACAAGAACTTTCTTACATGTCTTGTGACCCCACCTTTTCTGGTGATTTTTCAAGCGGAAAATTACTTTTCTATATGAACATTACACTGCTGCATTATCCATACTTGAGTTGAATTTGCAACAAATCATTAATATGTGACACTTTAACATTGATGTCTATGGGGAAATAATTAGTGGTTTCATACCTATAAGAGATACATGCAATTTGGACTCGCTCAGGTTCGTAGCTAGAAACACTTTTCCGATAACAAATAGTAAAATAAGCTAAAAAAAAAAAGTTTTCCATATTTTTTTACATTGGTTTTGAGCGTTTTCAGTCCAATTTTGAATATAAAAGCCGGAATTTTGAGTTTCATTTTTTTTTTCGTGTTTAAAATGACGTGTTTGTGAAGTGTTTGCAATTGAACTATGTTTCTTTGGTTGCATGTTTGACACATGTTTTCATGAATTAAATTTGCATGGCAACAGGTTTGGTAGGCATGAACAACTAAATATTTTCCCTACCCCCTAAAATAGGATACTGTGAAAAAATGAAGATTTGTGTAAAAGGTAAAATATTATTCGTTATCATTCAAACTCAATTTGGTAGCGTTCAGCTAGTATCAGTTTTGATTTTAGTGGTATTTTGGCATTATTTAGCTCGTATTCGCTACTATAATCAGGTATGGTACCACCAATTTTGAAGAATTTGCTTAAAACGTCAATTTTGGCATGAAAATCGATATAAATCGTCGTCCTAATTGTACCTAAAATGCATATTTTATTAATGTCCATTGACTGTTCTAAATATTTGATCTATTTAATATAGTGTATTGACAAGAAATGTCATTTGGTATGACATTTCAGATAGTGTAAAAGATAAAAAAATATCTCTGACTTTTGTCAATTTCAGACTATTGTCCTTGGTATTCACAAGACCATATCTCGGCAAGTAATCATTCGAATTGCATGAAGTAGGTGTTTTTAAGCTTGTTATAAAAATGACAACACAAAATCTTCATTTAAGAAACATCTGAACATGTCTTCTTCTCTTATAGGGTTACCACCACTAATTACATGTAAACTTCCGAGATGTAGTCGAATGTAGTTCCTATAATAATCAAAGCACTGAAAGTTCTTACGGACGGTGCCACTCAGAAAGTATTGATTCCGAAAAAGAAAGGGTTTGCGTACTAAGGTGGTGAACATTTGTGCAAAATATTATTGAAATCGGATGAGGCATTAACCAGAGTTATGGGACCGGACGGAAGGACAGACGGACAACGGCAATTCTATATCCCTAGACAGCGGGGGATTTATGTAGAAATGTTTAAATTGTATAAGTGTCAAAGGGGAATAATTATTAAATGAAATATGTCAGAGAAAGTTGGTTACAATATACGTATACATGAGACATCGATTCCTCCCGAAAACCAATCAGATTCAATCATGCATGACAGAGTTATCTCCCCTTGAATTTCTGAAAAATGGGATTTCTGCAAAGACGTTACTATGTTTTAGCACAATTTACCTTATCCCGAGAAACATGAACAGTGATGTTACACTTTTAATTATATTTTTAAGCTGTAACAAATGTTTCAGAAGAGACGTATTATTAGAATAATTTGCCAAAATGGTAAAACATCATTGCATTAAATAATCTGGATGCATATCACAATACAAATATTTTATTCACTCAGTTCATACATATACATGAAAACATGAGGTAATGCATATAGAATATATCGTACAAGGCTCTATTACATGAGTTATTTAGTATTAACAATAGATTGTTAGACAGATTTAAATCGAGTAAATTTACTTTAATGTATTTATTGGAGGAGCTAAATTATATTCGTAATTTAAAACTGCATCTATCATTTATATATAGATCATTTTCACCACACTGTCGAAGAAGTAATTTACAACCACACTCTCGTATGACTCAGTCTTTACACACATTTTCCAAATCTCATAATAACATATACGCATACATTTCTACTTGAATCTATTCAATATTTGCTTTACAAATTCACACGCTTTTCTAAATTCTTTCTTGCGTGTTGAATTCATAATGTTGTAACATGTATGTATATTCGGCTTTTTATAATATTTCTTTTTCAAAAAAGTCTTTCGGAACATACTAAGTGTTTTACATGTTAGAAGGTAATGGTATTCATCTCCTTTATCTTCATTACATAAAGTACAAACTCTGTTGTTATGCACAATTTTATTCCAGCGTCCAGTTTCAACTGGTAACTTATGGTTTCTTGTTCTAAACTTTACCATATACTTGAGTAGTTTACCGGGTGTATCTGTCAAGTATCTCTCAAAGCCAAATTTAGTTTTAAATAATCTGTATATATAATAACTACTAGAGTTTTCAACTGCTTCATACCATTCGTTTAAAAAAAGATCTACGAGCTTTTGATGTGCAGATGCAATCAACCACTTCTATTTGGAAAGTCGTGCGTTTCCCAGATGCCACTAAACCCACATTTAATTAAGATTTCTTTGATACATTTAAGCCATTTAAAAAAAATAAAAAAAGTGTACTGCTATATTTGTATAAGCTATGCAATACTATGTACACATCAGCTGAGAGTTTATTACTTTCTGGAGACACTACCTTTGACCAAAAGGATAACATTTTTGTGTAAATATCAATTGAAATTGGCATAGTACCGGTTTCGCCATACACCATACAATTTGGTGTAGATGTTTTTACATTTAAGACGTGTTTTAAAAACTTTAGTTGCACTCTTTCTATTATTTCTAAATTACCAAACCCCCAGATTTCACACCCATATAACAAAATAGGTTTAACGTTTTATTAAAGATGTCAATTTGTAAATCGATTGGTAGACAAAGATGCTTTGATTTTTTCAGTAGGCTGTAGAGAGCTCTAGTTGCTTGACTGGCAATATGTTTTTTAGCATTATAAAATGATCCACTTCTGCTAAATAATATTCCCAAATATTTGCACTCCGATACGATGTCTAAAGTGTCGTTATTTAATCTAAATGAATAATTCCCTGGTCTACCTTTCGAAAATACTAGAATTTTAGATTTGACATGCTGACTGTGAGTTTCCGTGTATCGCAATACGTTTGATAAGTATTAAGTATCTTGTAGGTCATCTGCTGTTTCGCACACAATAAAAATGTCATCTGCGTATAACAAAATAAATAGTTTTAAATATATAAGAACGTCGTTGTCTAATTCGTGTTCTCGACAGCTTACTCCGTTTACATTTTGATTTTGTGAAAAAAATGCTTGTAAATCATTTAGATAAAAAGAGAACAATAACGGCGAGAGATTTCCACGTGTCGTCCGCCTATATTACATTCAAAATAGTTAGACATTACACCATTTAATGTTACACACGACTTGATATTGTTGTACATGTTCCTTATAACGTTAAATAGTTTGCAATTTATGTCATTTGATAATATTTTATACCATAATCCTAATCTCCAGACTGTATCAAATGCATTTTTTAAATCTATAAAAGCGCAAAAAAGTTTATTTCCTTTATTGCGTAAAATAACAATAAGAGAGTTAAGTATAAACATATTATCAACAGTAGAGAAGTTTTTTTCTAAATCCAGCTTGATAGCTATTAATACGATCGTAATCATCTGCAAACTTCGTTAACCTAGCATTCAAAATTTACCAAGACAAACTTGATAGAGTAATAGGTCTGTAATTTTCTGGTTTCAATGAATCGCCTTTATTTTTAAAAATTGGATTTATTACACCAATTGTCCATGATTCTGGAACTATTCCGGTGTTCAGTACTAAGTTGAATAATTTAAAATAAATGTTTTTCATGACCGGAAGCGTAGTTTTAATATGTTCGTTTAAAATGTTACATATGCCACTTGCTTTATTATTTTTTAACTTTCGTGCTATCTTTTCAATTTCATCTATTGTTATTTCACCATTTATTTCCTCAGATGACTGTGCTATTTCTGGCGTATTTTCTATAATATTAGTATTTTCTACGTCTTCTTTGAAATTTATATTTTTAAAATGTTCGTGTAAAAATGATGCATTTACACTATTATTTGTTTTGCCATTTAATATTTTCCAGTACTTTCTAGGATTTGATTTACCTAATGTTTTTAGTCTGCTTATATTATCCTTTTTAAAATTATAATGAACATTTCGTATTTGCGCTTTACATATTTTACTTTGATTTGAAAGGTTCGTTTTATTTTCTTCAGACTTTCTTAATTTATACATGTATTTAGCTCTGTGAAACTGTTTACGATGTTTTTTGCAATCTCTGCCAAACCAATGGGGCTGTTTATTATTGTTATTAATGCTTATTCCTTTCAATTTATTGAAATATCCGAACGTTTCGCATGCTGTTTCTTTAAATACTCCAGAAATAGAGTTAACAATGTCATCAATTTCTAACTGGTTAAAATAGGAAACTGTAAAAAAAAATGAAGATTTGTGTAAAAGGTAAAATGTTATTCCTTATCTTTCAAACTCGACTTGGTATCGTTCAGCTAGCATCAATTTTGATTTTAGTGGTATTTTTGGCATTATTGAGCTCGTATTCGCTACTATAATCAGGTACAGTGCTTTGCGGGGTATAGAATCACTTGGGTTAAACGTCTAATTTTAAAATGAAAGGAAAATGTTTATTTATTTTCAGATTTAGATTTACCCTTTTAGTTGTATTATAGCAAAATTTCTAAAATTATTGTCCTGAAACTGTGATTTTTTTAATAGGCGTTTTTACACCAATATTTACATACTTTCGTTTTACCCTTAAAAGTGCCAAACTTCATCAAGTTACCTTAATTGATGATTGCATTTTGACTTTTGTCCCTAACATTTGTTAAAACAGCAAATATTTATTTTTGAGTTTATTGTGACAGTATGATTTTTTTGTTTCAAAAACACACTTCATTCAGGTAGTATAGAATCATTTTTTCTGAGAGGTGTTGCACATAGTGATATATTTTGCATGGAAAAATGTCCCGAACAATTTCACCGTTGAATAAATCATGGATTTATATGTATTAATTCATGAATAAATGTATGATTATATGATATATCTTCAAGCCTGGAAAGTTTTAAAATAATCTAAAATATATGAGCTGAGAAAACTGAATTTATACAGGAAATGATTATTTACTGACAATGATTCTATACACCCAAAAGCACTGTATGGTACCACCAATTTTGAAGAATTTCAAGTGGAAAATTAGTTCCTATATGAACATTACACTGCTGCATGATCCATACTTGAGTTGAATTTTGCAGCTGCGAGCAAATCATTAATATGTGACACTTTAACGTTGGTGTCTATGTATGTAGATCTATGCTATCTTGAAAATAATTAGTGGTTTCACACCTTGATTGGTCAAGCATATATATAATATGAAATGAGATTAGATAGTTAATAAAGTCCAGACTCTATTGTGCCCATCGCGTCAGGGTTACCTCGACGTGTTCGTTGGCGGACGGACTCTAAACCTTAGAACAAAACACACACACATTAGATAGTTAATGTATACGGCATACAGTAGCCCTTGTCATTGTTTATTGCTGTTTTCGATATTTTTTTTAAATTAATGTGCAGGCCCGGACCTACAGCGCCAGCGCGTAGATACGCGCCTGCCCGTTTCTGCTATACGCAGTGGCTTGTTGCATTGTTTACAATAACACTAACCGTGGGAGCCTCCACGCGTGGCGCTAATATAATGTCCAATCAAAATCAAGAAAGGTTAACACAAATTTGGCTTGTCCAATCATCTGTTAGCCCGCCAATCGCGCCTTGCGTCGTCCATTATTGTGTACGGAAAGAACTCAGAAGTAAGTATTTTTTACCGTATGAGCTATCTATGGTGTGTTGCTAATAATCTCATGTTTTTTTTATAGGGGTTTTATACTATAGTATATAAACCCTGTAATCATTACATACTCAGCTGAGTTCATGTCGTAGTTGAGTTGCAGTTCTTTATAATTTCTTTTCCAAGGGCCAAGGCCGTCAGACGGCAAGTGTTGTTTATTATTACTCCAGATTTAGTTTTAGATAAGCATAATTAAGGTCATCCTGAGTAAATTTCATGTGAAAAAGTTATGATGCCAAACTCTCTGAGTCCTTCGCAAGACAGCTTTCGATTTGGAAATAAAAATTGGAGTCGCTTAAAGGGACTTTGAGCAGGCCTGCCAAAACTTTTAAACACAAAATCGTGAGATTTTTAAAATTTAAGAACATTTTAAGGGGAAAATTGGGGCGCGCTACTTGATTTCCACACTATTTTTTTAAAGTGTGAATTTAAATTATTTATGCAATTAATACAAGTTGATGCATTGTTTGATAGTTGCAGAAAATAATAATATCAACAGTCTGCGAAATTAACTTTTGGACTTGGTTGTCCTTCGGGCAACCATTTCATCAAAATTTGGTTGCCCGAAAGGAGAAATGGTTGCCCGAAATATTTCTTTTAAAAACGGAAGGCTTTATAAATTATTACTCTGAAGATATATGTAAACAAAGCAAAACTTTATGTCTCTATAATATTTATTCAGAATTTATTCTTTCGTATATTTTAGAAGAAGATTTTCTATGTCATTCTCCGAAAAGTCACAGTCTGAGTCATCATCAATGCCATCATCTGTTACATAGCGCAACATTGGCATTTTGTCACAACCGGAAACACGTTTTTACCGACGCATGCGCTAATTATCATATTGTTGATGTTTATTTTAATTGGGTGGAATAATTCACGAACCGTTCGTGAATAATTGTAGTTTTCCGTTGCTCTATCGATCTATTCGCCAATCACGTACTCTATAAAATATGGATTCCCGAATGACGGAATCCGATGAGTCCGCTCCGATTGGTTACTCTATACAAAATAAAGAATTCGGGAAAATCCGATCAAAAACAAGGTTGTGACATCTTGTGACCTTCCCTAGAGGGATACAATTAATTGATCAATTCCTCGTAGCATTTATACCGGTGTCACAGTATTTTTCTGAATGCCAATATGATAAAGCAGAAATCGTGTTTCCTGTTCGACTTTTATACTTGTTTTGATCATTGCACTTTCAGAAAGGTTGATTGGACAACCAAACTGGGAACTCGTGGTTGTCCTGTTCGGAAATTAGTTGTCCCGGACAACCGGACTACCGCTAATTTCGCAGACTGTATCAAGGAGTTACCAGATTCCGATAGTTTAACAAACAAACTTACCTTCCAAATTTATTAAGTTGTCCTATTCCTCCGAAACCTTGGTAAACATAAACTTCAATGCAATAGACATCACAGTGTAGAAAAAGTTTCATTCATTTAACTGTATAATATTCACCAACATTCAAAACAAATATGGCGGTGAAATCCTATCCAATAGCAAGCGCGTCACATAATTCCGATGGGTAAAGTCATCACACTATTGCGTCATCACACCCTCGCCAAAATCATAAAATAAGTTACGGTGGCCAATTTCAGTCATTACGCACACTGAAGAATGTTATACACAAATCATATGAAGACAGATAACTCTCAACGTTTAACTATAATTGCAGTCAGTCTAAGCACATAGTGCATAATGCTTCGGGCATTATTGCTTCGACAATTAACAGTTCATAAAAAAAGACACTAAACCTTAAATCATTTAATGCTGCTCACAGCATGGACATCTAAATGAGGTGTCCTTCCATACAACCCTGACACTGGTACAATATTTGAGATGAGTCAAATGATCACATATTTCACACTGGGCCCATGTATAAATACATAGTTCCTGGCCATCTTTTGCTTGGCATTAGTACAGTTTGCAAACACAGCACTTCTCATGTAATGGTATGTCATTCTCGGGTGTTTTCTCGTCATCTTCAGTATCCTCAAACTGTAAAAGATTTATATGAGAGGGCCCAGGCTGTGGACTTTTCGGAGGTAGGCAAGATTTTTTTGATGTTTGTTTCTTTTTTAGTATTTTTTCTTTAATCTGGAGCTTTCTTTTCTTTGTTGACTTGCTTTGTGGTTTCTTGGATTTGACTCCTTGATATATATTTGGCATCAAAAAATGATGTAGTTTCATGTGCAGGAAGCTCTTGTTGCGGAGTGTTGTCTATGTTTACATTATCGGTGGTGGTTGCAAGTGAGTAAAGCGTGGAGGGTGCAATTTTCGAGCCGAGACATGTAATCATTTCTGCTGGTGTTTTAACTGGATAAATACCAGACTTGCAAAATGCTGACTGGAGGTTACTGGGTGATAAGGCAGATGCATATGCCTTACAGGCAATAGCACAAACATTGTACCTTGTTACTAGCTGGGCTTCTTCATATTAAGGCCATTCTTCGTACAATCAACCGATACACGATTGTCAACTCTATCACGTAGTGCTGTCAGTGGCACACCGTACTGCTTGGATGCACCATGTACAGATAGATGGTCCTCCTTTACAGCTTGGTATGCTCTAGTGAGTGCAGAATAAGCTCTTCTTTTACCATATGAAGTTGGACCTATAAGCTGTAAATATAAGAAATACCATTCAACCTAGAAAAAACACAATTTCAATTCGGGACTACAAAATAACATAATGGCCCTAATTGGCTTCCGTAGAAAAAAAAAAGGCATTTTTTCCACCGTACACCGTTACTATTTTTAGACGACATAGTTTTTGCAGGCAGAGATGGCGTCTGTGGATACACAAGTGTTAAATGCGTTATTTTATCGTTTTAATTGCTATAATAAAATGACTTAGTGGAAATACATAGAAATTATTCATCAACAATGTAAGTGATGTTTTCTTACCTTTATTCGAAGCATTTTCTTGAAATTGTTGTGGAAACAAAGCGACCGAAGAGTTTTCGATCTGTTTACATCCCTGTTAATTTTTGACGTCACATTATGACGTTACGCTCGCGATATAACAAAACCTATCGGAATCATGTGTCTATCGGAATCAGGTTACTGGAGGATAATAATAAATTAGCATACTCGTTAGAGGCCAGTTTCTGCCATTCTCATTTAAAAACTATTTTACACTGTAAATACTTGCGCGATGTCACTTATTGCCAGACGTTTAGAACTGAAAATTGGAAACAGAAAAAAAGAGAGTAAAAAGCGGTACAAAAACGAAAGGAATTTCTCCGAAAATTGTGTTTACTTCCTTGTGTCGTTGGGAATGCTGACTCAGACAGTTATTGATGGTTGAATATCTTTCTCAACTGGAAATGCAGGGCATGAAAATTCCGCTTGTACGAGTGAAATTCGAATCCGGACGAGTGAAACCCACGAATCGGTCGTCCCGAGAGGACGAGTAACATTTCAGTAGAAAATAACAAGAAAGAAAATAGTTCTTACATAATTTATTAAGCGATTAAATGCAGTAAATAGTCGCAACTGTGTTTATTCAGCGATAAAATGCAATTTAAGTCAACCGGATATTGGGAAATTGAGGCATTTCCGTTTTGGTACATTCTAAAATGCGGCTCCCGTTCTAATTTTATGGAGGGCGAACGTTACGGTATTTAATGTTATACAAATAACACTTTCAAAGGGGAAATCTTTAAGGGCACTAGTCAGCTTTTAGATGACTGGGGCCAGGGCCTTCAGGAGGTGGAATTGCAAAAAGTATGCTGTTTTCCTGTATTGGAGTTTACATTTTCTAATAAAAAATCTTCTTTTTTTTAAGAGTGCACTTTTTATCAGGAAAAGCGGGAAATATATACAAAGTTTCATAATTTTTATTGATTTATATAAAGAAAAAACAAAACATGATGTTTCCCTTTGTTTTATTTATATATAATAGTGTTAAATAATGGTATCTGACTACTTTGACTTGTGAACTTTTACAATCAGAGCAGGATGAGTAAACATCCAAAAGGACTTTTAACATGTCAATGCCACTCGTCCTGTCCTGTAGGACGAGTATACAGTAAAATATATTTCGTCCCCTGAAACGGTCAATAACTGTTACTATGAAAGGGAGGCAATCCATTGAATTCTTCCATTCAAAACAACAAGAATTACCTCCAATCTATTGAATTCTCCAGGTACCCTTATAGTCCGACTCAAGGGCAATTACATGTTCGACTTTGGGGCATGTCTAAATATATCTGCCCTGAAGTCGGGAGCCATTAATACCCGAACATTTTACACAAGAGGACATCTAAAATATGTAATTTATATACATACATGAAGAAAAGTAAGGACAATTTCTTTATTTGAGCTTATGGCAACATCAAAGCAATTTTATGACCCACTACTGAAGTTGCAAAGAATGCCCGACTCAAGGGCGAATTTTGGTGAGTGCGAAAAGTATGACGTAATCCCAGCAAAAATGCTGGTGCCGCTAAACAGTTGACATCGAATGATACATTAAACACTGAGGAAGCAACCAGATGGTTTCAGCAAGCAGGAGCATGCACATAAATAGACAGAGGTGCCGAGAACCAATAACCTGTCCGACTCAGAGGCGAGTTACCCTACTGGCAAAGAAGCAATAGTCATTGAGAAGCAATAGTCTACTTTAATTTTGATGTTTTTAGCTCTACTGGCCAACAGCCAGCAGAGCTTATGGGATGGTGTGTTGTCTGTCGTCCGTCTTCTGTCTGTCGTCCGTTAACTTTTCTTCAAACGACTTCTCCTCAGAAACCGCTTGGCTAATTTTGACCAAACTTCACGTGGATGATCCTTAGATAAATGCTTTTTAGATTTGTTAAAATTAGGTCAGCGCTACATCCAAGATTGCTGCCATTACCATATATGGTCGAAACCTAAAAAAAAATTCTTCACCAGAACCGCTGGACAGATTTCAACAGTTTTTCTTTTAAAATGATCGCCAACGTCTAGACTATCAAGTTTGTTCAAATAAAGTACCCGGGGTCAAAAATGGCTGTGCCCCGGGGGTACAAAGTTTGTATATTGAGGTTTTGCATGTTTTTCATATAGACATATAGGAAAAAACTTTAAAAAATCTTCTTCTCTGAAACCACAAGGCACAGAGCTCTCATGTATTACATGTAGCATCAGCTTATGGTCCTCTACTAAGTTTGTTCAAATGGTGACCCTGGGGTCAAATTTGTCCCCGCCCCCGGGGTCACAGTTTTACATAGACTTATATAGGATTTTTTAAAAAAAATCTTCTCGGAAACTACAAGAGCCAGAGGTTTGATATATTGCATTTACTATAAGCTTATGGTCCTTTACCAAGTTTGTTCAAATGGTGACCCTCGGGTCACCATTGGCCCCGCCCCAAGGGTCATAAAGGACTCCACTAAGTTTGTTCAAATGGTGACCCTGGGGTCAAATTTGTCCCCGCCCCGAGGATCACAGTTTTACATACTTATATAGGATTTTTTTTTTAAAAATCTTCTTCTCGCCAACTACAAGAGTCTGAGGTTTGATATGTTACATTTATTATAAGTTTATGGTCCTTTACCAAGTTTGTACAAATGGTGACCCTGGGGTCACAGTTTTACATAAATGCTTGTATAGGGAAAAGTGAAAAAAAATCTTCTTCTCTGAACTGCAAGAGCCAGAGGTTTAATATTTTGCATTTGCTATAAGCTTATGGTCCTTTACCAAGTTTGTTCAAATGGTGACCCTGGGGTCACATTTGGCCCCGCCCCAAGGGTCACATGTTTTACATAGACATGTATAGGGAAAAACTTTAAAAACCTTTTCTGAAACTGCAAGAGCCAGAGGTTTAATATTTTGCTGTTGCTATAAGCTTATGGTCCTTTACCAATTTTGTTCAAATGGGGACCCTGGGGTCATATCTGGCCCCGCCCCGGGGGTCAATGCTTGTATAGGGAAAAACTGAAAATATCTTCTTCTCTGGAACTGCAAGAGCCAGAGGTTTAATATTTTGCATTTGCTATAAGCTTATGGTCCTTTACCAAGTTTGTTCAAATGGTGACCCTCGGGTCATATTTGACCCCGCCCCAAGGGTCACATGTTTTACATAGACATGTATAGGGATATTTTTTTTGAATAATTTTTTTTTGAAATTTTAGCTCTACTGGCCGAAGGCAGAGCTTATGGGATGCCGAGTTATCCGTCGTCGGCGTTAACTTTTGTCTCGTTAAGACGATAGGGCCTTCATTTTTTATCCGATCTTTACCAAACTTTAACAGGTTGTTAATATCAATGAAAGCTTGGATGAGTTCGAAAACCAGCCAGATCGGACAAGTAACAGCGGAGTTGTGGCCCTTGATTTAGTTAAAAAATGCTATATCGCTATATTTTGTCTCGTTAAGACGATAGGGCCTTCATTTTTCATCCTATCTTTACCAAACTTTACCACATTGTTAATATCAATGAAAGCTTGGACAAGTTCGAAAACCAGCCAGATCGGACCATTAACAGCGGAGTTATGGTCCTTGATTTAGTTAAAAATGCTATATTTTGCCTCAAGACGATATGGCCTTCATTTTTCATCCTATCTTTACCAAACATTACCACATTGTTAATATCAATGAAAGCTCGAACACGTTCGAAAACCAGCCATATCGGACTAGTAACAGCGGAGTTATGGTCCTTGATTTAGTTAAAAATGCTATATTTTGCAGCGTTAAGACGATAGAGGCTTCACTGTTCATCTGATCTTTATCAATCTTTATCAGATTGTTGATGTTGTTGAAAGCTCGAACAAGTTTGAAAACCAGCCATATCGGACCAGTTACAGCGGAGTTATGGCCCTTGATTTAGTTAAAAATGCTATATTTTGCAGCGTTAAGACGATAGAGGCTTCAATGTTCATCTGAACTTTACCAATCTTTATCAGATTGTTAATGTTGTTGAAAGCTCAAACAAGTTTGAAAACCAGCCATATTGGACCAGTAACAGCAGAGTTATGGCCCTTGATTTAGTTAAAAATGTTATATTTTGCCTCGTTAAGACGATAGGGGCTTCATTGTTCATCCGATCTTTACCAAACTTTATCAGATTGTTAATATCAATGAAAGCTCAGACAAGTTCGAAAACCAGCCATATCGGATTAGTAACAGCGGAGTTACGGCCCTTGATTTAGTTAAAAATGCTATATTTTGCCTCGTTAAGATGATAGGGGCTTCATTGATCATCTGATCTTTACCAAACTTTATCAGATTGTTAATATCAATGAAAGCTCGGACAAGTTCGAAAGCCTGCCATATCGGATTAGTAACAGCGGAGTTATGGCCCTTGATTTAGTTAAAAATGCTATAATTTGCCTCATCATGCGTTAGGGCCTTCATTTTGCATACTTTAGCATATTTTATGACTTTCTTTTTTTATATGATTATTATTTTTATTTAATGGTTTCTTTATTTGAATTTTTTTATTTTTTTTTATTTTATATATTTTTATTTTTTTATTTTTTATTTTTTTATTTTTTTAAATTATTCATTGATTGATTTATTTTTAATTTTTTTTGGTTAATTATTATTTTTTTTTTTATTTTTTTAATTTTTTTAATTTTCTTTTTAATATATATATATATATTTTTTTTTAATTTTTTTTTACCTCTATGTTGGACCAGTCGGACCAGTAACAGAGGAGTTACGGCTCTTGATTTAGTTAAAAATGCTATATTTTGCCTCGTTAATACGGTAGGGCCATCATTTTTCATCTGATCTGTACCAAACTTTACCAGATTCTTTAGTTATGGCCCTTGATTTAGTTAAAAAGCTGTTTTTTTGCCCGAAACTTTCAAAAAGACGTAAATGGCAGTCACTCGCTTCATTGATGTTATAAGAGCCATGTTTTCCAGTAAAGCGTCCACAGGCCCTCTTGGGCCTCTTGTTATTTTTTTTTTTTTTTTAATTTTTATTTTTTGACTGGTTTTGACTGGTTTTGTTAATTTTTTTTTTTTTTTTTTTTAGCTCTATGTTCGACCAGTCGGACCAGTAACAGAGGTGTTCTTGATTTAGTTAAACATGCTATATTTTGCCTCGTTAATACATTAGGGCCTTCATTTTTCATCTGATCTTTACCAAACTTTACCAGATTCTTTAGTTATGGCCCTTGATTTAGTTAAAAAGCTGTTTTTTGCACGAAACTTTCAAAAAAATGTAAATTGCAGTCACTCACTTCATTGATGTTATAAGAGCCATGTTAGCCAGTAGAGCGTCCACAGGCCCTCTTGGGCCTCTTGTTTTTAGATCACCTGAGCCGAAGGGTCGTCGTCCGGCGTTGACTTTTCTTCTCAACTTCTCCTCAGAAACCGCTTGGCTAATTTTGACCAAACTTCGCGTGGATGATCCTTAGATGAATGTTTTTTAGATTTGTTAAAATTAGGTCAGCACGACATCCAAGATGGCCGCCATTACCATATATGGTCGAAACCTTACAAAATCTTCTCCAGAACCGCTGGACAGATTTCAACAGTTTTTCTTTCAAAATGATCGCCAGCGCCTAGACTATCAAGTTTGTTCAAATGGGTAAAAAATGTCTGTGCCCCGGGGGTCCAAAGTTGGTATATTGAGATTTTGCATGTTTTTCATATAGACTTATAGGAAAAAACTTTAAAAAATCTTCTTCTCTGAAACCACAAGGCACAGAGCTCTCATGTATAACATGTAGCATCTGCTTATGGTCCTCTTCTAAGTTTGTTCAAATGGTGGCCCTGGGGTCAAATTTGTGCCCGCCCCGGGGGTCACAGTTTTATATAGAATATATATAGGAACATTTTAAAAAAAATCTTCTTCTCTGAAACTACAAGAGCCAGAGATTTGATATTTTGCATTTACTATAAGCTTATGGTCCTTTACCAAGTTTGTTCAAATGGTGACCCTCGGGTCACATTTGACCCTGCCCCAAGGGTCACATGTTTTACATAGACATGTATAGGGAAAAACTTAAAAAATCTTCTTCTCTGAAACAACAAGAGCCAGAGGTTTAATATTTTGCATTTTACTATAAGATTATTGTCCTTTACCAAGTTTGTTCTAATGGTCATTTGGCCCCGCCCCGGGGGTCACAGTTTTACATAGACTTGTATAGGGAAAAACTTAAAAAATCTTCTCTGAAACTACAAGAGCCAGAGGTTTAATATTTTGCATGTACTATAAGATTATGGTCCTTTACCAAGATTGTTCAAATGGTGACCCTGGGGTCATATTTGGCCCCGCCCCGGCAGTCACAGTTTTATATAGACTTGTATAGGGAAAAATTTAAAAAATCTTCTCTGAAACAGCAAGAGCCAGAGGTTTAATATTTTTCATTTACTATGCGCTTATGGTCCTTTACCAAGTTTATTAAAATGGTGACCTGCTCTGCCCCAGGGGTCACATGTTTTACATAGACTTGTATAGGGAAAAACTTAAAAAAATCTTCTTCTCTGAAACCAAAAGGCACACAGCTCTCATATATGACATGTAGCTCTGGGGTCACATTTGGCCATGCCCCAGAGGTTACACTGTAGCACCTTCATTTTGTCTTTGATCTTTACCAAACTTTGTCAGTGTCTTTATATCAATGTTGGAAAACAACAGAGGCCATATTTCTTGGACACTCTTAACCAAACTTGCACAGATTGTATATGATCATACGATTTCAAAGACGTTCGATAATGGACAATTGCTCAGGTGATCGATAAAGGGCCATCTTGGCCCTCTTGTTTCAGTATGTGTTCTGCATAAGCGCTTAATCTGTGTTTTCAGAAATGCATAAGCGCTTAATCTTAATACAAAAACAAGAAAAAATACGCCAAAAAGTAAATATTGACCGTAAAAATGATCGCAGACTCAAATGTGCACTTGATTTGTAAATATCGTCACGTGGAGATGCGCACGCATATATATAAGATGGCTTGATTATAAAATAATGTTGAGGATTTTTTATACTCGGCTTCTATAAATAGCAAACAACTTGCTAAATAACTTGGTATTGAAGGGAGACAACATGTTCATTAAATTACGTATTAAGTATAACATTGTTACTTCCCTTTGAAGAAATCTGAACGGTATATGCCGGCCTGCCAAATCCGGAATTTCAGGATGTTTAAATTAGTTTTCCGGACTCTAAATTATACAAATACAGTCCACACTCAGTATCTCGAATTTCAAGGGACCGGAAAAAAAGTTCGAGTTATCCGAAGTTCAAATTAAACGATTATGTTATACTTGTTTGTTTTTTAGCTCTACTGGCCAAAGGTTTAATATTTTTTCATTTTTTTTTATTGATTGATTTGAATTTTTTTTTTTTTTTAAAAAATTTTTCAATATCTTTTTAATTACTTGACACTTACTTTAAAATTTCTTGTCGGCGCTACTCATCCTAAATGCCTTGTTGAATTTTGACGAAACTTGGCAGGAAGCATCGGTAAGATGTCTAGTGCATTTCACGCTTTTGTTCCAGTTCGCTGATTTTTGACGGGAGTTATGGCCCTTTGACATTTTTATTTTAAATTTCTTGTAGGGGCTACTCCTCTTAAATGGCTTGTTGGATTTCTACAAAATTTGGCAGGAAGCCTCAGTATGATGTCTAGTTGTGCAAAGCGCGGTATATCAATGAAATCTTGGACAATTTTGAAAACCAGCTAGATCTTGTTAGTAATAACAGAGTTATGGCCCTTGATTTGTTGAAAAATGCTATATTGTATTTTCCTTTGTTAAATCTATAGGAGAAGAGAGCTATATCTATCTAAATCTATAAGAGCTGTTTTAGCCAGTAGAGCGTCCACAGGCCCTCTTGGGCCTCTTGTTTATTACCCCACCCACCTGTTTTACACTATGCATATACGTGTATATATTGCCGATATTTGCCGATTTTAATGAAATACATGATTTCTTTTTTCATATATGTTTATGAATATGTTTCTTTACAGTTATAATTCACATCCAATAGGAAGATGCAATTACATTAATTACTTACTGTTATTATCACGCTCAAATTTGGGACACACTCACTGTATGTCCTGTATCGCAGCATTCTACTTTCGTTTTGTCAGTTTGTATATTCGGGCATTTCATGTTAAAGCAGTATAAGAAAACGTTTTGGTAATGAAATAAATCAGCAAAATATTTATGATTTCATAATTTATTAAAAACAGAGAAAGGCATATATACAATGAAACAATGTTTTCAATATTGTCACAAATACATTTCTATAAACAGACGTTTAGATTTACACAGACAGTATATCGATTATAAGAAATCATATTTAAACGAAACAATTTACAATATTCAGGTCTATAAGTCTATGTTCTTTCTCTGTTTTCACTATCTACTCTCTTACATTAAACATTCGAATTTTATAGCAAAAAACAGAACATTGATAACTGCCACTCATTAATTAATTAGTTATACGTTTCGTCCGTGTCAAATTCGTATAATTATTATAATTGTTTTAACCCACGCGATGGCCATTGTTTTCAATTAGCGTAAACAAAGTTCCTCGTTAACAAGCCTTAATTTATCATGAAAAATCAGAGACAACACAAGAAAATAAACATGTCACCATGATTTATTTGTTACAGGTCAAATCATCTCAGCAATTATCACCTTTTGTTTGCTTCACAATCAACTTCGACGCCGGCTTGTGTTTGATCAAACTTGCATTTGGCACTTTAATTGAACTTCGAATTAGCGAGAGTAAATTGATGTATAGATTCGTGTTTGGGACCAGAAAAGTAGTTTGAAATATCGAATAATTCGACTTATCGAAATTTGACTTAAAAGAAGTCAAATTGCATAAAAATAGAAGGAAAAAAAAACGGGACCGTGAAAAAAATTTGACTTAAGAGGAAATTCGAAATAAGTGAGTTTGAGTTACTGAGAGTAGACTGTATGTACGTTAGTCATTAATCTTAATTAAATATGTGCGTTATTATTAACTATTATTGTACAACAACTCAGCGTAGAAGTTTTTTTATGACGCTGAGTATTGCTTCTGTGCCGACTTTTCACAACGTTAAAATAACCCTTTTGGTACCCCCTGCCAGAAGGTGTTAGCATACATAATAACCATTATTTTATGGAAATATCAATTGTTAAAAATACATTTTATTGAGATATCTAAGAAAAAGGTTATTTTTCATGATGACAATTGCTTGTTTGCCAGTATTGCCATTAAAAAGATTTGGTTTGGTTTCTACCACAACTGTTTTTTTTTTATGAAAGTGCACTTACTTTCCTACGCACTGAGATGTGTGCTAAGTCAACTCTACAAATTGTGTTAATTGTATATTCAGTCAGTACAATACATTACACCAGGGAGTAAGTATACAGGGAGGAGACACGGACCGTTTTGCCTTTTTGTGTTGTTATTTATTCACACTTGTCCTCTGCTACAAAGCGCGTATTTGTTTGCATGTATAAAAGCACATTTTACCAGACGGTTCCCTGTAAAAAGATCGCCAAATAAAAAATGGTGACAGTGTATAGCTATTGCAAACGAGATACGAGACTACATTAGGCATTAATAGTAACAAAAAGTTAATAGTAGACATATTTATCTTTGTCTTTATCTTTGTCAAGAAGATAATATCACGGTGGTGATTATAAGACAAAGCCTAAAAGAGGTAGTGAGAATGCCTCTTTTTGCGATATCAGCTGAAATTTAAATTTTCTCAAATTAAAAATGGTGTAGAGCAAACGAGATACGAAGTACAGGTTATATTAGGCATTACCGGTAATAATAACAAAAGGTGAACAGTAGACATATTTCTGTAAAAACTGTCTATTTTGAGATGTTGGCTGAAACTTTAATGTAACGCGCTTACGATCGATTTACCTGTATCGATAAAATAGTAAGTGGCGGCAATCTAGCACGACAACATAAATCGATAAACTAGAGCGTTTATGAACCCGTGTCTCCTCCCTGTATACTTCCTCCCTGATAACACGGATGACCCCCACTGATTCGTATATATTCCTGTGACTAGGGTGCGTAACAAGACCAATTCAGGAAATAGCGGATAAATTGTGAAAGTATAGCTGTTAAATCATGAATATTTTGTTTTAATGGAAAATCCGGAGATTGTACACTTAAATCCAGAGAGCGACTGAAAAATGTGGAGTATCCGGAGATTTGGCAGGCCTGTTTGAGAAAGAAAGCACCAGTTTAGCAGCTGATGTTTGTACTACGCCCTACTGATCTCAAATAACTGCCCAGTGATTGAGGTGCCTCTGTGGATGGTATGCAAGTAGTATCCAAACAGCAGTAGTATCCGAATTTCCGTAACCAAACGATGTCCGTAGCTCTTCAAAAGAAAAGATCAATTAAGTTTAATAAAATGATACAATTTTCATCATTGGAAGAATTGTCGTATACGAAAAAGTAATTATGCAGCGATATATAAATGATTTTCTTCCCAGCACTCATTTCCCCGCAAATTTGCGCATGGGGGAAGTTTCGCGCTAACCACGCATGCACAGTTATGTGTTTTTAATTGCTCTCCAATTCATAATTTTGATAAAGCATCAAAATAAACTGACCAATCAGTGACCAGATATTGACACACCTAAATTCTGTTAGGTGACAGGTTGTTTTTTTTGGCTGTTTTTATAGCCGAAATTCGGTCTTATTCCCAATGCCAAAACATATCTTTTTTTCCTAATTTAGAGGAAAAAATTCCCAATTTCATTTTATTTTTTTTCAGTGTGCCAATCCAGTGATTGGGGTTCAAAAGCTTCTAAATGCTTCTGTTTATTTTGGTGTACAAAAACTGTATTTAATTATGAAAGGAATGCTATACTTTATATTTTTCCGAATTTTATTAAAAATCACGCTAAAATTCCCAATTTTATGAAAAATCGAACTAAAATTCCCAATTCCAGGGCTACAGGTCATGTTCCCAAAATCATGAAAAAGAGCCCTGGGTGATAAACTCGGTCTTTATCCTAGATGTGCAACCAAGTTCAGTGTTCCCACTGACTTTTTCATTTGGGGGTACATGTACCCCCTACTGTTAAATTTTGGTGGTACACTACAAATTTAGGGGGTACACTATAATTTTTAAGATTTTTAAACCTTTCAACATAAACCTTTCAACATACTTTATTTGCTACTGAAGGCATTACAATACACAGCACAGTGTAATATTCAAACAGTAAATCACACCAGTCAACACGTTTGCGCATCTATAAATAGTACACGGGAGAGACGAAACACGATTTGAATTAATTATTTGATCTTCATTTATTCTATTAAGTTTTTATTTTAATTTTAAATATACTTACTAAATCTGAAAAAGAAATAAGTCAAACCAAACCCACTAGAATGAGATGTCGATGTTTTCTCTACTTTCATTTAGTACGCGCTTATGACATCATAACCAATCATCGTGGTATGCACTAGAGGGATAGGGCAATTGACGCAATTACTCGGGGATAATGTTTTCGTAAACAAAGCGTTTTAGTTTCGTTTTGATTTTTCAAAAAATATTCGGACAATGTGGACGAGTATTTGGAAATCTACCGACGGTCATGCTTTCTTATTATCAGACTTGTATTTTTTTTGTGCGTGCATGCACGTACGAGGTCATTTTTCTGTGCGTGATTTTTTGTTTTCATGCGTGATTCACGCACATATGTGCGTGAATGGGAACACTGCAAGTTTACTGTTAATATTAAGGTATTTACTCTGTGATTATTTTGAAACCCTGCATATTTCATGCACATTCATTCAAACTTTTTCACTATATGTATCTTTCAAAATGTATCATCTTTTCACTCTGCCAAAGATTTTTATTTTGCTATAGAACGTAAGGCCAAACAAAAAAATATGTGTTGTTCAGGTAACCCGACCGACCCTATGTTAAGGGGCAGACCCTGCAAACCTTTATACAAAAATTACAATAAAAAATTGTTGATAATACAAAAAAATCCATCTCAAGGTATAGCAATTAACATTAAATTCATTATCAGAATTGAATTCATTATTTAGGAAAAAAAAGCCTACCTGCCTACCCTATTATTTTTTTTGCCAGTGTTACCTGAACCACACATATTATTTTGTTTGGCATAATAGTCGTCCATGAATGAGATGCACAGCATGTCAAATGATTTATCATTTTAAAACTCTTGAGTGTAATTTTAGTGTGGGATACCAGTTCAACCCCACGAAGAGGAACTTCTTTTTCTGTACCGCTATTGAATTGGTTTTTGTGTCGCCTTTTCGAAGAAAAAAAGAGACATAGGTGTCGTTTTCCGGCGGCATCGTCAACATTCAAGTTTTGCGTTTAGGTCATTTTCTCATAAACTGTATGCACTAGACCTTTCAAACTTTGCTTATAGTTGTATCATGGGTGGTACATGGCAACGTGACAAAGCAAATGTGGAAGTGACCTTGACCCTCCAAGCAAAGGGCAGATAACTTAATAATTTTTAGGTTCAACTTTTGCGTTTAGGTCACTTTTTCACAAACTATGCACTAGACCTTTAAAACTTTGCTGATATTTGTATCTTGAGTGGTACATCGCAACGTGACAAAGCAAATGTGGAAGTGACCTTGACCCTCCAAGCAAGGGCAGATAACCTTATAATTTTTACCTTCAACTTTGGCGTTTAGGTCACTTTTTCACAAACTGTATGCACTAAGACCTTTCAAACTTTACTTATAGTTGTATCTTGAGTGGTACATATCAATGTGACAAAGCAAATGTGGATGTGACCTTCACCATCCAAGCAAAGGGCAGATAACTTTTAATTGTTACATATGCACTAGATGTTTTAAACCTAACTTATAGCTTAATCTTTGGAAGAAAAACATATACTATTTTGACATAGTTGTGTCTTCAGTAGTGCAGCCTTTTTTTGGATACCTGGATTTCATCTATGACCTTGACCTACTTTTTGGAGCTGATGATTTTTAGCTCTACTGGCCAAAGGCCTTCATTTTTTATCCGATCTTTACCAAACTTGACCAGATTGTTAATATCGATGAAAGCTCGCACAAGTTCGAAAACCAGCCAGATCGAACCAATAACAGCGGCGTTATGGCCCTTGATTTAGTTAAAAAATGCTATATTTTGCCTCGTTAATACAATAGGGCTTTCATTTTTCCTCTGATCTTTACCAAACTTAACCAGATGTTTTGCCTTTTTTAAGCTCGACTGATCAAGATCAGCAGAGCTTATGCCGTGGTGCGTCGTCTGTCCCATAGCAATATCACTTATAGTTTTCAAGAAGTAGTCGCTACAAACTTACAAAAGGTCTGTCCGTAAACTTTTATTTGTAGTGACTACTCCTCTGAAACTACTGGATGGATATTCATGAAACTGTACAGAAATGTTGCCCATGAAGTCTAG